>CM060121.1:31125682-31483182 GCA_030522415.1 Channallabes apus
TTTGAGCTTTAACCTTTTAACTATTTCTACAAACTCTTTGATTCTTGAAGACTTTTTCTCAACTCAGCACTGATACTGAGATGATTAAATATTTTGGAAATGCTGCAGTACCAGATATACTTGTACCAGCACCACACACCCACACCCACACCCACACATACACACACACAGCGATACCCACTAGGCACTAATTCAGCGCCTGAACTGCTGATAGTCGGTCCTGTGGTGCGGGTTTTCAATGAATGGTCATGGAGAACCCACTGTTTTAACACACATTTTATTGCTTATGAGGGGATTGACAGGGTCGAGCCACGCCTCTTCACTTCTGAAAGCACTCCTGGACACAGATAGCTGTGGAATCTTCAGGATCCAAACTGATGGGATGAATGGGATAAAGACATGTTTAGAAAAACAAAACATTTAACGATGAATGAACCGAGAAGATTGTTCTGATCGTACGCTCTTGTGCATAAAATTCATGACCTGGTAATTAAAATTTTAAATCAATACAGTACAGGAAGGTGAATCTGACTCAGAAGCTCACTAATAGACCCCAGGTTTGAGCTGTTTGGGCTGATAACATGTCTGTTGAGTGAAGTTGTAAAACTGATTGACGTTTTCAGAAGACTTCAAGCATAGTATGGTGATGAGACTCTTAGCTAGAGTTAAGCATTTCAATTTTTTCAGTCGTCAAAAATCGTCAGTTTTAAAGAAGGCTGGCGATCTCGAGGCCCACTGCAGTCGTTTCCGTGAACATCCAGCGAGTTTAACACTGGATCCTGTAGATAACTTGTTGAGACGCATCTTTCTGTGGGAACGATACACACAATCATTTACCAACATTATTGCCACATCTTCCGTACAGTCCTGACTTCGCTCCAAGCCTTTTCCACATGTTTGGGTCATTAAAGGAGTTCCTGGGAGGCCAGCGTTTCAGTCATGAATCCTATCATGGCTCTAGCATACTGAGTAAACTTTCTACCTAGATGGTGTCCAAGCACTAAAGAAACGCTGAGATAAGTGCCTGGGTGTTTTTTGTTTTTTTGATACTGTGTGAATTTTCCCATGCTTCTACGCCCATAAAATAATCCTCTCAATGAGACATGGTAATACCTCCTATAGCCCGTGTGCAGACAAATGTATGTACAAATAGCTCACGTCTTCTGGAACTCCTTTGTCTTACCGAAAAAATGTTAATTTGTTTCCTATCGTCTGTCTGCCTCCAGGTCTCTATATGACTTACATGTTAATGACTTTAGCTCTTTTGAAGTACAGTACTGTACAGTATGTGACACAGGGCACCTGGTCAAAGGCTTAAGTATGAGAATAAGCTGAGAACGTCAAACCCATCATATGTGCATGTGCGTTTGTTATTTGTCCCTTTCCCATAGAGTCGGACAATTTGGATTGGGGTAAGTTGCATAATTTGGTCACTCTATTGAAACTTACCATCTGCAGAATCAAGACTTTTGGTTAGAATCGAACGTGCCTCAGGTTATGTTGGTTAATTGTTAATTGCTATAAGTTAGTTCTAAGATTAACTAATGTGTAGAGGAATGAGTTCGAGAAACGTCTTCGCAGGACATTGAAACACCAGAAGGACCAGGTGCATGATTTTTCGTTTTCATGTCACTTGTAAAAAATGCCTGGATGGATTTTGTCACATGTACGTTTCACATTTTTGAAACACCTGGGTTGTAAATGGCATTGTATCCCTTTTTTAAAAAAATGAGACGCCGTATGACACTCCTCTGTAAAAAATGCGTTTCAACACAGAGAGCGGTGACACTCCTAATCGCTGAGCGATAAAGCCGACACACCCGAGCAGAGGACACTCCTCCATAACTTTACAGCAGGTCCAGATTCTATCAATGGTCCTCTGACAGAATGACTTCTTTACTACTTGATTACATGCTTGTTCTTCAAGTGCGGTATACGTTTGTTGGGCTGTCGTTCCCATTTAGCGGTTGTAACTTGCTAGCTAGCGATAGTGCATGTCATGCTGTATGGAGATTAATCTTGCATTCTTAAAAACTCAATATACATACTTAGTAACACTAAATGATGAAGTAAGTAAAACTAAATGATGAAGTAATGCACAGATGTAAAAGGCTAGTCAGCAAAATCACTACACACTCAGAGACTGCTTTAAAAAGATTTAAAACGACTAACACTAAGCAAGCTAGCGCTAATACATGTGAAATATCTACTGTAACGCTATATCTAAAAATATTAGAAATGGATTTAAATCCAGTTGATCGAAGCTGTAAAGTTAAGAGAAGCATTTCACGTATTAGTGCTAATTTGATGCATTTTAGCCATTTATTTTTGGTTATACTTTTTTCAAAAGATGAAGGCAGCACGGTGGCTTAGTGGTTAGCACTGTGGCCTCGCACCTTCAGGGTCCGGGTTCGATTCCCACCTTAGGTCTGAGTTGGGGTGGGTTACCTTTGGGTACTCCGGTTTCCTCCAACTGTCTAAAGACAGGCAGATTAGGCTATTTAGTGTTCCCAAATTGCTCGTAGTGTGTGAATGAGCATGTGTCTGTGCCCTGCAATGGATTGGCACGCCTTCCAGCGTGTACCCCGCCTCATTCCCTATTCCTGGGATAGGCGTTCTTATCGGTTCATCCTGTATCCTTAGGGGACACCCTGAATGTGGTGCCAAACCACTGCAGGGCACATACACGCACAATCCATTCCGGGGCATACACACACACACACACACACACACACACTAAAGGCGATTTGGGAACACCAATTAATGTTACTTATGTATGGGACCCATCTAGCACAGGGAGGACATGCAAACAGACTCGAGCCAGGAATCGAACCTTCACTCTGGAGGTGCAAGGTGACAGGGCTAACCACTAAGCAACCATCCGACCTGTTGAATGTTATTATTTTTTTACACACTTGGTGCAGATTCCGAAACGGGAATGAAACCCGGACCCTGGAGGTGCTAACCACTAAGCCACCTGTTAAATACTACTATATTTTTAATATAATAGACAGAGCTATCAGCATTTAGGGAGCTAAGCTAGCTAACAATTCAATTTGTGGTAATTTCTTTATAGTTGTAATTAACCCTAGTATTTAAATTAGTTTCTTGCTAGCTAGATACAAAAAAGCAAAACACACCATGGCATTCACATGCATAATACTTTGCGACCAAGTTTAAATTCCTTCAGAAACTAATCGTTTTTTTTGGTATGACTTTTACCATGTGGTTTAAACCTAGGTGTTGAGTGACTGTACACGATAAGTATCTGCTTTCATCCTTGGTATGGAACGACCGACCCTTTTCGCATTCCCTACCCACGCATGCCCCTTTTACTGAGAACCATGCCGAACATACACACACACACACCCACATACACGCTCTCTGCTTTCCACGTTACTACAAAAACGAGTTTTTTTAATGACAGATCGTCTCACACAAATTCCGCATGCAAAACACACTGTATGCAAACACACCCCCTTTCTCTAGAAGGAGCTGAAAGTATGTGCCGAAGAATCCGCTCACATGCACAAATGGCTGCCTTTTACACACTTAGACTTTAAACAGACACAGATATGCTGTAAAGGTCACCATGTGAGATGAGTCCATTGTGGTTTATACCAAAGCCTACAAGCATGGCCACCATGGACTACAATCGCCAGTGCAACACTTCCTCCACAAGTTCAAAGTCATTCAAATACTCATCACTCACACACGTTCCCTACCATTCTCATAGCCTTTGCAAACAGACTTTGGATTGGCCAAGCCTTGCATACAGTATTTGATAATCTGGTTTTGATCTTATGTTGTTTTATGGTTTTAAGATTTTTTTTTCTGTCACACTTTCTCATTTTCTGGCTTTTTGCCTGAACATTCCAGCCATCCCAGGCTCTGAATCGTGACTTCATTATCACCTTTGATGCAGCAAGAGCTGCAAACTGGCAGGCGGTCATGGCAGCTCAAGAAAAAGAAGATCAGAAGATGATCAGTGTTTAGTTAAGCTAGATGCTAAACTTAACATGCACACCAGTGCTATCCTCTTCCCTTTATATTATCCCAAGTCCAAGTCAAAAACGTTATTCCTGTACTTTACCAGCTAGGCGGGTGTCTCCAAGCAGCAGAAGATTGCACAGTTCCTTAGCCTTCTCACCAGCAAGGCTTTTCACTAGTTTGGTTCCAACCATTCGTGGAAATGTTCAAGCAATTGATCCGAAATACCCCGTGGGTAAAAAAAAAAATCAGAAAGCAGCTTCTCAAAGTTAGATGGGGAAGAGAAAATGCGGCTGGAGTTTTGTACATTAGTGGCTGGTAGTGGATGAAATGAACTGGTATCCAAGGCCGCCTTTCATCAAGGTCTTAACCTGCAAATTCTAGCAGAGCTGCCCTTCCAAGATGACCAAGTATACCATGTCTTCCAGCTTAGTAGGTCTCCCGGGCCACAAGACCTGTACCCGCCAAACCCTTAAGGGTGCAGCCAGTCCCATGACCGAAGCTGAGTCCATGTATCCGGACCAGACCAGGCTAAGTTTGGAAGAGAGCACCAGAAAAAGAAGAGGCTCTGCTTGTACTGTGACCAGACCCAATCAGTTCATGACACAATGCCATTCCCAATATACCCAATCCTGTCCCCAATAGTCCCTTGAAAATCATTTGTACAGTATGAGCAAAAATGCTCTGAACTGTTTAGAACGCACTGTCATCAATGCCACCTGGTCATCAATGCTACTTCCTTGTACTCTTCTTTTACATTAATTGGTGAATTGCAAACAAACTACTTCAGAGATTGTAGATGTACAAGTATTCTTGGGTACGAAACAATATTAATAAAGAGAAAGCTCACCAGCAGGTAAAATGGTAAAGGGAAGCAATGGTACCACGGTACAGTAGGAAGCAGTTCTGCTTAGTGTGGATGTACCCTCATTCCCCTGAAACGCTAATGCTACAGACTCACCCCCTGTACACAAGTTAGGGCAGATCGACTAATGGCGCATAGAGCCAGAATATCCAACTATTTTGCAGACAGACACAAAGACCCCCATTATCACCCTTGTAATTAGGTCATTTGTTATCACCCCAACACGATGAGAAAACCCAAGGCAGCATGAAACTTAATGCGAGGTACATCAGGCCATACGATTTCCTATGTAGCATAAATGATGTCACATACTGTACAAGTTAGACCTGCCACCCCACAGTTGACACATTCAGAGTCACCCAAATACAGATCACACACCTGTTGTCAACCATCCTCACACCCTGTGTGAACTGTACACACAATCATTCACCAACACCACTTGCACATTACAAGTTCCACATCCCTCGTACAGTCCTGACCTCACTCCCAGCAATTTCAACATGTTTTGAGCCATTTAAAGAGTTCCTGGGAGGCCAGAATTTTAGACAGGCAGTCTGGTATCCAAGCTCTAGTGAAATCCTGCTGTGCTTTAGTGTAGAAGGAGATTATATAGAGAAATAAAGGGAGTTTGTAATTAATAAGTGTGTTTCTGTTATTCTTCAGGCAAAATCCACATGCCCTTTTATCACCTGTCAATCAAATGCAGCAGATGTGAACATGCTAATTCTACTCTTCACAAGTTTCTAATCTGCTCGGCCAATGCAAGGAGAATCAGGTGAACTTTGGCAGACAGACAAACTGATGATTGATTAATTAACGGAGTTAATCTTTAACTGTGTGGATGGACTGTGATCAGGTGAAGCAGCTTATCAGCAGCCTGTACTTAGGGTAAGAGCAGCAACATGAGCATCTTATATAGTGTATGGCTTTCTCCCAGTGTGACTGGTCCCACATGGTATGCTGAAAATTGGATTTCAAACCGTTTGCAGCCAGGGACCCCTTTAACTGTAAAACAAATTTCCTCTGCCCTCTTGAAGACATCAGAGAAAAGTTAACTTTGGTGCTTGGACACCTAAATATAATATATTGTGGAGAGTCATGGGGGGGCCTGGAGCCTATCCCAGGCAACTTAGGGCACGAGGCGGGGTACTTCCTGGACATCTATCGCAGGCCACACACATACACACTCATTTACACACAAATGGCAATGTGGGAATGCCATTTACCCAAATCTTTGGACTGTGGGAGGAAACAGGAGAACCCGGGGGAAACCCACCAAGCACTAGGAGAACATGCACACAGACACCGAGGCGGAAATTAAACCTGGAACCTGGAGGTGCAAGGGAAGGTCCTATAGTAACCCATAGTAACTGCTGCTGTAATCATAAACACTGTTCAGTCTGTTCAATCTGTGCATTCATAACTATTTATAATCCAACTATCCGGTGTCACCAAGAAGAGGGTGGGTTTTATTTCAAGCTTTCCTCAAGTTCATTCAGGATTTCCTCACATTCTCTGGTTTCCGCCAACCTCCAACCAAAAACATCCCATTATGTCAACTGGCCCTGCCCTCCAATGGGATGGCATTTCATACTACTGTAGGTGTATTCCCAAATCACCTCGGGATCGAGCACAAACCTGAGAGTGAGTAAGGAAATGAGCGAGGGAATGAGATGCATGATGAAAGATTCTAATGCCCACATATTGACTAAGAGCGACCTAGGAAAATCTTTATACGCTGACAGAATCAAAATATGAATAATATGCAAAATAACAAGCCCACATTATTACGCACACACACACACACACACACAATACTGGTATTACTATGGCTGTAACATAATCCCATCGAGATGACTCGTCTAAAGGTGTGTAAACGTGCGACAGTGTGTGAGGTGTGTTCCCATTTCTCATGTCTAAGGTGTGTTTATTTGTGACACTGTAGAGAGGTGCGCAAATAAAACGGCGCCCCTCCCACTCGCGGCCTTGGATATGAATGCTCTTCATGATGTCGCTCCACAGCCTCCCATTTTTCAGTGCTCAAGTTAAACACACTTCTACTGTATAACACACTCATCCTAAATGAATACACAATGCACCAGATTAGGCTCGTTAAAAAAAAACCTGCTGCTGTGTGTTATACCTGACGTCAGAGCAACTAATGTTAGAGGTATTTAGATTAAATACGGGTAGATGTACAGTAAGCACTAAATGATATTCGAGCTAGAATAGCATTGGCGATTTTTTGGCTTAGCCTACAATTATAATTTTTTTTACAGGTATCTTCATTTTTTTTCTTCTATTTCATGTTTTCTTACTCTTTTGTTCTTAGGGCTCGTTTTGTTTTAATAAGCATGATGATTTAAAATACACTAAAAGGCCGCTAATCAATAAGAGTCCCACATGGTACATTTTCAGCATTTGGCAGACACACTTACCCGGAGCGACTTTTTATTTCATTATACATCTGAGCAGTTGAGGGTTAAGGGCCTTGCTAAGGGGCCCAACAGAAGTACCTTGGCTGGGCTGTGTTTGACCCCGGGACATTCTGATCACTGCCTTAACCCCTGAGCTACCCCTGCACCATGTTAGTGAGATGGTGTCCCATTAATGTTTGTCCCATACTCAGGTCAAGTGTTGAGCGATATTCCATTTTCATTAAGTCATGACTAGGCAGCTCCTCCTATAATTAATTTAACTGAGCTTGTTACCATAAATACAAAGCCATTATTATTATTATGATTAATGCTAGTTACTGTGCTTTAAATGGCCACGTTGGCTTTGTCTTGTCTTGTCCTGTTCTATGCTGCATTTTGGGATTTTATGGTTGGTCTCATACAGTTTCACACTCAAGCAAATGTTTCTTGAGCTCAAAGTTAAACGCTAACCCAAGTCGAGATGTCAAACAATAGCCTCGTTGTTTTTAGCAAGTCAGATGGGCATGTCGGAAGAACCGTTTCACCGTTTCACTTTTTCTCTCTCAACCATACGCTGTCTCAACCTATCCAACTGGATGACACACACTCCTGCCTGTGACTCATTCTGTTTAGAAGTGCAACAATGACTGTTCTATCAGCACCATATGTGTTCCCGATCTGTCCAACAGATCTCCAACCTGAAAAGAAATCGCTGTAGCTTAAGGAAAATAATGGTAATTGTTAGTCTTGGTGTCTTAGTTGATGTGGATCTGGAAGGAATTCAGCACCAACAACACACTCAGAACACACCTACTGTACAGTGATATTTTTTTAAATGTACTGTAGTGTTTTCCAGCCTCCATGGTCCTCTATACCACTTTATCCTGTATAGAGTGTTGCGGTGAGGTCTGGAGCCTAAGAGGAGACTTATAGCAGTATAGCATATAGCAGGATACACAGTGGACAGGGTGCCAATCCAACACAGGGCGCACACACATACACACAGTCAATTTGAGGGAAAGGCAAATTAGCCTAATCTGCATGTCTTTAGAGTTTGGACTATGGGAGGAAAGTGGAGATATCAAAGAAAACCCACTGAGTGCGGGGAGAACATGCAAACTCCATGCACACTGACTCACAATAGGAATTGAACCTGGAACCTGGAGGTGCAAGGCGACAGCGCTAACCACTACATCACAGCACCGTCTCCCTTATAAAAAAACTTCTGTACAATCTTTATTCATTTAAAAACTCAAAACACACCATCACGAACAGGCCAGAGCAGCAGGCAATGACATAACCTTAACTGCAAAGTCACATTGGCCAATCAGAAAGCCTGAAAAAACATTATCACAGGGTACATCACAGTCTGACATCAAACACAGGAGATATGGTGCACGTGATGATTCCTCTTTCATGCCAAAAACTCTATTTACTGTTCACACATCAACGCCGAAAACTGAGTTTATAAATATTGTGTCTGCAAGGATCTTTACATAGAGGTGGCCCGAAACATTTGTGTGTGAAATGCGTAGAAAGAAGAATTCTTGTTGTAAAAAATACGTGTGTGTGTGTGTGTGTGTGTGTGTGTGTGTGTGTGTGTGTGTGTGTGTGTGTGTGTGTGGACTAGGCGTTGTTTACTGCTTGTATGAGGCATTTGTGATGAGTGTGTGAGGCAGTGTGTATGAGGCAGTGTGTATGAGGCAGTGAGCAGGATGCAGTGTGTATGGGACAGTGTGTATGAGGCAGTGTGTATGAGGCAGTGTGTATGGGGCAGTGTGTATGAGGCAGTGTGTATGAGGCAGTGAGCAGGATGCAGTGTGTATGGGGCAGTGTGTATGAGGCAATGAGCAGGATGCAGTGTGTATGGGACAGTGTGTATGAGGCAGTGTGTATGGGGCAGTGTGTATGAGGCAGTGAGCAGGATGCAGTGTGTATGGGGCAGTGTGTATGAGGCAGTGTGTATGGGGCAGTGTGTATGAGGCAGTGAGCAGGATGCAGTGTGTATGGGGCAGTGTGTATGAGGCAATGAGCAGGATGCAGTGTGTATGGGGCAGTGTGTATGAGGCAGTGAGCAGGATGCAGTGTGTATGGGGCAGTGTGTATGAGGCAGTGAGCAGGACGCAGTGTGTATGAGGCAGTGTGTATGAGGCAGTGTGTATGAGGCAGTGTGTATGGGGCAGTGTGTATGAGGCAGTGTGTATGGGGCAGTGTGTATGAGGCAGTGTGTATGAGGCAGTGTGTATGGGGCAGTGTGTATGAGGCAGTGTGTATGGGGCAGTGTGTATGAGGCAGTGTGTATGAGACAGTGAGCAGGATGCAGTGTGTATGAGGCAGTGTGTATGGGGCAGTGTGTATGAGGCAGTGTGTATGGGGCAGTGTGTATGAGGCAGTGTATGGGGCAGTGTGTATGGGGCAGTGTGTATGAGGCAGTGTATGGGGCAGTGTGTATGAGGCAGTGTGTATGAGGCAGTGTGTATGGGGCAGTGTGTATGGGGCAGTGTGTATGGGGCAGTGTGTATGAGGCAGTGTGTATGGGGCAGTGTGTATGGGGCAGTGTGTATGAGCTCACTACGCTGCTGCGTGTTGAAGGTGTGCTGTATGTAGTCAGTGTGCCATGGGTGTCAATCAGCTGTAACTGGAATAGAAATGATTTGACAAGAGTTCTTAGTGAAGACTTGCTGCAGAGTTAAATGCCCTGACTAGCTGAAAAGCGACAGGATTCCTGTCATTACACTGTTCTTATCACAACTTGTTCCAGTGAATTCAACCTGCTGGAATTCCCATGAATTTTATCTGAGCCGGTTTTCTTCACTGTAGCATTTAGCACGGATCTGCCACAAACATGTGAAAGTACAATAGGAGGAGACCTGCATACCTTCTTCACACAGGTTTAACAGGTTACTGTAATCTCCTCCATCAGGAGTGCTGCAAGCAGAAGTCTAAGGTAAAGCTGCAAATAAAAGAAGTATGGTTATGTTTGCAGGACGTGCATTGTTCATAAGTCAGAAAACTAGACGATGGTTTTAAGTCGACAGCAAATGCATGTTTATCAGACTGCAGACTAGACAAGAGTTTACAGGACTTCAGATACACAGGTTATGATCAGGGTAGGATGACGGTCAGGCCAGGTAGACCCAAACGTATTGTGAGGGTCTGCTGGGAACGTCTGGCAGAGTCCCCTGTCAGGACGAGCTTCAACTCCCACCTCCGGCAAAGCTTCAACCACGTCCTGGGGGAGGTGGGGGACATTGAGTCCGAATGCACTATGTTCCGCGCCTCCATTGTCAAGGCGGCCGACCGGAGCTGTGGCCGTAAGGTGGTCGGTGCCTGTCGCGGTGGCAACCCAAGAACCCGTTGGTGGACACCCGCGGTGAGGGATGCCATCAAGCTGAAGAAGGAGTCTTACCGGGCCTTTTTGGCTGGTGGCACTCAGAAGGCAGCTGATAGGTACCGGCAGGCCAAGCGGAATGCAGCTTCGGTGGTTGCTGAGGCAAAAACCCGGGCGTGGGAGGAGTTTGGGGAGGCCATGGAGAATGACTTCCAGACGACTTCGAAGAGATTCTGGTCCACCATCCGGCGTCTCAGGAGGGGAAAGCAGTGCACGGTCAACACAGTGTATAGTGGGGATGGTGCGCTGCTGACCTCGACTCGGGACGTTGTGGGTCGGTGGGGGGAGTACTTCGGAGACCTCCTTAATTCCCCCAACATGGCTTCCGATGAGGAAGCAGGGTCTGGGGACATAGAGGTGGACTCTTCCATCTCTGGGGCCGAGGTCGCCGAGGTGATCAAAAAGCTCCGTGGTGGCGGGGCCCCGGGGGTGGATGAGATCCGCCCGGAGTTCCTCAAGGCTCTGGATGTTGTAGGGCTGTCATGGTTGACACGTCTCTGCAACATTGCTTGGCAACCGGAACAGTGCCTCTGGACTGGCTAACCGGGGTGGTGGTCCCCCTCTTCAAGAAGGGGGACCGGAGAGTGTCACACTCCTCAGCCTCCCCGGGAAAGTCTATTCAGGGGTCCTGGAAAGGAGGGTCCGTCGGATAGTCGAACCTCGGACTCAGGAGGAGCAGTGTGGTTTTCGTCCAGGTTGCGGAACAGTAGATCAGCTCTACACCCTTAGCAGGGTCCTGGAGGGGGCATGGGAGTTTGCCCAACCAGTCTACATGTGCTTTGTGGACTTGGAGAAGGCATTCGACCGTGTCCCTCGGGGAGTCCTGTGGGGGGTACTCTGGGAGTATGGGATATCGGATTCCCGACAAACGGTGTCGGAGCTTGGTCCGCATTGCCGGTAGTAAGTCGGACCTGTTTCCGGTGAGAGTAGGACTCCGACAGGGCTGCCCTTTGTCACCAATCCTGTTCATAATTTTTATGGACAGGATTTCTAGGCGCAGCCAGGGCGTTGAGGGGGTACAGTTTGGTGGGCTCAGGATTGGGTCACTGCTTTTTGCAGATGATGTTGTTCTGTTGGCCTCATCATCCTGCGACCTACAGCTCTCACTGGATCGGTTCGCAGCCGAGTGTGAAGCGGCTGGGATGAGAATCAGCACCTCCAAATCTGAGGCCATGGTCTTCAGCCGGAAAAGAGTGCCCTCTCAGGGTTGGGAGTGAGATCCTGCCCCAAGTGGAGGAGTTTAAGTATCTCGGGGTCTTGTTCACGAGTGAGGGTAAAATGGAGCGGGAGATCGACAGGCGGATCAGGGCAGCGTCTGCAGGGCTCTGTATCGGTCCGTCGTGGTGAAGAAGGAGCTGAGCCAAAAGGCAAAGCTCTCAATTTACCGGTCGATCTACGTTCCTACCCTCACCTATGGTCATGAGCTGTGGGTAGTGACCGAAAGAACAAGATCGCGAATACAAGCGGCCGAAATGAGTTTCCTCCGCAGGGTGTCTGGGCTCTCCCTTAGAGATAGGGTGAGAAGCTCAGTCATCCGGGAGGGGCTCAGAGTAGAGCCGCTGCTCCTCTGCATCGAGAGGAGCCAGATGAGGTGGCTTGGGCATCTATTTAGCCCCCTGGACGCCTCCCTTGTGAGGTGTTCCGGACACGCCCCACCGGAAAGAGACCCCGGGGAAGACCCAGGACACGCTGGTGGGACTATTTCTCTCGGCTGGCCTGGGAACGCCTTGGGATCCCCCCGGAAGAGCTGGAAGAAGTGGCCAGGGAGAGGGAAGTCTAGGCATCCCTGCTGAAGCTGCTGCCCCCGCGACCCGACCTCGGATAAGCGGAAGAAAATGGATGGATGGATGGATGGATGGAAGGTTATGATCAGTCTCTTGCTGAGCTGTCAGCTGTTTCTAAATAATTAAACCACATCAGTGATGCTCAGTAGGATACATTCACCTGAACAATGCTTACTTTTATCATTTCATAAACCTATTTCATTATTTCACATGAATACTCAGCAGCAGGGTTGTCATTAACTGTATTTGTCTTCTTTATACTATTAATATTTAATATGTTTTTACAATGAGGCTATACAGGTTGTGCAATAACGAGCACAGAAAATAGACCCGCCAAATATGGACCATTACCTACAGTAGAACATACGTATTATTGCCTTGAGTGTTTGTGCAAATAATTTACTGTGATCTGACAATTTAAAAAAGATAAAACTGTGGTGTCTTGGTGTATTGTGTACTTTTATAAATAAATTCGTAAAACATTTACCAACATTTACAGTGGTGTGAAAAACTATTTGCCCCCCTCCTGATTTCTTATTCTTTTGCATGTTTGTCACACAAAATGTTTCTGATCATCAAACACATTTAACTATTAGTCAAAGATAACACAAGTAAACACAAAATGCAGTTTTTAAATGAGGGGTTTTATTATTTAGGGAGAAAAAAAATCCAAACCTACATGGCCCTGTGTGAAAAAGTAATTGCCCCCTGAACCTAATAACTGGTTGGGCCACCCTTAGCAGCAATAACTGCAATCAAGCATTTGCGATAACTTGCAACGAGTCTTTTACAGCGCTCTGGAGGAATTTTGGCCCACTCATCTTTGCAGAATTGTTGTAATTCAGCTTTATTTGAGGGTTTTCTAGCATGAACCGCCTTTTTAAGGTCATGCCACAACATCTCAATAGGATTCAGGTCAGGACTTTGACTAGGCCACTCCAAAGTCTTCATTTTGTTTTACTTCAGCCATTCAGAGGTGGATTTGCTGGTGTGTTTTGGGTCATTGTCCTGCTGCAGCACCCAAGATCGCTTCAGCTTGAGTTGACGAACAGATGGCCGGACATTCTCCTTCAGGATTTTTTGGTAGACAGTAGAATTCATGGTTCCATCTATCACAGCAAGCCTTCCAGGTCCTGAAGCAGCAAAACATCCCCAGACCATCACACTACCACCACCATATTTTACTGTTGGTATGATGTTCTTTTTCTGAAATGCTGTGTTACTTTTACGCCAGATGTAACGGGACACGCACCTTCCAAAAAGTTAAACTTTTGTCTCGTCGGTCCACAAGGTATTTTCCCAAAAGTCTTGGCATCTTGGCATTGAGATGTTTTTTAGCAAAATTGAGGCGAGCCTTAATGTTCTTTTTGCTTAAAAGTGGTTTGCGCCTTGGAAATCTGCCATGAAGGCCGTTTTTGCCCAGTCTCTTTCTTATTGTGGAGTCGTGAACACTGACCTTAATTGAGGCAAGTGAGGCCTGCAGTTCTTTAGATGTTGTCCTGGGGTCTTTTGTGGCCTCTCAGATGAGTTGTCGTTGCGCTCTTGGGGTAATTTTGGTCGGCCGGCCACTCCTGGGAAGGTTCACCACTGTTCCATGTTTTTGCCATTTGTGGATAATGGCTCTCACTGTGGTTCGCTGGAGTCCCAAAGCTTTAGAAATGGCTTTATAACCTTTACCAGACTGATAGATCTCAATTACTTTTGTTCTCATTTGTTCCTGAATTTCTTTGGATCTTGGCATGATGTCTAGCTTTTGAGATGCTTTTGGTCTACTTCTCTGTGTCAGGTAGCTCCTATTTAAGTGATTTCTTGATTGAAACAGGTGTGGCAGTAATCAGGCCTGGGGGTGACTACAGAAATTGAACTCAGGTGTGATAAACCACAGTTACGTTATTTTTTAACAAGGGGGGCAATCACTTTTTCACACAGGGCCATGTAGATTTGGAGTTTTTATTCTCCCTTAATAACGTAAATTTTCATTTAAAAACTGCATTTTGTGTTCAATTATGTTATCTTTGACTAATAGTTAACGGTTTTTGATGAGCAGAAACATTTAAGTGTGACAAACATGCAAAAGAATAAGAAATCAGGAAGGGGGCAAATAGTTTTTCACACCACTGTACGTAAGACTTCAAGACAAGACTTAGACTCAGTAAAACATTTGAATGGTGCAAACGTTTTAAAGAATGCTGTACATCCGTGAATGAATGTCAATCCTTGCCAAGGTGGCTCAGAGTCCTCTGCAGTTGTTCACGTGAACATTCAGCGAGTGGAACTTCTGATCCTTGAAAATCAAGGAAGAGACACATCTGTCTGTGGGAACTGTACACACCATTGTTTACCAATACCACTTGCACATTACAGGAACTTGGCTTGGTGTTATTTCCACATCCCCATATGACGGCAGTGCATCTTTTCAAACTGCTTGCTCACTCACTATTGGGTGCAGCATAACACACTCGGACGACAGCTCTATCTGCTCCTTCTGCCTGCATGAGCTCACAGACGCCATTGATTCACTGTAGAGTGATGTGATTGATGTGAGAGTGCTAAGTGCACTGGGTTTTCTGGTGCCTTTCTGTTATGGAAAGCATTGACCTTTTTTTTCTGCAATTTGTGTTAAATTGGCTTTTTTTCATGGAATTGGACCTCACAGGCTGGCACTTGATTCCAGCAGGCATGGGTGATGGCATTGATTCCAATAATCCTGCCACCAGTTTATTCTGATATAATTAATATTGTTGGTGATGTGTTAATCTTATGTGGTGTTGATACTATTACTGGTCATTTTATTGTTTGTTTGTTTTTCTAGGGTATAATTTTATTGCATTGTGTAATTTTTATATGTGTTTTTCTGAAGTATGACATTAATTGCATTTTGTTACAGTTTAAATTTTTATGAGTTTGATCTTCTGCAGTATGAACTTCGGTGCATTGTGTAATTTTATGTGTTTGCTGTCTGAAGTATGATTTTCACTGCACTGTTTATTTGTACTCAGGTTTTCCCTTGATATAAATGCACTGCATATTTTGTCTTCTATAATTTTATATATTTTTTTTGCATTCTGCATTTTCTTCCTGGAGTATGAGTCAAAGTCTTTATCAAAGTCACTTAAATCTTTATGCTTGCCCATTTTTTTCTGCTTCCAACACATCAACTTCAGGAAAAAAATGTTCACTTGCTGCCTAAAATATCCCACCCACTTCCAGCCGTCATTGTAAAGAGATACTACAGTACTGTGAGACGGGGAAAATTTTGATGGCTAGAGGAGTGGGTCAGAGCAACTCCAAAACTGCAGAACTTGGTTGATGTTCCCAAGCTGCAGTGGTCAGAACATACCAAAAGTGACATGGCGAGTGAAGACTGGCCCGTGTAGTCCGATCCAATAGAATATATTATTATCTGTATATCAAATTGATGAAAAGGGTAATTCTGGTTTTGATAGAAAGATTCAGGACACACACCAGTCCGTACTGTTTTGGTGGCAAAAGAGGGGAAGGGGGGACCTACTCAATATTAGGCAGGTGGTCATAATGCTTATGGCTGATCAATGTTTATATATACTGTATATCCATCCATCCATCCATCTACGAACCTCTATGGTAACCACATAAATTATTCATTCATTCATTTTCTATACCGCTTAATCCTGTGTTCAGGGTCGCAGGGGACCTGGAGCCTATCCCAGGAGACTTCGGGCACTAGGCGGGGTACACCCTGGACAGGGTGCCAATCCATCGCAGGGCACACACATACACACACTCACACCCAATCACACACTACGGGCAATTTAGGAACGCCAATTAGCCTAACCTGCATATCTTTGGACTGTGGGAGGAAACCGGAGTACCCGGAGGAAACCCACCAAGCACGGGGAGAACATGCAAACTCCATGCACTCAGAGACGGGAATCGAGCCTGGCCGGGGAATCGAACCCAGACCCTGGAGGTGCAAGGCGACAGTGCTAACCACTACACCACTGTGCCGCCCCACATAAATTAATAAATAAATAAATAAATACATTATCTTATGTAAATACTTTTTTATTTTTCCCCCCTGGAGGGCATGAGTTTCATTGCATTACATGCATTAACTGTGTTAAACTTTTTTTTTTGTGTAATACCTTTTAGTGTGTAGTTACAGTACACCTGTGCACAGGACACATTCATGCAAAAGTGTGCACGGAACCCCACCCACTCCACTACACCGTGGGGCCCGCCCTCTGAGAGGGGCGTTTCCCTGGCCATTGAAAAACAGCCCCAGTTGCAGGTGTGTGTGTGTGTGTGTGTGTTCAGACAGCTGTAGGTGTTGGCTGAAACCGAACAGCTGCGTATGACAGTGTTGGAGAGAGTTTTCACCTGGCCAAGGCATCCATCCGTCAGTCTGTGCAGAGAAAAGAAACCTCACACAAAACACCCCTAAGAGCGGGATTTACACACGCAAGTGTCGGGGAAAAGCTGTCAAAATGTTTAAGAAGAAGACTGCGAAGAGTACTCTGTCTCCTTCAACCACCTCGTCCTCGAAAAAGTGAGTCCACTTTACCATTGCATGACTGTAGTATTCAAATGCATTCTCTGTTTTTGTTGTTGTTATTGTTATTCTTTAAAGGACGCTTGTTTTAAGTCTCGTGCACGTTTCAGATCGCGTATTGTGCCTCGCGCATATTTATTTGGTTGTCGGCTCGTGCGCACTTTTTTGCCTCGCTTCACATTTACTCCGTGCGCGAGAGCGAATATTTAAAAATTTAAAATAACGGCTTTTTGTTGTGTAGCCGTTTGTTAACCGTCATTTACCAGAAAATGTCTTCAATTTAGCTTAGCTTAGCGCAATATATATATATATATATATATGTGTGTGTGTGTGTGTGTGTGTACGTTTTCCACATAAACTTAGATTTGATAGTAATGCCAACATACTAAAAAAAAAATAATAATAAAAAAAAAAAACACTACTGTATCCAGCACCTTGTCAGGTCTCAACAACCAACCTAATGGATATTAGTACCCAAAGTACACTGTAGTACCTTTATTTATGGACAATGTATAAAACTATGGACATCAGAAGCATTACTTAAAAAATAATCTTAAGGTTAATCTTAATCTTTAGAGTTTTTAGTATACATACGTACATACTATACGTACAGAACGTGTCCCCTTGACACTACCTACATTCTAAACTGCAGGGATGTACCTGTCAATATGCACCTTAATATGTACTTTCAAGTTTTAAAGGGATCACGCGTCCAATTATGTACCCAAAACATATTAAGATACCTACTAAAAGTCCAAAAGATAAAGCAAAGTACATATTGGTATGTTGTATTTTTGAGAATGTACCTGGGAAGGTAAAGGGTGTGTACCTTTAAATGAAGCTTTAAAGATATAGAAATACACTCTAAGGTATAATTATATACGTTAAAAAAGCATTAAGGTTTTGTACATGGAAATGTGTACCTTTTAATTCAAACTTTTAAGGTATATCAGTCATTTAAAGGTTCAGTTATGTAGGATAAAGGTATAAAGATGCTTCCTTCAATGAAATACTCTGTTTGGGACATTTCCTAAGAATGTATCTGGAATGTTGCATCATTACTTGATGTTTTAAAGCACTATCAGTAGTCTTCAAGATATAATTAACATATTTAATATGTACTCTAAAGGTATACCTACTAACTGAAAAAAAAAAAAAACATATACCCTTGGTTATGACAGCTAACGACAAAGCTGAATACAGTAAGGAACATTTATTTTTGAGAATGTGCCTAGGAGCACCCGTGACCACACCCACAATAAGGCTTTTCAATAGAGCTAACACTCACATTATAAACACTTGTAGGTTTTTTTTATATGTCTACTCAATGCTGTATTTGTTTTAGATGAAGGATATCGATTTCATTTACAGTATATTGTAAATCGCAGGGCTCATTTTCACCATAACTGTGATCATCTGTGCTAGTCTTACATAGAAATCTTTAAGAAATATTTTAGTACAATAGATAGTGGAGGTTAGTATGCCTTTAGAACCTGAGTGTATATGTTAATCCAACTTAAGGCAAGTCTGCTAATAGGAAGTGTAAGATACACCTGTGCCTCAGTTCACTTGGCAGTGTCTTGGATCGAATGGCATTTCTAGGCGTGTGGATGTTTGACACGAATGCCATTTCTATGCATGAATGTTTACCTTGGTGGGAGGTGGAGTGGAATCCGAACAATGTCCTCTCTCCCAGCCCTTCCCATCGCACCTTTAACTGAGTTGTTCTTCTTGCTTAAGACATCGAGATGCTTCTTTGTTTCTTAAATGGCCTGATTTTCTAGTTCTGAAGCTGGAAGTTCTGAAAGACTTACATTTCAAGTTCAAACAAGCAGACTGGATACAAGTTTCACCCTGAGCATTAGCGCTGCTTTTTGCATTCATGGAAAGTGCAATGGCTTTTTATTAACGCTGGTATATTAAACACGTTTGGTTCAATAACAGAAAAGTTATGAATTAGAAACTGCTCTCGTATTTGGACTGGATGTGGGACGTGAGTTGTGTAGTTGAAGCCAATGTCAGAAACTTGTGTATGGTGTTCCAACCCACATGTGAATCAGATCAATTGAACATTGGACCTTATTTCCCGTATGAATCACACAATGAATGAGTCATAGGCAGCCGCAAAACTACAACCCATACTGCTCTCTGGATGCCAAGCCTCCACAAAGTTCTCTGGCGAGTTTTTAATGACGTACCAACAGGGATGTGGCTTGGAATTTTTTTTTTTGTTGTTGTTGTTGAAATTATTGAATTTGAAACAGATGTCAGAGAAAGGCGAACATTTCACATGCATAGTTTTCTGTCTAGGTCATCGGTGAAAGTCGCACCCGATATTGTGCAGTAGAGGAAAGCCCTTACACGTATGAAATCTGTGATTGAGGTTAATGTAGGTAATGTGGTTATAATCTGTAGTACAGAATAGAGGCGTAGGCTTCTTTCCAGTTTCCGCAGCATGTAAAATGTGCAGGACTAATCGTTAAGTAATTCTTTTCTAACCCAAATGCTCGTATTCCTTTAATTAGTAGTAGGTATTTGTGCAAATAAAACCAATGATGTATAGGTTTTATTAGCACAATTTCTTTTATTATGCTACGATTGTTTGTTCGAGCAGACTGCAGCATCTGAAGTAGTTCAGAGTTAACAGCCTTGCTCAAGAACTCACTGGCAATGAGCAACGCTGTGCCTTGAACCCTTACCCTGATCACCAAAAATCGCAGAACTTGAGACACCACTGTGTGTTTATCCAAGTAACATGTGGTGTGGCAACAAATGACTGTGACCTCTCCCACTGATACCGCACCAACTCCCTGAGTATCTGTCCAACAGTAACAGCCCATAGAATGACAGAGAGCAGACAAGTCAATCCCTGTGCTGGATCCCTAATAACACTGAATTACATAACTCAGAATGATAAAAAACTCCTGACATCATATTAACAGATGAGCGAGAAAAGTGCACGGCCTGGCTTCTTATGTAGTCATGTTGCATAGTATCTTGTCAGTCATCACCTAAGAAAAAAATGTAAGTTATGAAGTCATTGTGCCTGGAGCACAGCTCTCTGAAACGCAGCGCTTGCAGATATGCACATGGGAAAAGGGATACTTTGCAAGTCAAAATGATTACCAGCAATCCTATCCATAAAACCTTTTTCACACTTCTTAGACCTACAGTATACACTCTGATAAGTTCTTTCATCGATTCTGTCATCATGTTGTATTTGAGAAATTCAACCATATACAGTAGGTTTAGTTTCTCTCAGCTTCATTTGGTCTCTCTCTCTCTCTCTCTCTCTCTCTCTCTCTCTCTCTCTCTCTCTCAGATGTGAGCATTAAACCCGTCTAGCCTGTTTGTGTATGAAACACTCACATTACTGTGTCGTGATCTCACTTTCTCCCGTCGCTTTAAAGCCAAAGCTCATGGAAAAAAAGGCCTATCTGCAGGTACTAAAGAACTTAAAGTCAAACCTTCAAATCATGCCCTAGAGAGTCTAGAGATAAATCTGGTGTCAGAATCATTTTCCTCAAGTTATGTCATGCCTGGTTGTGCAAAATAGCAATTTATTACACATTTGTTTAGTTACAACTTCTTAAGTGTAACACACTCCATTACTTGTGCTGTGCAAAAAAAAAAGGTGTGGCAGTTTACTTTGACAGCTGGTCACATTGCCATTGTTTTTGATCCCGTTTCCTTTGAATTCGGAAAAGAGTGTTGGTGCGCGCAGCACGTTGCCCTTAAAAAAATACAAGCAGGTGTGGACTCGTTTTAGCTGACAGGTGAAAAGACAGCAAGCATCGTCTTCCTTAGCTGTTCACTAAGGTCATATAGAGAGATTTCACTTGCTAGATTTCAGTTCTGTTTGTAGGATAAAATTCTTTGTCTCTTTCTGCGTACTACAGGCTCGATCTGACCACTCTGATCGAGAAGCTGCAGAGGAATGCCGACAAGGTGGAAAAGAACATCTTGGAGACAGAGCAGAATCTCAACAAGGTGATGCTTGTTCCATGACAGTGATACATCTACAGCATGCATAATAGTAATAATACATATTCCTGAAAGGAGGGTGCCGTTCCCAGACGTTAGCACTGTTGCCTTTCACCTTCAGAGTCTGTGGTTCGAATGAAATGTTTTCCCCATGCTTTGTGGGTTTCCTCCAAGTCCAAAGACGTGCAGTGTATTCTGATTGGTGATTCCAAATTGCCCATAGTGTTTGATTGGATGTGTGTGATAGGGTGTGTTAAAATTTCGTCACCCATCCAAGGTGTCCCTGGGATAGGCTCCAGCCCATACCCCACCCCTTTCTCCCACCCACAACCCTAAACAGGAAAATCAGCATGGAAAATAAATGAATTAATAAATGAATATATCTAGAAGAAACTTTTTTTTAAGTTTGTAAAAGATTGGTGTAAAATATCTGATCAGAATAACTGATACCCTTGAAGTGGCCCAAATATGTTTCTTCATTCTCTAAATCCATTTAATTAAAGTGCAAAAGATGTACAAAACTTATCTTCATCTTATGAAGAGCAGCATGAACAAAACCACTATGCTGACATTTCTCTCAAGGTTTTATTTATTGTCAACAACATTAGTATGATCACTTGAATCAGCTGTGATCTAACCACATGACTTCCTCGATGACTTTTTTTTTATTATCAGGATGTGCACAAGATCAACGAGGGCAAGCCGTCGCTATATCAGGATTCCACCAACAGAACGATCGAGAACACGCTGCTCATGCTAAACGGTCTGGACGAAGACGCATCCGAAGCCAAGCGTCTGCAGCACCCGCAGGCTGAGATGATCGAGCAAGAGTGAGTAAACATCACAGGTGCTTTACGTTACAGTAGAGTTTTAAGATTCTGACCGATTCTATTTTCTTAATTTATCAGTCAGTAGACGCCAATAGACTAACATTTATGTGAATATAGAACCGAGGCATGATTACTGCATGTAAAGAGAAGGTGATTGAATTGATCATGTAACTTAAGTTCAAATTCATATCACACCAATAGTTTCATCATGACCAGCCTATCTTACTTTGTACCATATTTATATAATGATTTCAGTCATAACATATGTATAACTGTAGCTGTTATTCTGTATCTATATCTGATAAAATAATCAATCTTGAATCAATGAATCAATCCTGCTCACACTTGGTTCTTGCTAAAGTTTCCCATCAGCACCCTTGTCTGACTGCGTTGACTTTGAAGCATTTTATGTTTGAATCAGTTTTCTAGTTTGAATGGGATATGGATCAATACACTGTGTAGACAAAACACTTTTGCTTTCTTTTTTTTCTTTCGTTCAGTATGAAGCAGCTGCGTGAGCGTGTGAAGAAGCTGCGGACCGATCACAACCATATTTACCACCTGACACGATCCGAAGGGGTTCCCAGCGTCAACTGGGGCAAGATCATCGACGAGAAAACGGTGAGTAAGCAAGACTATATCCTTTAGTCTTTCTCTTCATCTCTATTTCCACCTTTTTGTTTTGGAATTCATTTACCTAGAGAATCCAGCTATTAATCTGAATGTGTGTGTGTGTGGGTGTGTGTTTATGCAGGCAAATCTTAACAACAAAGGATTTGGACAAGACCTGCCCACTATTGAGAATGAAGTAGAAGAGCACAATATCTTTCACAGCGAAGTGGAGGCCTTGGCTCCTTACATCGGTCAGGGAGACAAGGTGAAATAGTTGCATCGCTAATTTCCTGACATCTCACATTATAATTATTAATATAGCGGTTGAGTTGTGTCCCAAAGCTTCTGCTTCGTCTTTCAAAACCGAATTATTACACTACTATAAACATGCCTGATTGTTAATATATAAAGAGTTACCTAGAACACAGGTTTGAAGCCATGGAGGGCAGCATATGACTCATTGACACTCCTGTTTGTGTTGCAGGACTACGTTGATGGCCTGCAGCTGAAATACAACAAACTTATGGTAAACTTCTGCTTTTATGCTCCTTTTCTCCCTTTGTCTCCTTTCAGATGTCATGAAACCGATCACTCTGTGCATTTGAATAGGGAGATGATCTTTATTTGAGTGTTCTTTTTCACTTTATTCTATTTTTTTTTTGTCATCCACATCCAGGCAAACTCTACAGCTCGTCAGAAGAACCTGCTGAGTCTGAGAGACTACATGCAGCGCTGCACCAACGAGCTCTACTGGCTGGACCAGCAAGCTGATGAACGCATCATGTACGACTGGAGCGACGCCAACCTCGACTACCCTGCTCGTAAAAGGCAGTACGAGGTAACGGCACTTCCCACACCAAATAAAACATCTGCGAACTAGATGTTCACTTCTACTGTGCTCAGTGCTGGATGTAAAGGTCCGATATTTTACTACCACAAAGTGTGTACATGTGTTGGTGCTCCAGCTGAAATACCTCAAACTCAAGCCACGCCCCACCGGAGACAAAAAAACGCTGAGCAGCAAGCCGAGGGAGGGAATCTTCCTATATGAGGTCACAATATGGGGAACATGGATTGGCACGCTGTCCAGGGTGTACCCTGCCTCGTGCCCTGAGTCTCCTGGGATAGGCTCCAGGTCCCCGCGACCCTAAATACAGGATAAAGCGATATAGAAGATGAATGAATGAATATGGGGAACATATTAATTGGCCTGTTTAAACCCCAGCTAATATCAATATAGAAAATAGGAGAAAAAGCAGGAAATGTTTCGTCTTCACACTTTTTTTTTTTGATATTTTGCATAATAGATTACCTTTTAAAGTTTGAACAGAAGTGACCCAATATTATAATATCTACCTTTCATTATAGGAAATCCTATAAAAGAGACAGTTTTTTCACTAATCATTGGTAACTGAAGGATGAACTTATTATCTTATATTTTATCTCTTTTTCCATAAAATGTCGTAGAAAAGCCCCTGTTCCATTTCTGCAGCTTTTTTATAAATCAAAATCGTACCTCTTTATTCACCATCACTTTTTCCACCTTATTCCACTTCTGTAGAACTTCATCAGTAAGTGCCTGGAATCCAAGGAGGGGACGGTCACTAAGCTGAGCGATGACGGGGAGAAACTCATCGCTCAGGGACACCCAGGAAAGAACGTCATCGAGGTACGGACAGATTGCAATATGACGGTATAATAATGATAACGCTGTCAATTTTTGCTGCAATATATTGTATGTTCTGAGATATTAACTATTATAATAGTATATAATTATTGCAATATCATTCTCATGTTTTGTGCTTTTCTTTAGAATAACAGTTATAAACTGTTATATATGTGGAGGCTAAGATTTATATCTTTTAAAGGTCCTATATTTGAATATTTCTTCACTTGTGTGTGTTAATGGTCCTGCAAATAATGCATTTTTCACACCGCAAACATTAATATAGTATTAAAGACACAATAACGTGTCTAAATTATGCTAACTTTAAGACATGTTATACTAATATGAGTGATAGTGATTATTGTGATAGTGAAGATATAGTGACTTAAAATGTTAAAATGTGGTCTACCAAAAGGTTGAGTAGAATGTTAAAGGGTTAAAATGGGCTGTTCTTATAAGAACCCACATTAGAGGGGGAATTGAATTGGCTTGTTATAACCCTGGCCAATTTAAAATGGATTTTTTTTTTTTCTCGCGCGTATTTTGTTTGTTCACACGCAATCCGAATTTCAAACATGTTGCATAAAAGTGAGTTTTGAATAATATGTGCCCTTTAAATTATACATTGTGGAGTCATTTATTTCTACATGCATTAACAACTTTATTAATTAATATTAATTTGTTTGTTACAGTGTTTCATGGTATGATATATTTTTGTAACGCCCGGTGTAGAGTACACATGTTTAGAAATGTAGTCATTTATTTGGGTTGCTTTGGTCATGTGATTCGTCTCCAGGCGCATATGGATGCTGTTCATGCCGACTGGAAGGAATATCTCAACCTGCTCATCTGTGAAGAGAATCACCTGAAGAACATGGACGAGTACCACAAGGTAAAGAAACGGCTAAATGAATAGTGCATCCGCCATAAAAGACAAAAAAGACCAAGTCCTGGTGTTAAAGATGGCTTGAGTGTCAGAATTATGGAAATGGTTCTTTTTTTTTTTTTTTTTTTTTTTTGTCATGTGCAGTTTCAGAAGGAAGCCAGAGACAATCAGGACCTGCTGAAACGCCTGGATACCGAGATCAACCAGAAGTACAACCCTGACTTTAAAGACCAGTACCAGTTGGACGGCTTGCTCACGGACATGAACGTAAATACAGTTATTACTACATCGTTGTTTATAATTTCACTTTTTGTTTGACATACCATGTGCTTGTGGAGTCTGAAAAGAAGGTTGTGTTTATTTGTCCAGGACCAAACGAAGGCCATGGATCACTTTGATGATCGCGTGCAATCCCTCCAGAACCGAAGCCTTCAGGTTCTGCCCTTGAAGTACCGCAGGGAGGCGCCGCAGAAACTCGTTCCCGTCGAGGCGCTGTGTGACTTCGACACAGAGGAGGTATTAAACACTCATCCGCTTCTATCCCTTGCTAATCCCTCTTTTATTGGAAACTTTCCCTGGAAGAAGATATTCACGGAAAATCCGTAACGCAAAGTGCTCTCGGAGTAGCGAGACAGCAAGTTAAATCTCACAAGGTTTTAGCGAAATGTATCAGGACTCGTATTAAGACTGGTCTGGTTATTATCCCTGGAACGAACAGGGGCAGGTTCAGCGAGGAGCGCGCTACACACTGCTCAGGAACAACGGGGCCAAATGGGACGTCAAAGACTCAGCCGGACACACCATGGCAGCCCCCGGGGTGTGTTTCTTCATCCCGCCTACTGACCCGGATTCAGTCGCCATCGCTGAGAAGTGAGTACTGTCACTGTCTGTGGACGTATCATACAGGGTCATATTAACAGTACAAGAGTGAAAAAAGCAAACATGAAAGGAATGCAAATCCAAAACTAAAATGTACACAGCGTTTGCTTTATTTTTTACAAGGCTAATGGAACTTAGGACATAAAGTAAAGTAAGTCTCTGGATCAGCAGAAAGATTGGCAGAGAATGAGACAGGGTTACAATATCATGCAAATAGAGAAATCATGATCAGAAGCAAAAACCAGGAATGATGAATCACTCTCTGCACTTTGAATAGTAAAAGCACACAGAGAGAGAGAGAGAAAAGGGTGAACAGGTATTAGTACACGGAAGCAAAAGAGGGTAAACATCATGCAGGTGAGTGAGAGGGAGCTAATGTCCGGACTGGATTAGATTGTGGATTTATGGATAGTTTTTCCTTTAAAAGATTTTAAATTTGCAATACATGGGCATAAAAGTTACGACTGTGGCCTCAACTCAGTCGTAACTGAGTCGCAACTTTAAGTATGTGTTCGTGGAGTTTGCATGTTCTCCCTGTGCTTGGTGGGTTTCCTCTCACAATCCAAAGACATGCAGTTTAGGCTAACTGCCGTTTCCACGTTGCCTGTAGTGTGTGAATGCATGAAGGAATGTGAGTGTGATTGTGTTATGCAATGGTTTGACACCCTGGCCACCTAGTGTCCCGAGTCCCCAGGGACAGTCTCCAGACCTCCAGGATTCCTGTACAGGATAAGCGCTACAGCGGTACCTGGCCATACGGGTCTTTAAGGTGAAATATCGTATTGCGAAATGCATTGTCTCATAGGAAATAATGTAGATGCAGATAACCAGTTCCAGCCCCCCAAAAATATTACCAATATTACCAATTTCCAACACTAGAATCATATTTTTCACATATAAAATCAATCAAAACACTTAGAAAAGACGGTATAGAGAATGAGTAATTACAAATGTACTGTAATCCTGGAACCTTTCATCATGAACCTAGCTTGCCATGACTTCTGGCTAATTAACCAAATCTCTATAAGTTAGCATTGTAGGATAATATTTTTTCTTTTGTCCCGATACAGTCTCGTGAGCCAGCAGAAGGCCAACAAACAGAAGCTGGCGAACAGCAGAACAGCGCTGCAGGCCCGACTGGGTGACCTCAAGAAGGACAACACGGGTGGTGGACAAGGTGTGCTTGAGGGATTTATTCAGATACAGCATACTGATACTTTAACACTATCACCGTCACTGCCACCACATTAAAACAGGCTGCCGATGTGTGTTTCCTTCTGAGTATGCAAGCAACAGGATTAGACGTTCAGGAAAAAATTCTATACAATTTTATTTGTAATTGTTATTGTTGCAAAGCAGCTTTACAGAAATAGAAAATGATGGATATGTGTTAGTAAATAGTGAAAGTGAAAGAAAAAAAATCTAACTTTTAGCTTGTCCCTGATGAGCCAACCAAGGGCGAAGGTGTCCAGGAGAAACCCCTGAGATGGCAGTAGGTAGAAACTTTGAGAGGAACCAGACTCAACAGGGAACCCATCCTCATTTGAGTTATAACGGATAGTGTGAACATAATTCACACTAATCAATGTCAATCAGGAATGTTTTCTTTGAGAAGGCACTAGATATAATAGAGTCGATTATTGTATTATAGATTTTAGTTCCAGTAATTAAAAAAAAAAAAAAGAAGAAAAAACCTGTTTATAAACGGTGGCAAGTCGAAACACAACCTAACAGACTTTGATCCATGTGGTTTGTGAATATTTTCGTTGTTTCCTCAAGTAGGGAAATAATTTGGAAGTCACAATAACAGCAGTTCTTAGTTTAAGTGTCAGGTTAACGTTACTGGTTTGTGTTAACATTACTAATGTATTCTGCATTCCACTGATTAGACATTAATACGTTTTTGCTTCCTGCATGGCAAAAAAATCAAGTTAAAGATTTTTAAATCTACCCTAACCTATCTATAATTTCTTAAAATAGGTTCTCAAAAACCCAAATATTGGATTATTAGTTTGTTTCGAGTCAAATGTTACTAAAATGATATGAAAAAAAATTATTTCTAATGGCAGGGAATTTTGCTCCTTTCAAGAAGTAAACTAAAACTAGCAAAACTAGCAAAATGATCTGCATCAAGAAGAAGAAATTTTTGTCTGAATTTTTTGTTAAATTTGTTTAGAAATAAGTTTAATAATCTTATATTTAAATTGTTGTAATCTTATTTTAAGAAATTGTCGATAAATGTAACTATATTCAAGATATTTTCACTTGCTGAGATATAATTGTTTGTAAAAAACATTTTGATTCTGAAATGCAGCTTATTCTTAGTTCAAAGGATTGCAGCAAATACAAAAATAGCGATACAGTTACAGTACAGTAAGTCCCCAACATACAGACAAGTTCCATCCTGAGAGTTTGTTCATAAGTCCAATTTGTTCCTAAGTCCAACAAAGGTTGTCTGTGTACTAGGATACTAACACAATGTGATGGCCATCCACAGTATATGACAGCACAGTGTTCTTTAGAATCGTGCCGATGGTTGAACGCTTCATGAGCCATGTCTGTCATCTTTACATCTCGCTCAATTCTCTCAATTATTTTCACTTTTGTCTCCACCTTTATTGTTTGCCGTTCTTAGCAGTACCAGCTTCATGACTGTTGCTTCCTGGGATGCACGCTACACGCACGTGACGAATGTCTAAATTTTGGGATTGAACATGGCCAACGCATTGCTTGTATCTTTGAAAGTTTGTAACTCTAATGTTTGTATGTAGGGGACTTAGTGAAGCGTGTTGCACTTTACTTTTTTACACCCTGTCCAGCTAGTTACTGGCGTATGATGGGTCATGAAAGACCTCAACATTATTTATTAATTAATTAATCAATTTATTTGTTTAATTCAGCATAAAGAATCATAACAGGAAAATTCTGGAATGATGATACAGGATAAAGTCTTTTCAGGAATTGTGCAGAATACTTCTCTTTTGTTAACAGATAGATTTATGCAGAGTGGTATTCCAGGTTTATTCTGCACCGCCTTGACTGAACAAACGTAACCCTTCTATTAGATTTTTAAATTTTTTGCAATCATATAAGAAGACATATGTTTGAAATTAACACCTCTCACAGTCTCCTGGCTGATAATCTCAGACTTTTAAGTGGTTCTAACTGCTAAAATGGCGGTTACAAAGCATTTTTTTCCACCTGTATGACAGATAAGCAGGAGCTGCAGTGTCGCCAGCTGATGGCCGGACTGGATAAAGTGGTGAACGACCTAGATAAGCAGGAGAAGGCCATTTATTCCCAAGTGCGCCCCCCTCTGGAGCAGAGCCGTCCCGTACAGGACAGCGCTGATAGACTGCAGAACCTGAGGGTAAGATATGAGACGTCTCTCGTTTCAGCACTTTGAATGTGTTACTAACCATTAATGTCATTAAGGTATAAAAAAAAATCTTCTTACTGACAATAAAAAATGTACACTAGGACAAAGCTCCATAAGCTTTTATACATTTACTTGTGAAAAGAAACGTAAACCAAACTTAAAAACGATCTGACATGGCACGCTGTGGCACGATATACTGCTGAAAAGTCGCAAACTCTAAGTTCTCTGAGATTTTTTATTTTTAGGACATTTCCTCCATCGTCCGTAAGATCGAGCCGGAGAAGACGTCGAAAATCCGCGAGGCTGAGACCTTCCTCAAATCCACCCCCAAGTGTGCCAGCGCTCCACAGCTCTCGGCCAAGGTCGACACGACTTTCAACAAATACAGCAAGGTTGATCAGCTGCTCAAGTGTTCAGATGATAAGTATGTGTCTGGGGTTTTTTTTCGTTTGTTTGTTTTTGCATACACTTATGAGAATCTTGTAACTCTGGCAACTCTGAAACGATGAATAAAATGCTCTCTAATTTATTTCCGTAGACTTCAGAACTCCAACAAGCTGGAGCGTTCGATACAGGAATGCAAAAGCCTGCTCACGCCCTACGAAAGCAGGCTGGCCAGAGAGGAAGTCGCTCCGTCTGACCCAGCCTCCCTGGATAAGGCTCTGCGTGAACTAAAATGTAAGACTGTCCTTAAACATACACACATATCTTCTACCAACATTTACAGTACTGTGCACGCCCACATTATTTCTTCATATGAAATTAAATAAAATGATGTACATTGCATTAAAGGAACATGAACAAATGTATTAAAGCGCCCAATGTCAATGTAACATCGTCAGCAACGACCTCATTTCCCCATCTCGTCTGTTCCAACCAATCAGCATTCAGCATCACCAGTATACTAATCACCCTTCTGATCATCTGTCATCATCTGGACCTGTTTCTCACTGGTTCATGCTTTAATGTTAGCTGGTAAATATGAAGGGTGCTGTGAAAAAACTCTGCTTAGTGACAATACTGTACACACTGAACCACACTGTGAAATGTCCTGATTTACAAAGACACATCTTATAACATATTCGGTCCGACACAGGACATGAGCTCGGAGCTGAGGGCGAAGAAGTCCATCGTGCCGGACATGGAGAGTAGTCTGAGGACCTCGAAACTCAGCTGTGATAACATGGTGAACAGAGTGCAGGAGCACTGCCCTGACATCGACCGGCAGGAAACCGAAGTTCAGAAACTGTCCAAACGCTACGACAACACCCTCAGGCAGCTTGACACCAGGTATGTTTGACCGTCATGTCGCAATTAAACATTATCTGTATGTAACAAAAAAAAAAGGGTAATTAACCTTATATAACACTCATATTCAGGTGCGTTCACACTTGCCATATTTGACTGTAGTCAAACTACAACAGACTGTAGTTTTCCCTGCACAATGTTTGCATAGTCAATACTGTATGTTACTATATACCATATGATTGTATCACTCTTAACACATGTACATACAAACCCATACCATCATTTACCACTTTAATTATTTATTGTAAATAGGCCACTTGTGCACTTCCAGTTAGATGCTAACTGCAATTCTTTGTACGTGTACTTTGCACAATGACAGTAAAGTTGAATCTAATCTAATCTAGTTGACACCTGATTGATATGAATCCCAACCTTATCGCAACTTTAACTATCATATTGCGAAATACAGGTTTATAAAGGGTCAGGGGTAGCTCAGTGGTTAAGGCATTGGACTACGTTTCGGAAGATCCCAGGCCACTGTTGGGCCCTTGAGCAAGGCCCTTAACCCTCAACTGCTCAGATGTGTAATGAGATACAAATGTAAGTCGCTCTGGATAAGAGCGTCTGCTAAATGTAAATGTAAATAAAGTCCTGCTTATACAGTAGTTGCGCCTTATATTTGCAGAAGACTTGTTTGTTTGTTTTATTGTTTGTTCGTTGCACATGCACAAATTATATTTTCGTTTGCTTAAGCTTTCTCCTGCTCACTCAAAAATCGTATTTCCACTCGTTCAAACTCTCCCTGAATCGCAGGTTCTTTGGTTCTCAGGGTTGCCAGATCATCCTGAACAAATCCCGCCTAGACTCGGCTAGGCTCGAACTCAGATTAAAAACAGGCAGAATAATATCAGCATTATACTGCAAATTAATTATTTTTGCACATGTTTCGTTTAGTCTAAGATAATATAAAAAGAAGACCAGTTATTATTATTATTATTATTTTACATTAGTGAGGAAAATAAATAATTAACAGAATTAGAATTAGAAAAACAATGCGTTCATGTCATGATAAAGAGAATCAAAAAGTGCCTCATAGTGCATTTTAATTTAGCAACTGAGTGTTGAATATTTTAGCTTCTATTTAAGCATTAAGTGTATTGTTTTAAATAATTGGAATTGTTTTCTAAATGCAGAGGATAAATATATGTGTGTAGACCTGTTCGTCATGTGTTTACCATGTAAGCTTGGTCTACTATACTCTTTATGAAAATGCTTTTATTTTTCCAGAACACAGAGTCTGCAGAGAGCTAAAAATTCCTATAACAATTACCGTAATGATTATGAAAACCTGAACAACTGGCTCTCCCGTGTGCCGAACTATGAGCCTTACGAGACCGACACGGTCCAACAGGTGGACGGGAAACTGAAAAACCAAAGAGTAAGTCAGCTTTACCGCTTTTATGTCACTACTATTGTACAAATGTGGGCTTGTGTGTGCAAATGGACCCAATTTCTTTTTTTTTTCTTTTTTTCTAGAATCTGCTCTCTGACCTCGCAAGGAAGGAATCGGACTTAAACAACGTCTCAAGGAACGCACAGCTTTACCAACAAGCAGTCAAGGTCTGAAGCGATCCCACAATATCACACAGAGTTATTTTCCATAGTTCAACCAAGCTATAGGGTGGAACAGTGGCGTAGTGGTTAGCTCTGTGACCTTACACTTCCAGGGTTGACGGTTCGAGTCGTGCCTTGAGTCTGCGTGTGTGAACTTTCCACAGGGGACTCCGGTTTCCTCTCAACGTCCAAAGACATGCAGATTAGGCTGATTGGCTTTTCCAAATTGCCCGTAGTGTGTGAGTGAGTGTGTGGATGCTTAAGCCATGTGATGGACCTCACCTTGTACCCCGAGTCACATGGAAGAGGCTCCAGGTTTCCTGCTACCCTGTAGAGGATATGAACTATAGAGACTGAGATGAGATGAGATGAGTTTAGCCAAGCTAAACGGTGAAACCTCAACATGCTCCTCTTTGTGTGTTCTCTTGTTCAGGATTACGAAAACGAAGCTGAAAGGTTCAGGTCCATTCTCGACCTTGAAGACGGCCTGGTGTCTCAAACGTACAAGAGAAGCCGTCTGGAATCTCCTGCACTGAAAGTCAAGGGAGAGGTAAACTACTACGATAAATTACTAACGCACAGTACATTCCTTTTTTTCCTCTTGATGATGTACAGAATGAGACGCAGAACAATAGACATACAACGATGAAGTCTTACACCTGCATTTTAGGTTCAATAAAAATGGGCATGTTTGATTGGCTGGAGAAGTAAAAAAGTAGGCATTTAGAATTGAAAATGGTGTGACTAGTCTAGTCTTCTGTCTCAAAGTCTAGTTTCTAGCACATGGCGTATATACTGCACGTGTGTCGCAAATACCGCTAGCGTGGTTTCTGGGGGTTTCGAATTGGCTGGAATTTGGTGGAAACCATATCTAATAGGGAAGGGAATCAGCAAGGATCACCCCATACAATATTATCATTATAATGATATTATTTATGTAATTCTCATCTTAAACCTTCATTTTTGTCTTGTTTTTTTAAACCAATATTTAAACAGGAAGCGGCCATCGAGGCGAAATTCACTGAGGTCAATGCTGTGAACAAACAACGTTTACAGAACCTTGAGTTTGCACAAAGTCTTCTCAATCAGGTACGGTATACGGGCCTCCAAGAGCACTTCAGTCCAGGGAACAGATCAGTTTTTTCTTTTTTATTATTATTATTATTATTATTATTTTAATATCTTTCATATCTGCCGTGTTAACAACGATTTTTTTAAATTTATTGTTAAACAGCAATCAGACATGCAAGTCATCCAGCACAACGTGCAGTCCGTGAGATCGTCTGCTCCAGGAGATGAGTCCTGGAGAGTTAAGAATCAGCTGGAGGAAGAGATCCTGAGAAGACAGCAGCTTGAGAGGGAAATCAAAACAATTCAGACCGACATCTACGTGCTGGAAGGACAAAGGCCACAAGACACGATTGTCAAGAAAGAGCTGATCAAGAAGGTTCCTGATCCTCAGCTGGACGAAGAAATGAGTAAAGTCCAGCAGAGGCTGGCTGATGAACGCAGGACCACCCGCATCCTCGAAGGCGAACTGGACACTCTACGCGTGAAGATACGGGGTATTGAGACAGAAATGAAGGAAGGTGCTCAGCAATACACAGTAAAAGAGGTACTGCGCATCGAAAGGGACCGGGGCCAGGAGGAGGAAGTACGAAAGCTAAGAGAACAGCTAGAGGAGCTCAAGAGACAAAAGCTAGTCAAGGACAACGATGTCATTCAGATCCAGAAGCAGATCACGATCCTGTCTGCTGAGAAGAACAAGGAGCAGGAAGTCATCAAGCAGGAAGAAGTCATAAAGGTGCAAAATGATCCGCAGCTCGAGACTGAGTACAGGTTGCTCATCGAAAGAAAGCAGAAAGAAATTGACAACCGAAAACAACTGGAGGACGAGCTCCGATTCCTGCAAGAAAAGCTCAAGCGTCTGGAGAAGGAAAAGGCCATGGCTGAGGAGAAGGTCTCCATCAGAGAGGTGCTCAAGGTTGAAAAAGATATCGCTTTGGAGAGAGAGGTTGATGGCCTGAGACGGCAGCTCGAGGAAGAAAAATCTAAGCGCATGTCTATTCAGAGAGAAAGAACAGACATCCAGCGGAAGATCACAAGCCTTGAGGAGGAAAAGTCCAAGGTCATCATTCAGGAAAAAATGCGTGAGATCGTCAGGCCCGATCCCAAGGCGGAGGCAGAGGTGGCTAATCTCAGACTTGAACTTGTAGAAGCACAGAGAAGATCCAGAGACGTGGACCTCCAGCTGAAGTCCACTCAGGATGAACTGTTGGTGCTGAGAAGCAGAGGCCCACAAGTCGAAATCAAAGAAATCATCAAGGAGGTTATCAAGTACAAGATCGATCCAGAAACTGAAAGAGAGCTGGAGAAACTGCGAAATGAAATCGTGGACAAGACGCGTCTGACTGAGAAATTTGAAATCGAGATAACCCAACTGAGGGATGAGATCCAGAGATGGAGAGAAACCAAACCACAGGTGCAGACCAAAGAGGTGCTTAATGAGGTCCTTCAGTACAGAGAGGATCCTCAAACCAAAGAAGAAATCGAGACCCTCAAGAAGAGGCTGGCTGAGGAGCAGAGGAAGCGCTTGGATCTAGAAAGAGAGCGTACTACCATTGAAGAGAGGATCAGGGTCAAGAAGATCGACTTATCACAGGTCAGAGAGAAGGTTGTGCAGCAAGAAGTTGTGAAGATGGAAGAAGACCCATTGCTGAGGTCTGAATGTGTGACCTTCACTCAGAACATCAACAATGAGTTAAAACAGAGGGAACTCCTGAAAGACGAGTTGTCCAGGCTGCAGCGTCAGAAGGCTGATCTGGACCTCCAGCTGGAGGAGCTCGAACGTGAGCGCAGATCCAGACGGGAAGCCGAGCTTGAAATTCAGAGACTGAGGGTCCGGCTTAACGAGCTCGAGATCAGGGACAAAGAAAACAGGGAGAAAGTCACAGTCAAACAAAAGGTTGTTCTACAGCAAGACCCACAGCAAGAGAAAGAGCATTCTATACTGCGCCTGCAGGTTGAGGAAGAGAGACATAAGCGTCTGCTTTTGGAGAAAGAGTACAATGCTCTCTTGCAACAGCAGCAAACTCTGGAGAGAATGGAGGTCCGGGAGAAAGTGGTTCGCACCGAGAAGGTCCAGGTCGAGAAAGATCCAGAAGCCGAGCTTGAGATCGAGAGGCTGAAGAGGAGTCTTGAAGAAGAAACGCGGCGCCGACAAGAGCTGGACATCGAGCTCAGCTCCTTCACCACCAGGCTGACTGAAATGGAGTTTACACACACAAAGTCGTCCAAGGAGCTTGACTACATACGCGATGAGAGCAGCAAGGTTCAACAGGAGAACCAGCGCCTTCAGAACGAGATCAGAAAACTCCAGGCTGAAATCCATATAACGTCGAAGGAAACCATGCAGATCACAGAGTCTGCTCCCATGGACAACAGCAGGAACCTGGAAATTCGGCTAGAGGCGTTGCAGAAAGAACTTTTAGACCTGAGACGCATCACAACCGATAAAGATGGAGAAATCGAAAGGCTACAAAAGAGTCTGTCCGCTGTGAGGGTGAAGAGAGAGCAAAGGGAAAGCCACCTCCGTCGCTCTATCGTCGTCATCGACCCAAACACAGGCAAAGAGATGAGGCCCGAGGAGGCGTTCAAGCTGGGGCTGATCGACTGGAAGATGTTCGTCAACCTCCAGAGTCAGGAATGCGACTGGGAAGAGATCACTGTCAAGGGGCCAACCGGAGAATCATCTGTTCTTCACGACAGGAAATCGGGTATAAAGTTCTCCATCGACGATGCCCTGAAGTCCGGGAACATCACCAAACGCCAGCTGCAGCAGTACCAGAACAAAGAAATCACCATCCAAGAGTTCGGTATCCTCGTTTCTGGAAAGAGCATCTAACAGCATAAGAAATCTGTCTGCTTCACGTTTTGTCACTTTATTTACTGTAATCATGAGCTGTCGGTTCTGTTTTTCTGATTAAGCACAAGTTCAGTTTTTTTCTAAAGCTTTCAGAAATGGGCACTATATATATTTATTTACATCTACTTGGGCTAATGGGGAGAATATTACCTAACACTTCTTCTTCTTCTTCTTCTTTAAGAGTTGATATATTCTCGTACAGCAGGGTGAAAGTTATCTGATACATACCAGAAATATTTTCGCTGATATTGAAGATGAATTATCACGCTAACTAATGATCTTTTTCCGTAACCGGAGTGTTCGATGTTTCTAAATAAAAATCTATGTGTGGGAAACTGAGCTATCGTGTCTGGTGTTCTTTCCTGATTTCATATGCATTTGGTCATTCTAATAGCCTGATCATGATTTATTCATGATGTACAGTATATTCCAACAGCACTGATGTACTCCAAGACGGTCATGAAACCCAAGAAGAAATGTAATACAGGAAGTGAAAGTGTATGCATTTACACCTTCTCATTTACACCTTCTCAGAAACATACAACAATAAATCATGTTGTGACTTAACATACAATTACATTAAATAATATTGATAATAGGAGATACTGTTTCTACTGTAATTATGTTAGCATTTAGGGATTTAAATGAAATTCAAATCCCTAATACGCATCAGATGTATAAAACACCATAAAATAATTCAATTAAAAATAAATAAATAATTCACAATAATGTTTTAAAACTATTTCTTTTATATACTGTGTGTGTGTGTGTGTATATATATATATATATATATATATACACATGTGTGTGTGTGTGTGTGTGTATTTTTTAAATATGATCAATAAAACAATTACTAATTAGGAACAAAATAACAAACTAAAATATATTCATGATAAATGGTAGTTAATATTTAAAGTCTTACAGCAATTGCATATTGATGTTATTTAAAATCGTAATAATTTATTAAAAAAAAAAAAAAACTATATAAACAATTCAACAACTGAATAATCTTAATGTAGGAATTCCATTAAATAGCTTCAATATATTTTTATATTTAAATGATATTTACAAATAAAATAAAATAAACTTTTATTACTATTATTTTTATTACTTCTGTTAAAAAAATAAGCAATCTATTTAAAAACATCTTTGTTTAAAATAATAATAACTATATAATTTTAATAATATATTATTATATAATATATTTGTATCCTAAATAATATAACAAAGCACATGCTAAATATTCAATTCAATTCAATTTTATTTATATAGCGCTTTTAACAATGGTCATTGTCTCAAAGCAGCTTCACAAAAATTAAAGAAATTTAACCAACAAAAAATTATAAATAAATAAATAAAAATAATAATAATTATTATTATTATTATTAGTATTATTATTATTATAAAAATAAATAAATAAATTTAAAACAAATAATAATAACAATAATTATAGAAAAGAAAATAATTGGAAGTGTGGATGTGTGAGAAAAATGTGCAGATAATAATAATGAGACGAATGAATGAAATTTCTCTGATGAGCAAGCCAAGGGTGACGGCGACGGTGGCAAGGAAAAACTCCCTGAGATGGCATTAGGAAGAAACCTTGAGAGGAACCAGACTCAACAGGGAACCCATCCTCATTTGGGTGATAACAGATAGAAATGATATAACATCATGTGTGCTGTGCAGGTGAAAATTCAATATGACAGAAATTCTTTAAATTGACATGAAGACCAGTTCAGCATAGGGACGAATCAGTAGGTGCAGAGGGCAGATGAGGTCTGGAATAATAATTTATAATTTTGAATAAACAATAAAAACACAGTTAAACCCTAGAAGTTTTTATATTATTTAAAAATCATTTATAGTTACACAAAATTTAAAGGTTTGACACTATATAGAAAATCGGTTCATTATTTAAAAAATGCTATTGTTTCAAATATTTTTATTATTGTTTAAATATTATAGTATAATTTACTATATTTGTATTTTAAATTATAGATGATCTAAATTATAATTTGCATATCCTGAATTATTTATATTTCCAAATTTGACAGATTACTATTCTTCAGAATATATTTTATTTTTTTAGGAAAGCTAATTATTTTTAAAATAAGAAAATAAGAAAATTATATTTTAGCACTATTTTAATATTATAGTATAATACACTATAGTATATTTGTATCTTAAAGCACATACTGTATAATTCTATATAAAAAACACTAAGGATAATTATACTAAGTTATAATATATTTCTTCTGATGTATATATTCTTAACATAATTATCTAACTTATCAATCACGTTTTTAATATACGTAAACTGGATATACAGCGTTTTGAGACCAAGACGTAATGACGTCAGTGTTGTAAATTACGGACAGCGGTCACGTGATGCACAAGCGAACGTGGTTACGCAAACAGGTCACGTGACCAGTAAGTGGGTGTGTTCTTGTTCCTTTCCCTGCATTCAGTGCGACGTTTCAGTTAAAAAAAAAAAAAAAAAAAAAAAGATGGCGACTGTACATCTGCGGATCGGGGACCTGGTTTGGTGAGATTATGTGTTATTTTATTGGATTTACTTTATTAATTCCGTTTCCGCAGCATATTTTAAAATCAATTCGCCTAAACGGATGTGTGAAAGTTTTCTAATTGTTTTTTTAAAAGATAAACCCAGGAAGGAAAACAAGCGTGAAGTAAATCCTCCAGAGTAGCTCGCTAGGCAGCTCAGTTAGCAAACATGCTAGCGAGAAACTACCCGGGTTTTACTATTTCTCAAACGTAATACGATTAAAACACGGTGTTTTGGTTAAATGGCTCCTTGTTAGGGCTGCTGTTGAATTAAACCTGTAGTTAGCAGGGTTAATATGCGCTGAAGCTCATTCTGTCGAGCTGCTGCGGTACTGGACTGATCCTCCTGCCGTCGCAGCTGAAGCTGTTTTGGGGGTTTGAGCGACTTCAGCGCCGCGTGCATGTGTTTAATCATAACCGCACATAAAGTACTTTAACCTCACTGTGGTGTGTTTCAGGGGGAAACTCGGGCGCTACCCGCCGTGGCCAGGAAAGGTAGGAGCTGAGGGACATGTCCACTCAAACCTGTCCTCTGTCCTCCTACTGCTGACTGTCTCACTCAGTGCCTGTGGGGCTGCCAGCTTCTGACCTTCAACCAACTGCTGCCCCTGTCTTACTTTCTATCACATACTTGTGCCCCTGTCCCGCGCTGACCGCTCCCCTGTCCCGCGCTGACCGCTCCCCTGTCCCGCGCTGACCGTGCCCCTGTCCCGCGCTGACCGCTCCCCTGTCTCGCGCTGACCGCTCCCCTGTCCCGCGCTGACCGCTCCCCTGTCCCGCGCTGACCGTGCCCCTGTCCCGCGCTGACCGCTCCCCTGTCCCGCGCTGACCGTGCCCCTGTCCCGCGCTGACCGTGCCCCTGTCCCTCTGCCTCTCCTTTGCTCTGCTGTCCTGTCTTTGTTGCTATTTTTCTTTCTATCTGTGTCGGTCTCTTGATTTTTGTTTTGTTTTTTCTCTCTCTCTTCTCTCTTGCTCCTTTATCTCTTTCTCACCCAATCTGTCTTTCTTTGTGTCTCTTGCTATGTCAGGTTACATTTAATTAAAAAAAAAAATAATAATCTTTTTTTTCCTTTATCTTTTTATTTCCCTGTCTTTATCTTGCTTTCTTTCTCTCGCTCTGTTTGATTATTTTTAGATCGTCAGTCCGCCTAAGGATCTGAAGAAGCCAAGAGGCAAAAAATGCTTCTTTGTAAAGTTTTTCGGCACTGAAGATCAGTGAGTACACACTTTTTTTTTTTCTTTCTTCTTCTTCTCTTCTTTGTAAGTGTGTATTTAAATGAAGCATGTGCTCACAATGTTACACCCCTACCCACACACACACACCCTTTTTTTAAGTGCCTGGATAAAGGTTGAACAGCTGAAGCCGTATCACCCTCACAAGGACGAGATGATCAAGATCAACAAGGGCAAGCGCTTCCAGCAGGCTGTCGATGCTGTCGAGGAGTACCTGAAGAAGGCCAAGGGAAAAGAGCAGGTGAGTTCCCACAGACGTGATGATTAAGACATGACCGCCGCGCCCCCTCAGCGTCCCCTCTGTGTGGAGAGAGAAAGAGAGAGAGCTATATGTTTTTACGGAGTTTATAGATCAAGAACGTCAACTTAAACTTAAATTTCCTCTCTGGAAACTTGGCACGTCAAGGGATACATTTATCCTGATTAGAGAGAAGCGTTCATCAGTTGAACTGTTAATCAGGTTAATCTCGTTCAGATTAACGTCATTCCGATCAGGTCAGACTGAAGTGTTTACACCCTGCATGTTTATTCTGATTGGGCTTTTATTTATTTATTTTTCACCATGGATCAGATTTGTTCCACAGACCAGCCATCGCACACTCGTAACACAGCATGATATCTACAGCATACCATGATGCAGGGTTTTCAGTGCTTATCTGGCGATCTCAGGATATTCTGCTTATATTGGCAGAGTTAAAGTTTTAAAGCCATGTGTATTATGTAGAGAGTTCTTGGAGCTTGCGAATCACCCGCTATGATAAACCTGTAATTTAGGTAGGACATTTGGCATTTTCTTTTATAAGCAGCGTTCTTTTTGTTGGCAGTCTGAGTCTCGTCTGCTGTATCGCTATTGCATCTTTTTTTTCACTTGCTTATAGAAACTCTCCAGAGATGTTTGTTTTTACACATTTTTAGCCAGAGTTAGTTTGTAACATTAGCATAATTTTATCGAGCATCAAGAGAGAAGTGTGGGAAAGCGGTGCAGACTCAGGCGAATGGGTCGTGCTCGAGCACTCAGCAGTGGTAGCATGGCCAAGTTAGTGCTTGAACCCACGACCTTCAGATCAGTAAACCAACGTCTTAAACCGATTGAGCCTGATTAGGGTCTGGAAGTATAAACACTGATTCTGCATCTTCCAAATGATTGTAATTTTTAACTAAGGAGGCGACTCTTATAGATAATCTATAATCTGGACTTTAGGGAGACCTGACCGTTTCCATGGTTACGCCTTAATGTTGGAGAGATCCCGAATACATGTTTTCGCAGCTCACAAGACAAATGGAGATCAGGATCTTAGAAATAAAGATGAATAATCGGTGCTGAAACAACTTAACAGAGCAATGATAAACGCAACGGTATAAAGCTAGTGTTACATGATTTCATAATTTATAAACTTTGAGCTCACATTGTGGGGGGGGGGAGGGGGGGAGCCTCTCGCCTTTCAGGGCTTCCATTCACTTTTAAAAAAACACGTGATCGTTTTATCTGAGGCCTTCTTGTTAATAATAACGTAAAAAAATCTAATATATTGGACTTTATATAACTTTACTCTAGCAACACGTTCGCTCCTGTTTTTATTCCCTTGAAGCAAATTCCACTGCTGCATGTGCAGATGTTTTAAAGCCTTAGCATCAGCTTTATAATGTACTCCTATAGCTACACATCTTCTGTTCTCTTCGTAATTTTCCAGGCACACGGCTCGGACGACAAGAACAAATCCGAGAAGGGGCGTAAAGCCGCCGCGAAGCCGATGAAGATCATCGAAGAAGACGACGAGGACGCGTTCAAGGGCGGCTCCTCCGACAAGGTGAGCGGCACGGGAGCGAGCAGGGTTCTAGAAGCGTTACAGGATCGAGAGCCGTGTATGTGTACATATACTCTCCTCTCCTTCCCGTATCACGTGGGGTTACTGTATATCCGCGCACTTTCCTGTTCATTCGCACGTCCTGGCTTGATTGCTGTCTGGTTGTTGCTTCTTCGTGGCTTGAGTGCACGCACAAGGCTTCCTTGTGCACCAGCTGCTTCTTTGCTTCAGGTGCCACGTAAAGAGAAAAAAAACCAAGAAACACGACTTAAGTATGTGGTAAATGTGTCTCTCTTTCCCTTAAGGAGCAAACTGACTCTGACCCAGAACCGTCCTCTGTGCAGCGGCTGGTGGCTGGAACAGTTGCAGGATTCAAATGGGAGAGCAGTGTAGGTGATAAACTCACACTCTGCCCTGCTTGAGACGCACTCTTCTGCTTTTCTCTTCTTTAAACCAGGCTGATTAGGGATGCATCAATAACGATACAAGCGTTGGGGATCGAGCCAATACCATGTTTGTTTATTTATTTATTTATTTATTTTTTACGCTTGTTTAAAAAAAATAAAAAGAGGATCGTGAGCAACATCATGGAACTGTAAACGAGTTACACATTTATTAGTAGCAGTAAGAAAATTACAGGCAAGGCTGGGTGAGCATAAGGGTTTACACTCTTTTTTTCACTTTTTCTTTTTCACAGATTTTTTTTTTATTTAGCTTGAGGTATTTTTATGCATGTGCTAACTAACAAGTAAAATAATAAAGATGAATACTAATATAAAAAAAAGAAAGTGTTTTATTGAATCAAACAACCTCTTCATTAAAAGTAAAGTTATTTAAAGCTTAAAAATGGCAATTATGGGAGTTAAGTTGGAATGTGTAAAAAAAAAACCGGAGATGAAGGGGCGTGGTCAAGTACAGTGAAATTTTGAAGAGCTGGAGAGTGAGAAGTGGGAAAAGGATACATATCTAATGTGAATATGGCTAATGTACGTGTGTGAGTTGCTGTGAATTGTAAAAAAATAAAAAAGTGGAGAGTACAACAGCATGAGGGAGGGAGAGAGAGAACAAGCCAGCAATAAGCTGTGTGTGAAATTAAAAAAAATTAATTAATTGAGAAGAACTGGAAAGCGCCGCTTGGCCACGCCTCCACCAGCACAAAGTCTTTACCTCTGATCCTAGCAGCCGTTTTTTGCTCAAGTTTAGACTGAAATGTTCCCACACTCTTGATGGGACTTGATGAATTATTGATGCATCCCTAATGCAGGTGCTTGTTCTGACACTTTGGTGGTGACTGTGGTGGTCCTTCTGCTTCCACCACTGTTAAAAATATATATATATATTTATATAAACCCCTTATTACCTGACCCAGCATACACCTTTGTGCTAGCTCTGTTTATTAGCAAAATGTTTATCTACTGCTTTAATGCCTAATGCTTTTATATTAGTGAAAATCATTTAATTTTTTTTTGTTACACCAGTTTAACTGCATTTATACACACACACACCTTCTTTCAAATTTGCTATACATGTTAAGCTGATGTACTGCATGTAAGTGCAGGTTTTCAGCATTATGGCGACCGTATGATTCTCGTGTACACTGCGTACGTACGGTAATGATGTATGGATTTCAAGTTTTTTTTTTTTTTTTAAAGCCTAGCAGATGCACCAATACAATCTTCGCACTGTAACAAAATATACAGAAACACACGCGTACATAAAGCTGTATCAAGCTTTAGTCCAAAATTTTTTTAATAAGACAAAAGGGGTAACAAAATAAACAGAAACTGACACACACACACACACGCGCGCACCAATTAAGCTGTGCCCATTTTTAGTCAAAATTTTTAAGAGGACTGGTCTCTGCAGAACAAAAGGTGATCTTTTGGGAAGTTGATTTATTATCAATTGACAAATAAAAGAAATTGCGTTTTGGAAATAGGAAGCCTTTCGAAAAATTATCTCTTATGCGGAGGACATGAATTGTCATCGTTATCCCTGCTGTAGAATATAACTATACAGGCTGGCCAAAAATTTTAAGCCGTATAAAATAAAAATAGTTTTATTTTATTATAATAAAATAAAAGTCACAGCTGAAGGAGGTTCCTGTAAGAAGAAGAAGAAAAAACACCTTTCCTGAAATTAATTAATAAATAAATAGGAAATCAAAACTGTGAACGGCTTCTGCTTTGTGTATGCTTGTTGCTATAGAAACGAGGTTAAGCAAAGAAAAGAGCAAGGTTTAAATCTTATCCAATCGTGTCCTACATTGTCGAAGGTGTCCGTGTAGCAGCGTGACAAATGTCGACCGCGAGATGTCTCACATACCGTTGCGCTAGCGCTTACAAGTTTTTCTAGTTTTTTTTGGTCATTTCACACCGTCGCCCAGAGTCGCTTTGTTTACCCTACATCAGAACGCTTCTTGTGTGTGTTTACAGTGTGTGTGTCGTGTTCTGTTAACTCGAGTGACATCGGTGCATCTGCTGTCTCTGTAGTATTAAAAAGTAATTGCCTCCTCTAAGATGTTTCGCTTAACTTTTCCAGGGTGAAAAAGATGAAATTGAACCAGAAACACCGGCTTTACCGTGGGCGTAGTTGGTCGTTTAACCAGATTCCTGAGTTTTCTTTACGTCTGATTCCGTTCGCATAGAGTTACTTAACTGTGCACTATAGATCCAAAAGTTTGTGGACATCTGACCCCCTCCACTCCCACCTATGATTATTTTGCCCCCTATAAAAACCTCCACTTGATATTTGGGCGTGATGATCATTCAGCTGCAAGAGCGTTGGTGAGATCAGGCGCAGATGTCGGAATGTTGAGGTCTCTGCAGAACACTTAAATTCTTCCAGTCCAACCCTAACACACCAATAGAATAGGAAGAAAATTTTATATAAAATATAATTTAAAATAGAAAAAAAATACTAAAGAATATAAAATAGAATTGAAAACTGAAGGAAAAAATGGGGGAGGGGCGGTTTATAGAATTGAAAACACAAATGAATGTAAAATACACAGGAGTGGAAAGAATTAAAAAAAATTTAAAGGATTTAAAAAGGAGTTTAAAATATAAAAAGAAAAAAAAACTAATGAATATAAAGTATAATTGAAAACATAAAAAAATTATAAAATATAGAAAAAGCATAAATTGAAAAAAAGAAGAAAATATAAAATGGAGTTTTAAAAAGTCTAAAAAATTTGAAAAGAAAATATTGAGAATGAGAAGTAAACGAAATACAGATTTTGAAGAATTTTTAGTAAAAACATAAACTGGAAATTATGTCATGAAATGAAATAAAGTAGAAATTTAAATTGCACTGGATCCTGATTTATAATGCCTCTTTTCCACTGTATAGAACGGCACAACATGGTTCAACTCACTTCGGTTCGGCTCGGTTTGCGCTTCCACTGCAGTGTAGTAACACTTTAGCGTGGGCGGGATTACTCGCGCGCGGCGCCGCTACTGCTGTGACGTCATCGTAAACGCACCACAAACGAACACACAACAATGGAGCATATCGACGGCATGGTGTTCTTCATTCTCGGCATGTGGATGTTTTTAACAGCGAGACGAAGGAGTTTGTTTCAAAAGAGGCCGACGGTTAATACAAAAAGGTGCGTGCGATCCTTCGCTGGCTGTTTCTAAATATAGCGGTTCTGTTGTGTCTCGTGACGCAAGTTCGGTGACGCAGTAATGACGATTTTCTCCGGCTAATCAGTGACCAGCAGAGTTTACACGTCACGTTTTGGTAACGGTTCGGCGCGCTTGGAACCTCGGCTGAGGTGGTGCTAAAAAAAGGACCAGGTACCAGGTACTGTTCCCAGTGGAAAACCCCCCAAAAGTGAGTAGAACTGAACCGTGTCGTACTATGCAGTGGAAAAGCGCCATAAAATGAAAGCGTAAAAACTGAAAAGTTTTTAAAGTTAAAAGTTCACAGGTTAAAAATGTATATTGTCGGGGTGCACAAACTTTTGGTCTTATAATGTAGATCCCAAGTCAGTTGGGATCCAGTCATTTTATAGTCAGCGATTTGCTTTTATGCTGCTGTTGGAATAACATGTTTCCAATTTTTTTTCAAATAAAAACAATAAGTAAATGATATAAAAACAAAGCTCATTATAGTTCTTTTAAAATATGCCTCATTAGGTAAAAGTTTGTCAAAAAGTTCTCCAAAACTCTGCGTCATTGCTTGTTAGTAATGTGAAATAAAAAGAAATACTGAAATTAGGTATTAAAATGTTTTTTTTTTTTATATTATTTTGTTAAAAGATGTAAGGATAAACCCATGTTTTCTATATTACTTATTTATCTTTCTTTTTTTGTTCTTATTAACTGTTAAATCAACTTCTAGGTGGAAAAAAATATTTTTTGTTCTAATTTGGTTCTAATGTCCTGATAAAATATTTTAATTTTTATCTCTTGGTTCTAATTTGATCTTTGCTTTTGTGAAAACCATCTAACAGACCAACATGTCGATTTGCTCTGTTAGATGTTTTTCACAAAAGCAAAGATCAAATTAGAACCAAGAGATAAAAACAAAAAATATTTTATCAGGACATTTGCAGAGTAGAAAGGGTTAAAGGGATCTCCCAGGCCACTTCCCAGCTACACAGGCTGGTGTACCAGCAGAGATTTACAGAATTGGGTCACTCAGTTAAAAGGAATTCAGACTGCTGGTTAAAAAAAAAAAATTAATTCAGAGTCAAAAAAATTGCAAACAAAACAGCAGGAGGAAATCAAAAGGGTTATGTGCTGTCGAGTAGGCAAATTTCCTGCGATGCTAATCAGCGAGTAGAGGAAGCTCTCGTCTCAGCTCACTGTGCGATCTTGGAGGCAATTACTTTGTCCGTCTAGTTTATCTTAAAAAAAGTCTTATTTAGTGGAACAGCGTCCAATCCGGCACACACACACACACACACACACACACGGCCGTATACAATAAATACACAGTCATACGTTAGCAGAGTGTCGGCTCTTCACAGAATAGTTTCCAATCTAACTCTCTTCCATTGTAGCCGGTAAAGGATGACCCGCATTTTCATCACTTTCTGCTCAGCCAGTCTGAGAAGGTAAGAGGATGTGCAGAATGCTTTCAGTCAGCATTTCTTCCTGTCCTCTGTCTCCTGCACTTGACTTGATGTTTCGTTTTTTCACTCCTACAAACGACTTCCTTTGTCTCTTTTCACTGCAGTGTTAGTTAAAAAAAACAAAACAATAAAAGCTTCTAGATCAAGATTTCTCTTTCTTTACTGAGGAATTTTTCAAGATTTTATAGACCAATCAAATTTCTCGATTTAGTGCAATCGCATTATTGATCTGTGCAATTATTAAATTGCAAAACTCAATTTATTACAGGTATTCTATGCTTATTCAAGAATTTATGTAGTTTGTTCAATAATTTAAATATTTGTATATTTTGTCTTAGGTGATTAAAATACAGACTTTTAGTCAGATAATTTGTGCCATTATGTGCACATGAATAGATTTGAATCCAAAACAGTACATTTAATAGTTAAATTGCAATTTAACTTTTTTTTAAATTATTATTATTATATTCATCCCTGTTCGGACTGTGTGCGCTTGGTCTGGTTGTTTGTAACTAAGGCTGCTTTCACACCTGGCGATTATGAACGTTCTTGGTGACCGTTTCATTCTTTTAAGGGATTTCATACATCGTTCCCGCTGAAGGAACCCAATCACACATGGTGACATGGAATCCTATGTCGTGTAACTATTCAGGCTGCTTGAGATGCTCTAAACGCCTGGTCTGCTAGAGTAACTAGAATAGAATAAACTAGATATAAGATGACAAATTAGGCCATGAAAATCAACTTTATGGGTGTTCACACTGCAGCTGAAAGATGGAATCCAGGTTTTGAACGTGACCTGATTCTGATTCATTAACCTGAACATTAACGCAGTGTTTATCTCAAGCTTACTGTATATACTATGTGTAAGCAACGATGAGCGGGCCCAAGCACTCTGGCGCACCAGAAAGACAATGGACACATGCATTTAAAGGGGACATACCAATAGCATTATTATTTAATTTTAGAAAAGAGGGGAATTTTATGTTTATATCTCCAAAAAGCCCTTGGAGATGATGTGATGACCCGCTTTTCAGCATAAGTTTAAGGCATCGTCACAGCTGACCCGTTTGAGATATAAAAAAAAAATCCCTCTGCAATTTTGCGTCCTCAATGTATTGAGATCACACTGGCCCAGATTGTTGGTGATAGTATAAATCCTCTAGGAGGAGTACATCAAAGTTCATTGGGTGCGTTTCGCAAACAACACAAAATAACCAACTTCCCGTTGAGTTGAGCCACGTGTGAAGGCAGAGTTGTTGAAAGTAAACGAATTAAACAAATTCGATTTATGCAAATTCCTAAAAACGAAAAATTGTGGAAAAAAAGGAAAGAAAAAAAGATCGTGTAAGCCGACATGTTATACTTTTGTTACATCATTCAGAATCTGGAAAATTCCTCCTCACCTCTCAGACATGATGAATGTTTGTTTATGAGATGAACAGTAACATCATAGATGTCTCTTTACAGCTCAATAATTTCTAATCTTTTATTAAAAAGGCCAGGTTCTTTTGGCCGATGGTTCTTTTGAATCCTGCTGAGTTTCCTCAACGTGCATGAGCGCTTTCCTTTCCAGCATAGTTTGATTTCCCCCCCCCCCCCCCCGCCCCTTTCTGCACACTGCTTTCCCTGCTGCTCCTCACTGCTTCCTGTCTCTTCACTCAGTAGTAGCGATGTGATCTTTAATGACCTGGTTAAAAACAGACGGCCCGTCGGTTGCCTCAAGCTTTTGTTTGGGTTGAACCCGAAACAGCGTGCATGTGTGTGAAAGATAAGATTGTGGCGAATAACGCCGGCTTTGTGGCTCTGTGTATCAGACGTGTGCGTGAGTGTGTCGTGCTGACGCAGTTGAATCAGCTTCAGCGATAAGCTTCAGAGGCAACCTACTGACCTGCAAAGCGCAGCGTTAAAATCATTTGTTACAGTCAAGGCAGATGATTTTAACCCCCGTCGTAGCGAAGCGGTGTGTGCAGTCTGTCCGCTGTCCGAGCAACATGTTCGATCAGCTCCTGTCCAACCTCAAATCTGTGTCGTAGACCTTGTGCATGTCAGATCATTAAACTGAGCACCTCGTTTATCAGTAAGAAACGCTGAAAGTAAGAACTTTGGGGGGACAAAACGTTCCTACGAATTTTGAGTGCACAAATTTTCGCATAATGTAAACCATAATCGTTTAGCTTTGTAACGCACAAGTGGTGAAGGCTTGTTGAACTTTTCGTAGCATGGACGTAGTAACGGCGTCAACAATCAGTATTTTATAAAAAATTTTTGTTAGCGACAACCTAGCCAGCTAACTGTCACGACTGATGTACATTTTCCTCCTCAAACTTTGTTCTGAACGAGAATATTAACGGTGAATCCTTAATCAATTAATTTTCTTTGTTTTAACTTATTAAAAATTTGTTTGTTTTGAACCACAAGAGGGCACACTTGCAGTTCAGTTAATGCAGATAATGTGCAGATTTAGTGTCCTCGTTTTTGTAGAGATGAACTTATTTCCTTTTTTATATATACATTATAAATATATAAAAAATATTTATTGCAAGGCTTTTGTGCGTTTGTGACAGTTTGTCTCGCGTAACTAATAATTGTGGTGATGGCGGGGGGGGGGGAAGTCAGTTATTAATGTGTTCGTGAGTGTTGATTTGAAGTCACTTTGTAAACCAGAAAGAAACTTGCAGTTGAACCTACACGTTACTGAAACTTACCCCATACAAGCAGGCATTTCAAGTTGTTTTCTTTTGTTTTTTCTGGTCAGAGGTGGGAAATTACGAAGGAAGATGAATCAGCAGTTCTTAAATATGTGGTGTTTAGTTTTTTTTTTTTTGATGAGGAAATGATGCATCACTTAGTACCAGTTATTTGGTTTCTATCAAAAAGCTTTGACACTCTAGATTAAAAATGACGCTGAAGTTTTGTCCGTTTCATCTCGAAGCATTGTGAGCATCACTAAACGTGTGCTTCACGTCTAATCCGTCTAATTTCTACCTGTTCTGATAATCAGCTTTGTTTTTAGTTGCGCTGAATGATCTGACTATACACAAAAAAAAAAAACACTGATAATTAAATAAATACAAAACTAATTATGAGCAGTAATAAACAGCACTGATGTGAGGTGACTAGAGCAAGACGTGGTGTTCGTACGGCGGACACGCAACAGTGAAGAATAACTCATGTGATTCGTAATGCTGTGGTAACGTTTCAGTCTGTATGTGACGGGGATGTTTATTTCACAGCCAGCCTCTTCGATGGCGCCTATAAGCAAACGGTTGAAGATTATCGAAGAGGTGAGGCTCTCTTTCCTTCACTTCAGTTCTCTCGAGAATATTCCTGAATGGATTAGATTAATTAGTTGAATGACAGGTTGGTTGAGTGCTATATTGTGTTTTTTGTTTTGTTTGTTCAGGACACCGGCTCTACATCCATTCAGGCTGCAGACAGCACGGCTCTCAACGGCAGCATCACGCCCACGGACAAAAGGTACACGCCGGCCCAACCTTAACACAAAGTTCTCCATGTGACCTGGATGAGAGAGAGTGATCTGTAATACGATGTTTTTATTAATTAACTTCAGTTTGCGCATGTTCCCAGATTAGCTCTTCCTTTATACAAAGGTACGCTATATAGACAAGTTATTGACCAAACCTGATATTTATTGATTGTGGTGTTTCAATCAATTAGCTCCAGTGAAGGACAATGTTAATGCTTCAGCGTCGTACCAAGACATCTTGGACAATGCTATACTTCACCAAACTTTGTGGAAACAAGTTTGTTGGAGGTCCAATTCTATTCCAACATTACTCCGCCCCAGTGCACAAAGTAAGGACTATAAAGACATGGTTTGATGTGAAGGAACTTGACTGGTCCGAACATACAGCCCTGTTATTGCTGGAGTGGCCACTTCTGTGGAGAGTAGAGTACTACTCAACATCATCCAGTGATAAATTTGCGCCATCGCCAATTGCAATTCTCGAATCATCTTTAAAAATCCATTTTGTGTCAAAATATTGTCGAACTTGAGTTCAGCTATGGTGCAAACACACAGCTTGTGATGGAGACTATGTTGTACCACTGTATAGATGAAGAAGAGGTACTCTACCAACATGTTCAGTTTGTATAACCCATGTCTGTTAATAAAAAAAATTATACCTGCTTTTGCATTATTTTCCGTATAGCTCACTTACTTTTTTCCATCTGATTAAAAAGATTAAACTTGTATTTTTTTCCCTTCTTTCGTCGTCTTTATTTTTCTCTCTAACAGGATAGGCTTCCTTGGGCTTGGATTGATGGGCAGTGGGATTGTCTCGAACCTGCTAAAGATGGGCCACGTTGTGACCGTGTGGAATCGCACAGCAGAAAAAGTAAAGTAACAATAAAAATGTATATATATATTTTGGTTTCTTTTTGGAAGAAATTAACAAAATCAGTAAGCAGTAGAGTGATGTGATGAAGCAAAGTTCCTGTACCCAATCAGTTCTTGTTCAAGTCTAGAAAAGAAAAAAAAACACATCGGTTTTGAGCGTTCAGACAGTCATTTAAAAAAATGCCCATTAAATGTTTCACATTAGGGTGAAAAAAATCTAAATAGTCACTACAGGGAGGTCATGTGAGTGTCGCCACAATGTCAAGAACTTGTCTATCTCTACTGAGTCTGTGGGGGTTTTTATTTACTTTTTTTTTTTTTTTTTTTTTTTGCTTAATATTTTAAGTAAGGTTTACTGTAAATGAAAATTTCAAAAGTTAATTGTTTCAAAATATAAAGATTAATATTTATCACTCCGTCTTAAATTTGAATGTAATTTGAATTGTCCTGCTTCAGAAATAAGTTCCAGGGTCTTTTAGTGTACAGTAGTATACTTCCTGTTTCCTGCAGCAGTACGTCTCGGATGTTCCTTCATCATCATCATGTTGTTCTTTCCTGCAGTGCGACTTGTTCATCCAGGAAGGCGCCAGGTTAGGCCGAACACCAGCCGAGGTCGTGTCCATGTGTGACATCACCTTCTCCTGCGTCTCAGACCCGAAAGCTGCCAGAGATGTAGGTGGACATGTGACCTAGAACTCTGTAACCTAATTTCTGCTATTATGTTTTTTTGTTTTTTGCTTTTTCATTTTTATGGTTAATCATGATTACATTTCTGAAAAAAGAGCATCTACTTGTAGCTTGCTTTTAAGGCAGATAACCTCGATATGGGCTTTCAGAGTCGATTAAATAAAGTTTAAACCTTTTCCTCGGGGACGTGATCTAATGAAAGGCTGATTTTGTAATTTATTATAATTTTAACTTGATATAATAAACAGGCACTCAGAGGTTTAATTAAAGAGAAAAAATTAAATGTTTATTTTTCATACTAATTAATGAAATGGTTATTATTCAGTAGTAGTAATAATTATAACAGGGTCCTGCGCACCCCTTAGTGCTTGGGCCCTAAATAATAATAATTAAAAATATATAAATATTAGCAAATGCTGACATTATTCTGAATATCTTTTGAGCTTGTGTTGGAAATTTATTAAACTATAAATGTAAGAAATATTGCCTATTAAAGAAATTATGCACCATTTCCATTTATAAACATTTGCAAATTAGTTTTTTTTATTGAAAAAGTGTAAAAGTATCTGATCTCTCTCTCTCTCTCCATTATCCGTTCTGACTAATTTTTTTTCCCTTTCTTCTGAAACAGCTATCAGTTCAGTGCCATCATACTTTTTAATGTTTTTTTTTTTTGTTATAAAATTTTAAATTTTTTCAAAATTTTCAAACTTTTAAAAATAATTATAATAATTTGTCTTCATGTGATGACCTGTGAGTTTCCTTTCATCCCCCTAATGCTGTCCTTTTTCTTCTTCTTCATTATTTTATTCCAGCTGGTTCTCGGCCCCAGCGGCGTGCTGCAGGGAATCAGACCTGGAAAGTGTTACGTTGAGATGTCGACTGTGGATCCTGAGACCATTACAGAGCTCTCACAGGTACACAAAGCTTCTAGGAGTTTATACTTAGCCTAGTATATACATACACACACACACACACGGCAAAGAAGGAACTGAGGAAACACCCTGATGTGAGGAAGAAGGCGGGTGAATGTGCTGATGTTCAGAGGAAGTGGAGGAACTGAGCAGCGAAAGGTTATTCTAGGGCACTTCACAGTTTGGGCGTTACGTATTTCACTGGCCAGCATGTACGTAAGTGTTTGTGTGTGTGTCCGAGTGTAGGGTGAAAGAAAGCGTTGTTGTGTGTGTGTAAGAGCTTATCGGTCACTGTCTCTCTCTCTCTGACCCCACCCCCTGACGTGCATATATTTTCATAACTGAATAAGGAAAAAGTGAACAAATCCAAAGTGTGCACACACGCACACACTCGACATCTTGTGTCACTTTGATACAAATCTTGATGTCACAAACTGATGTTTATTTATTTTTTTTTAATCTGAGATTTAAAAAAAACATTTTCCCATAATTGTTACAAGCTTTTAAACAGAAATCGATTTTACACGAGGTTTAGTCTTGAGCTCGGCTTCTTGTCCATGCAGTGTTAGTGTTCTCCACATGTTTGTGTGGGTTTCTTCCAACTAAGGGCAGAAATGTACTCCCTGCTAAATCACAGCGTACTCCACCGGCAACGTCATGAGCGTGGGTGTTCATGTACCGTGCATGTTACAGTAGAGGGCACACCAGAAAATTCAATTAGAAGGCTATGCATGAATGTGTTTGTCTGGTGGTGGTGTGGGATGGATAGCAGTGTGTATTCCCACCTCGTGTGTGTACAGTGTCTCCAGGATTTGTTTCAAAAGTGGTTTTTGAGGAGGTTCGAAGGGAAAAAAATGCTCATGGTTACCAGTAGAGGGTGCTGTTGTGCAATAGGTTTAAATCATACTGAAATGAGCAAAAGATTATAAATCGGCGTTGTGCTGGTGTTTCCATTTAGCAGATTACGCAAATTAATGTGAGGTCATTGAGATATAAAGTGTGTGTGTGTGTAAGATGTAAAATTAGAGGTAAAAGATTAACACGAATTAAAGTAACTAATGTTTATGAAGAAATATGTCATAAATAAAGGTGTGGACATCTGTTAAAGTTTTTAATTGTTTCATTTTCTTTTTTCTTTTTAAACTCCGTTCAAAATGCTTTGAATAATTAAATTGGTGTCTAGCCTCTGTGCCAGTGTGCACCTGTGCTTCAGTTGCCCTACTTGGATATTTTTTTTCATTAAATTTTTTTTTTTAAAGGTGATCACGTCCAGAGGAGGCCGGTTCCTGGAAGCTCCAGTTTCAGGCAGCCAGCAGCTTTCCAACGACGGCATGTTGGTCATCGTCGCAGCGGGAGATCGGAGTGTTTATGAAGACTGCAGCAGCTGCTTCCAGGCAATGGGCAAAACATCGTTCTTTTTAGGTACCACACACACATGCGCGCATCTCGAAATGGAGACTCGTGATGATGATGGTGATCCTGATTACAATCAAACTGTTAAATTTCACAACAGGACTCTTTTTTTAAAAAAAATGTAAAAAAGATCTGTTTGGGAAATCATGTTGAAAGTCATTTGTTTTTAAATCGTCTTAAATTACGACACCGTGTCTTTTCATTCAATTTAGTTGTAATCACTTACTACTCAACGTTATCTTTATCAATGTTATCTTGTTTTATTGTTTAATTCATCTTTGGTTTGATCTGGAAGGCAACCTTGGGTGACGAGACATCTATATAAATAAAATGCCTTATTATTATTATCTTAATGATGTAAGTTCAAATTCGACATCTGGATGATTAACAGTTTTACATCAGGGATTCTTCCAGAGTAAGAGATTCCCACATTTTCAAGCCCCATTAGAGACTTTCCTTTAAAAATAAAATAAAAATAAAAAGATTCCTGACGGTGAAATCAAGTGCCAGACGATTTCCTAGGAAGTGGGCGGAGTTTAGTTTGCTCCAGTGACTTCATAGTCTGGCTTGTTTTGCTGTATGACTAACGGTAATGATGTGTGTGTTTTTAGGAGAGGCGGGCAACGCAGCAAGGATGATGCTGATCCTCAACATGGTGCAGGGCAGTTTCATGGCCACCATTGCAGAGGGACTGACCCTCGCTCAGGCCACTGGCCAATCACAGCAGACGTTCCTGGACATCTTGTGTCAGGGGCAGATGGCCAGCACGTTCGTGGACCAGAAATGCCAAAGTGAGTGTTTTCTGAATCTCCAGCCGGGTGATGGGACGTGTATTTTAAATAGATCGAATAGGTATCGAAATTTGATTCCGTAAAAGGAGAAAGTAATTGTTTAAAAAAATAAATGACCTAAACTTGTAGGATGAGTGCTTTTTCCTTGTTGCTGTTGCACCACTAGGGGGCGGTGTGTGACCTGGAAATGCAATATACATCCATACAAAGAATGTTTTATTAACCAAAATATTTTTCTTTAGAAGGAAATTTCTCATATTGAGACTTATAAATGAAGTCGCTACAATTAAGAATTAGAATTTATAGTTTTAGAAGGTAAAATGTGGTTTTTTTTTTTTTTTTTTTAGTTTTTTTTCTTCCCAGCTGTACGTGAAGATAACATCGGTTTAAATAAATAAATGAACCAGAAAAAAAAAGACTAAAGATCAACACTGGTCAGTTTCCTTACGATTTAATATTTGTTTTACACCCTAAGTTTTAACTTGTATGCATTATCAGAAATCTACGATATCTTAGTCGTTTCTTAGTACGTTATTCTTACTAGAAAAGTATGTAAAATCGTACCGCTCGTGCACTCTATCAGCACCAAAGAGCTGAGCAGCTGTAGCTCCTGTAAGACCTGGACTCCTCCCTCAGTCCACCATCTACAGAAGGACATGGTGGTCCATTATATCTAGCATTCACGCAGAATCAAGTGCCATGACCTTGATACATGTTTTATAACAGAATGTTTCATCTTTGTTGTACAATGCGAGAACAGATTCTCGGCACATGCTGAAGCATTCCGTCAATTTCTTAAAAAATAATAAAATGCTGATTTGTTTTGTTTTTGTGTTTTTAGATATTTTACAGGGCAACTTCAAACCAGATTATTACCTAAAACACATTCAGAAAGATTTAAGATTAGCAATTTCCATGGGAGACTCTGTTAATCACCCTACACCGATGGCGGCGGCCGCAAACGAGGTAAGCGTGTGTGTCTCTTTGTGTGCGTGTGTTCATATTAATAATAATAATAATCAGGTGATTTAAATCGACACAAACTTTTATAGAGAAAACCAACGTGCAGATTAACATTTTTATTACATATATATTTTCTTCAACTTTGTGTGTTATTCTGGCTCTCACACGTCTTCACACCAGTCCCGTGTGTGTGTGTGTGTGTGTGTGTGTGTGGTCTGAGGTTCAGTTCCACACTCCAATTTACTTCCTACACGGAGTTAATTTGCATTTCCTGTTTGAAACCTCAGTTTGTTTATTTACCCTCCAGGTTATTGTTCCCAGAGTTCCACACTGATTAGAGCGTTAGTTCATTTGTCTTTAACTAGTTAGAAGATACACAGGTCAGTGACGTGGTGCATCCTATAACGGACTGTAGTTTGTAGCAGGGACGGCAAAAACATGCCGGATAGACAAGCCACGCCCACAAGATAGATAGATAATTTAAAATGTGTGGACGTAAGATTAATAATTTAAGTTTTCTGTTTGTTCACGCATCATGTAAAAATTACTGAAGGAATTTTAATGGGGTTTTCACAGGCGTATTTGGCCGAGTTCAAAAGTAACATAGACTTTGTTTTATCACAATCAGTCCACGGGAAGAGAAGATATGAGCGTTTTCCATTTCAATTTCGAAGTAGTACATCATTAAGAAATTGACTTATAGTTAATCTCAAAATTCAACAGATGGCGCTGTACATTTTTTTAATATGCACTTATGAGTGTGCAATTAAATTCCATGTGAACGAAGACTCGGACACATCTAGTGAATAAATAAAAAATCAGAAATTTAAACAAGTGGAAAGAAACACAAAATACATCAAAATAAGTATACAATCTAACACAAGTACAAATACTTTAAGCAATTAAAAACACTGAGCACGCACACCAGGCAGCAGAAAAGTCTGTAACATTGTTTAAATAAGTTAAACGTTTATTAATGGCACAGGGGCTGAGATTTAATGACGCTGTGAAGTTGAATGAACCATGTGGATCTTGAACCCTGTGTGTGTGTGTGTTCATTCCTGCAGGTGTATAAGCGAGCGAAGGCGCTGGACCAGTCGGACAACGACATGTCTGCAGTCTACAGAGCTTATATTCACTAATCCCTGAAGATGTGCTTGAATTTCTGGACCACAATCCCCCTCTCCCTCCATTTTCCTCCTTTCAGTTTGTGTGTGTGTGTGTGTGTGTGTTTTTTTTTGTTCCCCCTCACGGCCTACTGTCCTCCTCTGAGCGTTGCACTGACCGAGTTGTGCTCTCCTCTGCAGGAGGGGGTTTTATGATGCAGGATGGAGCTTGGAGGCGTGTGTATGTTCGTGTGTGTGTGTGTGGATCTGATTTAATCTTCAGCAGCAGATTTTATTTCAAGACGCACCGATTTTATTATTTTTATTTATTTTTTCATTCTTCTTCCAACACCACCACAGACGTCGCAGGACTGAGTTTCTGACTCTGCTTTTATTTAAGACAGTTTTTAAAAGTTTTGAGACGACGTCCCGTCCGCTAGCTAACAAGAGTTTCTTATTAGCCATTTTTGTCTCGCTGCGATTTAAACCTCGTCAGGGTGTGTGTGTGTGAAGAACCGGATGTGGTTGCAGATTTATAGGAAAACTAATTTGTTACAGTGAGACACACACTGCGTGGATCACCGCGTTGGTCCTAAACTCTCAGACTCTCATCATAACCCGGCGCTCCGTTCGACTAAAAGCTGTAGCTCGTACTTTTCACACGCATTTAAGTGTCTAAAGTCGGAATTAAATCAACTTGGCTGCTCACGACGTCCTCAAAACCCAAAGCAAAACTTGCTACACACACATTTACTTTAGATCGATCAAAAAAAAACTGATGAATTCGCTTATTAATCCTGATGGGCCGAAGTAAAAACAATCTACAGCACTTTAGCTTTCTAGGTTTTTGGTAACTAAAAGAAAAAAAATAAACAAACATGTTTTTAAGTGTTACAGTTTTAGCAAGCCGAACCTGTCTGTAGTTTTATTGATTGATTTTGATGTGTGTTTTCGTACAACAGTTCAAGTCATTCAAAGCTAAAATAAGCGCTGCGCTTTAGAAGGTTTAACTCTTGACGCAGCCATTTTTCTTTCCTGAGTTCCTGAGGAGGAGCTGAGAGAATCTGAGTTTTAAACCATTATTTAATATCTGTGGTGTGCGAAGGTGTGTGTGTGATCAAATCGGTGCGTCCATTTTATTTCCCCCACAATATACCTAAAAAAAAAAAATCTAAATTAAGGGAACACTTGGCCTTATGTTTCCTTAGACCAGGACTAATTGTTTCCTTAATATATTTTTTTGATCAGTATATAAAAACTTTTTTTTTTCTTTTTTTTTTTTAACATCCTGCTTTGTTTCCCCTTCGAATCGTCCAGAACGGCGCAGGCTACAGGAGCATGAAGACGACGCCACTGCATTGCCTTAATATCCTTAAACCCCGCCCTCCCCACATAAATGATGTATTTATTTATTTTAAATCTTTGAGATTCTCCAGACTAAAGTTTGGCCCGGGCAGTGAGGTTTAGATCGCTGATTCGAATCTGCCTTAGAAAGGAAATGTGATTGTTTGTTTTTTTTCTCCTCTCTCTCTTCCTCGAGGCTTGTATTAATCTTGTGTCTGATATCCAAATGGTTTCTTCACAGATGTTGTTTTTTGTTTTTACATTTTTTGCAGATGTGTAAGCTAAGCTGTGGATTGAGATGAAGAAAATGTTCGGTTTGAGTTTTAGGTGATTGGGGGAGGGGGGTGAAAAGTTTTGGGGTTGGAGGTTTTTTTGTTATGTTCCGAGGCGAGGTCAGGTCACTAATCGAGTTGTTTGATTTTGTCTGAGACACACTGGTCGTACTGATAGGATTTAAATGTGTCGATCTGTTTAAGTTTAATCAGCATAGAGGTTAAGCACGTCTGTTTTCATGGAGAAGTTTTGTAATCAATGTTTTATCCATAAGTTATAATTGTTTTTTTGGTCATTGGTTTTAAAGTCTTAGCAAACTGACAGACAGGAAGTGAGTGAGCGTTTGACCCTAATGTTGGAGGTACAGTATTGTTTCTTTTTTTTAAAAATAATAAAACAGAATGGCTTATTATTGTTGGAGTAAAAGAGATGGTGGCGCTCACTAGGTTTCACAGGTTCCTTGTCACAATATAACAACCCGCTTTGAGTTCTCACCCGGCACAACAGATTTAATGTGTGTCTTTAACCTCAGCACCGGCTTTGTTTTTGGCTTTATTTCCTGTTTGATTTGTTGTCTTTCTAATGACATTGTATAAAACAAAAAATTATTTGTTTTTCTTTTTGCTGAAACGAAGGTGATGGCAGATTTGGAAAAAAAATATTTATAATTTCTTGTAAATGTGAAAGTCACATTTTATTGTGCAGTCCACTGAATCCTTCTCTGAATAAAAGCATTGTCCAGTTTAACTGTTGGTTTGTTACATTAAAGCTGTCTACGCAAAGTGAATGTTTAAACCGCTGTGTGTTTCAACATCAAAAAAGTTAAAAATTTGGATTATTTGAGGTAAAGTTTAATTCTAGAGCAACTATTCCTAACTAAATGCCACAGTATTCTAATTCAGGTTTCTTTTGTAATGTGACCATGTTAAACCAAAGCAGTTTTAGAAAATCAACATATAAAATGTCTTTATATTTTGTACTTAAATTTAAAGCAGTACCTTCATGAGCTTTAAATTTATTTTATAATCAGTTAAACAGTTTTCTGCCAGGATGAGTGAGAATCAATTAACTCCTCAAGCATACAAGTACTTATTAATTTATTTACACAATTTAAAATACACAAATACAGTGGCAATACAAATGAGGGAAAAAAATAAAATAAAAACCTTCCGAAGCAGGAAGATTCCCATCATTCCATTGGATTACAGCACAGTGTGGTGATTGTGTTTGTGATCAAATCAGGCAGATGGAGGGGGAGAAAAAAACAAAACAAAAAAAAAAACAATTGCTCGATACCAAAGTGTGCTCTCAGACACACAGGAGCCGCTTGTGTTAGTGAAGAAAGAGACTTAATTTTTGGAGAGAAGAGAAAAAGGGGGAGAAAAAAAAAAAAACACAAAGTCCTTACCATCCCTCTAAACACTACAGTCTGACCCACTCACTAAAGTCACACATACACACAGACAGATGAGATGAGACTACAGGGGGGGAGGGGGGGGATGGTACCTTGCGATCAACTACACATCCTATATACATGACAACAGAGTGAAAGGTTCCTCAGCACTACATCCTCCCTCACTCACACACACACACTACAGAAACGCCTAAACACTCGACTACGCTGAAGAACCTGCCGCTTTTCTTTCAACAGCTCTCTGAGCATCACCCATGATTTCACCTAAAAGCCTGGGAAGCATTTAACTCAAGCGTTTAAAAAGTTTTATTTTGAATTAAAGGGTGTGGATGACATCGTCTCTCAAAGACCATCATTATTATTATTATCCAATCCCTGGACTCTTGCATCATGAAACCCCAAATCAACATGCTATTGTCTTTTTACACAAACGCACAACGTGGACACGAAATCCCAAACCTCACATGTTCTTTGATCGAAAAAGGAGTTTTTTTCTTTTTAAAGGATAGAGAGAGCAGCAACGTGAACTTCACAGCTTCTGGGAATGCAAGGGGAGGGAAAACAAAAAAAAATACGAAATGAACACTAAAATCGTCAAAGAATTCCGGTGCGACTGCGATCTGATCGTTTTTTTTTTGGTCATTTAAATTTTTTATTCCCGCCTCCAAACAAAGAGCAAATGTCAAAAACACTGGTTATTCTCCGCGACAGGTCTGATCTAAATGTCAAAAAACGTCAAAATCAACGAACAGCTTGGATTTTGCACGAAAAAAAAATAATAATTACACATCCTTATCGAACGACTGCTATCTTTTCAATCACCTGATTTATTAATTTTTTTTTTTGTGAGAACTTCTCAAAGATTAGCTCCCATGAATCAGCACACCTGCAGCTGGTGAAAACCGAGTTTAATCTTCGTTAATAAACAAGGGAAAGGGGGAAAAAAGTAAGGAATTAAAAAAAATTTTTTTAAAAATCAAACAGGTTAGAGAAACACAAGATCAATGGCTATCAGTAAATACAGCTCCGTCTGAAGCCGAGTGAAGGATTTGTTTTATTTTGCTTTTTTTGCGCCGTTTGTGATGGCTCCGCCCACCACACATGACTGACAGAAAAGTCATTAACCCTTCCCCCTTGTGTGAAAGCCCCGCCCACTTCCGAGGTCTTCGTAGATCAGGGAAGGGAAGTACGTGGAGACGACGTGCCTCGGCTGTTCGATTCGAGTTCCAGTGTGGCTGTGTGAGAACGTGTGTGTGTGTGTGTGTGTGTGTGTGTGTGTGGGAGAGAGAGACAGAGAGAATGTGTTCGTGTGTGAGAGAGAGAGTGAGTGACCGTGTGTGTGTGTGTTTTGTCTCAGTCTCCATCGGCGATAAGTTTTGTGTTAGTGTGTTGAGAAAATAAAAAGTCGAGTCTGTGTGCGGCTTTGATTTGCTCGGGGTGACTGCGGCTGCGCAGACGTTCATCGAGGAACAGCAGACTGCAGGCCGCTCGGAGTGACGCGGGACAGAGCCTGATGGAACACAAACACACAGTCGGGATTACTGTAGGAACACGTGCATAGAAATTTCAGCATGTGCGCAGACAGAGACAAGGATAAACTGTTTTTTATTTATCCAAAAATTATCATTTTTAACCCAGAAGTGTTGATGTACGTCCGCAGTTTTAATTCCATCGGCAAGAGAAAAATAGGGAGAGACACAAAGAAAGTGAGTGAGAAGTCCTGACAGAGAGAGACAGAGACACACCTAGGAACAGAGACTGAACTAGAGAGACACAAAGAACTAGACAAGAGAGAGAACGACAGAATTAACGTAAGTGACAGAATTAACTAGAAAGAGAGGATTTAAGAACAGATCATTAGAAAGGAGAGAGAGAGTGCTAGAGATGAAGCAATGTAACAGGAAAGAAACTAAACCAACAATCGTATCTCATCAACATGGATCTTGTATCGAGACTTGTGCAAGTCTGCGCACGCAAAACACTGAGATTGAGAGAGACTGAGGTGCGCGGTGTTCACACTCATCACTTAACTTTTTACACTCTGAGTGAGACTACAAAATCAATGGGTTTTAATTAGGGCTGCACGATATTAGGAAAATATGCGATATTGTTGAATATTGCAATAACGATATTTCTTGCGATACATTTTCCTAGAGAAATGCATTTTTATTATTGGCTATTTATTTATTATTATTTATTTATATGTAATGATCATACTAAAATAAACAGGTAATAGATATTCGTCTGATGTAATTAAATCTAATTCAGGCTAAAAAGAAACTATATGTCAAGGAAGTTGCAAATATTTAGACTTCAAAACACTATGAATGACTTAAACCCCTCAGCAGATATTCTGACTTCTGGTTTGCTGTTACTATAAACCTGCCAACACAATATGAATTACTTTCAAACATTACTGTTTATTTACGTGTAACCGTACACTCATCAATAGTGTCTTAAAACAAGAGCATCTTTTAAACATAATGTTCTCTTTGGCTTGCCTGTTTTTTTTTTTGTTAGTTTTTTTTTTTTTTAATAAAAATAAATATTAAACAAAAATTAAATAAAATACTATTTGTCACACATGCGCGCGCACTAGGACCCGGAAGTATAAGAGGAGTAAACAAACCACCGCATAGAGCTTAGTCACTGAGTTCGCCATGTCGGTTCAGATTGTTTACTTTCTGATTCGAGTGCGTGTTTATAGGACGCGGGTTAAATGTGTGTTTTTCCGTTGCTCCCCTCCTGTGAGAGTCCTTAGACTAATTTGCGTGGTTATCCTGCCTGCTCGCTTGCTTTCGCGTTTGGGTTTACCGTCCACGCTACAAAGGGCTAACGGCTAATCGCTAAGTCTTCTGATCATCCTGGGTTAGTTTGCGACAGAATGAAGTATAAAGATATAAATTTATATGCGGGTATAAACATAGTAAGGGCCCATCTGATTGTGCCAAGCATTTGTGTCCAAATTTGACCAAAGTATTTATCGCAACTCTTTGCGATATGGTCATCGCGCATGCCATTATCGCGATAATATTTTTTCGGTATATCGTGAAGCCCTAGTTTTAAAACACAGGTCCGTTTCACGTCTGTGATTAATTTAAGAGACTGTAGTACTTCGTGTGTGTGTGTGTGTACGGGCGAAACATCGCTGCTTATTAACATGTGAAGCTGTTAAAAAATGTAAAAAAAAAAAAATTTGTAAAAAGTGGAAAGACCATGCTATTTTGTTTGCACCGGTGTCCCTCCTCGAGAGGGAGGGAAAGAGGAGAAGACACTCCTGAGAGCAAGCAATAATGAGGCACCCTTCCACCAGGGTCTGAAGGAAGAGCAGAGTTCCTGGAGGAGTTCCTGTTCTACTGGACACGCGGAGACGGAGACGCGCTCAGGAACTCGGCCGTCCTGATTTCGGCCAATCAGGTGTGTCTGTAGAACAGGAGCTCCTCTGGAGCAGGAAGCAGGATGTGAACTGGTGGAAAGTAGCTTCATCACGTCATCTTGCGTTTCTCCCAGGGGACACGATAACAGACACAAGAAAAACTCAATGCTAAAATCAGCCACTTATTCAACTTCTACACAACAGGCAAACATGAAGCAGGACGCGCCAGCAGCAGTGAAGAAGAAATAGTCTGCATGCACACTACATACACACCACACAGTACACACTGCATGCCAGACACACCAGGAGCCTCGTTTATGCGTAGATGGGAGACAAACAGATTTTTTTTTGTCCCCTCCCAAAACGTGGCTAACAATTCAGATTGTAGATAAATATTTTCAGACAGCTGTTCACTCGTCAAATCCAGCTGTTGGTTATCGGTGTAGACGAGCGAGTGATAAGATGAACTGGCTGCAGACATATCGAAAATGACGGCATCCTTTCATCTCAAGTCCTCGTGCACGTCGTACGTGTAGATCTGCGATGTCATCGGTCTGACGAAACCGCGATTTCGTTAAAAACCCTAAATAACTACGAAAGTCGAAGGTTATGACTTGAAACCTGAAGGCGGTGCGATACATCACAATTTTTTTTAAATGATACGTAGAATAACAAATACAGTACTGTGCAAAAGTATTGACCCACAGTACTGTACGTAATTGTCAGTAATCATAAACGATCAGTAATATTTACCAAAGAAAAACGTAAATAAGAGGTTAACGGTTCTATACTTAACTATTTAACTTAAAGATCTGGTACAAAATGTAACAAGACTGTTAATAGTCTTCAAAGATTAAAAGTGATTTTATGACAGCATAACATTCTTCTTGGTTAAAACATTTTAATGCTGAATAAGACCTAATATGTTCCTATAAACCCCATCGGTTTATAAACAAGGCCCCAGGTTTTCGCTCGGCTCGAGCACAGGGTCAGTGAAGCTGAGGCCACTTTTAATTTCTGTACCTGCGTGCTCGTGTGCGCACACACACACACAGATCACACAAGTGTGGAATTAAAAGAAAAAAAGCATCCGCACTCGAGCAGCTCAGCAGGGTTGTAGTTGGTTAAAGCAGCACCGAGTGGTGTGAGGAAAAGATGGAGGGAGGGGGGGGGACCTTAGTCCTTCACTTCACCTTTACAACACAAATGCACAACAATTAATTTGGATTTTTTATATTTTTTATTTTTAACACAGAGGCTCTGTGAAGCTCCCTGATAATAAATAAAACTCCAGATGGACACGTTTCTGCAGTGAGAGTAAGAAATTAATATTACTGGAAGGACTCGGATCCCTGTGGGAACTAAAGTCCACGTTAACCTCTGATTAACTTTACTGTTCCCACGCTGTTAGTATCCCAAGCAATGCTTTAGACTATGTTTTGGGGGTTTTTCTTCCTCCCAAGTTAGCACAAATCACTGAATGAACATCCTGTTTAAAAGTTCCTGCTTAACTGCATTGATACAAAATTATATTTCTTTATTATAATACAGAATCGCGCATCATCTCTCCAGCTTGAACCAAAAATCAATCTTTATATCTAAAGGAAGTAGGCTCGTGAAGGGGACCCGAGATCATTTCGGAAACGAGGAGCTGAAAGGAGAGTTTACTTTCGCATACTTTATGTTACTGTTTACGTGGAGAAAATAAGAGAACTGACATCAAATCATCCATGATCTATATATGATGTGGGCGTGTGTACGGGAAGGCGTGTGACTCTGCAGGACGTTTTTGTTTGCAGTGCAGCTTTAACTTAGCACTGTAGAGAACACAAACTGACTGTAGAGGAAAACACGGCTTGTGACGGTGAATTATTACCGTATTTATCCCTTACAGGACTGATACCAAATAAAAAGACCAAAGTAAACGCACTTGCATGAATTACAGAACATATTGGGCCAACATTGATATTTTACATTCTAGCACTGCGGGAGATGAAGCAGTACAGTCTAAAGGTTTACACATTTACATTGTTTTTTTTTTTTTAAGGGTGCTGAGTTTGAACTGAGATTAAAGTGGTTTGGGAGCATATTTAGTGTTTTAAACTATTTAAAAAAAAAAAAGCTTGTTTTTAACCGTTAATTCCCCCCAAAAAGGGGTCTACAGTGTAGAACAAACCGACCACAAAAAGATCTCGTTCTTTCCTCTCTTTTCCATCAGAGAAGACTTGTACAAACTTAAATTGTTTTAAAATAGAGACAATAAAGTTTACGGGAATATTACAGCTAGCAGATTATCTATCGAGTAACCCGCCCAAGAGGGAAATGTATTAAAAGCCTCTCATAGATTATGAAAAATATATAAATTATATACATAAATAAAATGTAAAAAGAAACAGAAGTGCTAGGATTATACAGCGTGAGGGGGCGGGGCAGGAAGTGGCTTATCTAGCGCAGGAAAAAACAGCCACACAAAATGGCAGCCGACTGTCACTCACCTGCTGCTGCCTCTCTACTTGCCGTGGAGATCGAAAGGAATGCTATTCTGAAGTGGGCGTGGTCGAAAGAGGAGCATGATGAAGAGGGGGGGGGGGGGATTTGAGGATGTAAAGAAAAACAACGGCAAGCACATTACAACACAGTGCTTTTAATGGGAAGCAGGAACTAAGGTAAAAAAAATAGGTATATAGTACGTTGAGAATGAAACACTGAGCAAACAAACAGAACTGATTTGTGTACTTGTAGCCTGTCTGGTTTATAAAGGAAACGTGTCTTAACATGTACCTAAGGGCAAGATACCAATTTAGAAAAAGACATTAGTTACATGTCTCTTACTCAAGTTTATATTTTCTGCTCCCGTTGTTTAAATCTGTTTCCCTAACTAGACACACTAATTTAATTTAAAGCTCCGTGCCAAACATTAGCACATAAACAGCATCGTACTGCTTTCACAAGGCTCCCTACCTCTGTAGGAAAAAAAGGACCACATAAGGACTTAGTGTTGCTCAGCTCATGTTGTGAGCACGGGGAGGGGGGGGACGAAAAACACAAAGACAAGGAGCCACAGAAGAGCAGGAAGTCACACACTGTCGCCACGACTACAGCCAAACGGCAGCTTGGACACCACTGAAGAACGACGACAGAAAAGCTCAGGGAGGAAGGGAAGGTCAAAGCGGGTTTGAACGGGACCCGTACCTGTGACGTGGACATTCGTGAGGTGTCCTGTCGGCCGGTCAGGTCAGAGGAGGAGACGTTGACCGGAGCGCCGCGGTGTAACCGCATGCTGACCTTCCTCTCGCGCTCCATTCCTGTAAGAGTGTGTGAGAACCAGAGTAAGTATAATTAACGTAAACAACCAGTCAATTACACCAGTGTTTAAACCTAGAGGTGTCCCATATATCAGATGCTATACACGCAATATATTGGGATATAATGAAAATAAATAAATAAATGAAAACTAAACAAAAAACGCAAAAGTCATGACTAAAATAAATAAATAATTTAGGGTTTTTTAGTTGCCTAAAAATGAACAAAAAGAAAGATGTGCATTGTAATAGGCTTTTTATTCGACCTCTCAACCATCTTAAGAAAAAAAATTTAACTTGAATGCCCTACATTATAACAACCCAGAATGTTCTACTTCTATACATATAAAGAAAATAGTCAAGCGGGCGTGTTGGCACAATTGAAGATAAGTGCGGAATAAAAAAATCTGAAGGGATGCAAGATGAGTAACAGAACACAGACAGAAAAATTCCAAAAACCATCTTTGTGCACGCATCACACAGGGGGAGAGAGAAAAAAAGAGAAAAAAAAACACTACTGGATGAATTTTAATGGGGTTCTCACAGGAGTATTTGGCCGAGGTTGATATAACACATAAGCTTAACATATATGACAACACATGCTACCTTGAATTTTAAATGGAAAACACCCTTATTAAAAATAAACATTAAAAAAAAAAAATTTATTTCATCTCAAACTCAAAACAATTAAATTCCACACGAATGAATTCACGGGCACAGCTAGTTAGTAAATTATTGTGTGTGCATGGTCTGTGTTTCTGATTTGACACCGAGCAGGAAGACAGTGCAAGGTTTAAAGTAAATCCAGAGTTATAATGGATTTGTTGTCTGAGTTGTGTCTGATGTTCGGTCCAATCTATCAGGTTTGTGGTCGTTTGGTATGCGCGAGATTGACAGAAGTGTGAGTGAACGATGGCATTCGAGTCCTTTAGCACGACAACACTAGCCACGAGGCTGGGAAACCAGATGAAGAAACGTTCCTTTGGATTTTAGACACTTAAATTACACATGCATGATTATAAAATGATGTCAAATTGATTTTATATATATCTTTTTTTTTTTTTTTTATAAAACCTGAAATATTAAGAATAAATAAATGAACGAAGGTATCCATGGCTTGTGGAGAGAGAAAATAAAACAGACCCTTGAGTCTGTTGGCTCCGGTTTGGGCTGGTTTAGACCACTTTGACTATTTGCTACTCTACATTTCACACCTTTACTGACGCACTACGATGATGACGACAAGACAGGGAATTACGTTAAATGCATTAACACGATGGCTGGTTTTTACATCAGTCCCCTGGTTACTTCCTCTTGTCTGAAAAGGAACATTGGCTAGTCTCTCAGAGCAACACGGTGTGTCATGACTTCCTGTTTAGAAGGAACATGTGTAACTGCTTCACCACTTCCTCTCAGCTGAGAGCGCAAACAACAAAAAAAGAAAAGATTACAAGAAACCTAAGGCGGAGTCTCTCATCTGCTACCAAAAACCACAAATGTCACTGCCGACGCAGGAAAAGGCGACGAAAACAAGACATTCACACACTCGAGCTGCAGAGCGAAGTCACATACAAAGGCAACAAATGTCCAATTTCCAGCTTAGAAAACAAACAAACATTCAAGTCTAAGGGACCGTACAACCCCATTACAACTAAATAAATAAATTCTAGGTAAGGTAACAGATTACTGATGGATGTTTATCTGGCGCATTCTCACCCGTGTGTGAGGTGGGTGTGAGTGGAGCGGGTGGTGCTACGTCTTGCGTTGGTCTGGGTCTGCTGGAGGCTGACGGCATTCCTCTGGCTGCCGGATTCCGACTGTGTCTCAAACGTTCCTCTCTGTCCCTCCTCTCCCTCTCGGCGTCCTCCGCTGCTCTGTTCGGTCCCTAAAAACAAGCACAGCTAAAACCTCCACTCTCTCTTTAAAATTTGTAAAAAAAAAAATAGCACATCTGCTCTAGAGCTTTTCCTTTCATCATGTCCCCAAACAACGTCAAAAATAGCAAGCCACAACCAGTTACCATGGTAACAAATGCTTACAGGATGTATCCAAAAATAGCTCTCAACACCACGATCCTGGATTCTCAATAGGTTTTCATTAATGTTGTGTCCCCGTTGCAAAGTAATTTAGGGGTCTCCACTTTCTAATAGAATGGGACTACATGTTTCTTTTTGGGGTCTATTTTTATGTTTGTTTTTATATAACAAATTTTAAGCTTATTTGACTTTTATTGTTGTGACTGAACATTTATTTTCAATTATAAGCAGGTAAAATTATGAAGTTTTTTAATAAATTAATTATTTAAAAAAAATAAAGTTTCCAGATTGCTGCAATTTTACAGAAATATTACTCCGAATTTGTTTTTACAGATAAAAACAACGGTAACTTAAACACCACTGATTCCAAATTTTTTTGATTACACATAAAACAAAACAAAAAATTAAAGTGAAGCCTGGAATGTTGGACACGCACAAATTTCAGCATGTTCCAGTCGAACACGTAGTCGTAAGAGAATCCCTGTCTGTGGAAGAGGTTCCTGAAGAGCTGCCTCAGGTAGGAGTAGTCTGGCTTGTCGTCGAAGCGTAAGGAGCGGCAGAAGTTGAGGTACGTGGCAAACTCGGCTGTGTGAAGACAAAAGAGGAAGAGGTTAAGGCAAGTTTTCAGTGATATGGGGGGGGGGGGGGTGAACGGAAAGTCCAGACAGACAGAACAGTGCTGCGTCTCAAATCCCACTCTCTAGTCTAGAAAATGCTTATACACAGGGATGGAACTAGAGGTGTCAAAAAAATATATATTTTTTTTAAATCAAGTGTTCCATAAACAAAGCTTAAATGAGAATATCTACACTGGGAAGGATTAGATGAAATCTCATTCCTGAGTTCAATAAGAAGGGCCTTCACTAAGCATCAGAAAGCAAGCACACCAACACTAGGTAAATGTTTTGATTTGAGACTCGGGCTCTCCTTGAATCACAATGAGAACGTACACGGGTATCCTTTGCACAGCACTTCGATGGGTGTGGACATTTTTTTCTCGCTGATCCGCTCATATTTCTGCCTCTTGGTGGCGGCCTTCAGTCCTTGCCAGGGCAGAGAGCCAAGGTTGAAGTACATGAGCACGTAGCCGAGTGACTCCAGATCGTCTCTTCTGCTCTGTTCTGTGTGGTGGAGAAGAAAGGAAAAAAAATATTATTTTTTTATATATATATATATATATATATATATATATATATATTTTTTTTTTTTACAATTATAATCCAAAGCAAATTGTACGTGTTTGATCTGGAGTGTGCGTGATTGCGTACCTATTCCCAGGTGTGTGTTGATGGAGGCGTAGCGGGCCGTGCCGGTCAGGTTCTTGTTCTCTCTGTACGGTATGTGCTGGTGCGTCCGAGCGTCTCTGTACTTCTTGGCCAGGCCAAAGTCGATGATGTAAACGAGGTTGCCTTTCTTCCCCAGGCCCATGAGGAAGTTATCGGGCTTCACGTCTCTGTGGATGAAGTTCTTCGAGTGGATGTACTCGATACGGCTGATCTGAAACACACACCAAGCATCACATCATGTATGAAATAAGTAATTTTCAGTGAAGTGCATAAGTTGTTCGCTACACAACATTGTCCCAAAACACTTGTAAGTACAGAAACACAAGAGACAAACGGTCAGCTGGTGCTGCTTTAGAGAAACAGCACATGGTCTTAGCAGCCACAAATGCTTGCTTTCCAAACTGCAGCCCTTCACCCAAAAAACTACCCTAGCGACTAGAATATTTAATTTAATGAAACGTTAAGAATGCATGCCACTTTCAACAAATTATATAAAATCAGGATTGCTAATAATGAACAAACCTACACATCTAGAATAAACATCGACCGATCAGAATTCAAAGCAGAACTGTGGAGTTTCCTGTACCGTATATGACGAATTGTCCCACAAGTCCTAGCTAAGGCATGGATTTGAAACTTAACACCTCGTTTATCATGCTTGCTTCTTTAACCACACCGGCTCGGTCTTCTGAAAATCGCGTACAAAAGTTTCTTAGATGAAGTGAAATCCACGCCTCAATCAATTCCATGCCTTGTAACGTAACTAATCGATAAAGACGAGACGGAAAAATTTCCAATGCAAATTACCAGATTAACAAAGCAATTATTTAATTGTTAATGCAAGATAAAAAATAATTTTAATCTCTTCAGGCGTTAAAAGCTCCATGAGCCACCTGATTTATATAAAAAATAAATAAATAAATAAAAAAAGGATTCAAGTTGCCAATGCAAAGGAACGAAATAAAAAACCTGAAATCTCTGTAATATGAGACCTAGTTCCTTCAGCGCTTAGCTACACAAGGTCTTTAATTAACAGCGGGTGTGTGTCACCATGTGTGTGTGTGAGAGAGGATTTACCATCTGGTCAGCCAGGAGTAGAACAGTCTTGAGGCTGAATTTGCGGGAGCAGAAGTTGAACAGATCCTCCAGACTGGGGCCGAGGAGCTCCATCACCATCACGTTGTAATCTCCTTCAGCTCCGCACCATTTAATCGTCGGGATCCCAACTGCACCCACAAGAAAAAAAATTATTTAGCTATAACAATGAGGTGGGGAAAATCAGCTACTCTAAAACATGATCTACAAGTATATCGGTATAGACGTTATGTTTTACAGAACCACCATGAGCCGTTTTCATCCAGCTCAAATTAAAACGCTCCCAAGAGGCTACATGAAAATCACATCCACCTTTGTAGAATTAAACCAGACTCGTCAGATGCTCTAAAGGTGACCCCTGACACCAGTGATCAAATAATGTACGGTGATGGACGTGAGGGTGGGTTGGAGGGCAGAAGCAAGATTAAACATCATGCCGAGGTCTGTATCGTATAAACTATAAAAGCACGGCCCATAAACCATATCTGTAGGGTGACCTTGGAGGAGTCACCCTAGGAGCAGGGTATAAAGAAGAAATGCTGGATAACAGGGGAAACAGTGCAGAAGAACAGCGTACTACGTTTCTGGTTTTATCATATTCTACACTTTTTTTTTTACGTAGAAAAAGGAAAAGTTAATTCAAAGTATCACAAACTAATTATATAATGATCTTAGTTAGAAATCTGACTAACATTCAGTTGTAATCTTCAATCAAAAGTAATGAAATGCAGCTGTAATTACATATTTTAAGTAAATACAGTCAGCCAAATAAAAATAAATTTACACACTTCTGGAAAAGAAATTTGTATTTTAACACTAAATTTATTGCTATACATTATATACTGATATTAATATGATATTAACATTCTCATTATCAGCATATATATATATAAAACATACATGCTATTTCTTTTCCTGAAGTGTATATAAATTGTTTTGGATTACTTTATAATGGAGAAATCTGTTGTACAAACTTAAATGCCATTTCCATTGCTCTTACAAAATATGTTTAACCACAATAACCCCCACCCCAAAAGGTTCTTCCACTTAAAAAAAAAAAAAAAAAGTTTAAGAGTAATCATTAGTCGTAGCTGTAATCTATAAAGGACATTTATATTTCTGTTCCATCTATAGACGACCGCACGAATGATATTTAGGGAGAAGAGCAACAGACGGAAGAGCCATCAGCACTCAGGAGGGCTGCAGCTGACTGGTGTGTGCGCGTGCGTATGTGAGAGAGAGGCAGATCCAAATCTGGTCTTTGCCTTGTACAGTGCAGAGCCTTTCGCAGCTCAGCAATTTTTCCTTTGTGCATCTCCCAGGTCAGCCCTTTCCAAGCACGCTCAGAAGGATAAATATATCTCATCTAGGTCCACTTTAGGCCTCCTGTTCTGCAGGAACCACACACACGAATAAAGTCAGGAAATCTGGTCGCAATGAGGATGCATGCAACGTGTCCATAAACGTGTGTTGGAAGGGTTTACGTCATCCTTTTGCCTCCTTCCCAGTAGGACAGTCTCAATAGTAACCTCATGTAAATGAAGACGTATATAACTTAAACCACAGAGCTGGGCAAAACCACAGCCTGATGATTACTGCAACGAGATGCACGGTTATCTTTAAGACCAGCGGTTTTGTCTGTGAAGTCTGACCAGGAGTTTAAATAATTTCACACCACAGAGCAGTTCGATTCTCTGTCCTGGTTGTTTAGGAAGTGCTCTGTATTTTTACACAACCTTACACAGACCTTGGGCACCGGCTCTGGCGGCTTCATCATGAATGACAGGTTTATATTAACGTACGTGTTCAAATATGTTATTTGTTTCTATAGTAACTACTCATTTACAGGCATGTTAGAACAGGAGAGAAATCAGCAAGTGGCTCGGCACTGCATTCTGAGTACAGCTGGGCGATATACTGAATTTTAAGAATAGTGATCCATCTTGAAACGAGACATGATGAGACGTTACTGCTCATATGATATAGTCTGATATTGCTACATAACCTGTTTCTTCTGTGATTACGTTTAACATTCTATCGAAACGGAGATGGGTGGGTAGTGAGGGGTTGGTGAGTAGATTCATGATGTTTTTGTGGGGGTTTTCAATACAGTGACTACCAAAAAAAAAAAATTATATATGTTTTTATATACGTTTATATTTGAGGTGGTAAAAACTTTGCAGTTCCTCTATAATCCTACAGGTGGTGTGCTGTAAACTATACACATTAACAGATAGCATGGCATCCTGTGTGACAGGTGCAAATTATTTGCCAAGTTTGTTTAGAATTGTAAAAAAAAAAAAAAAAAAAAACATACTTATAAATACTCATCGATCAGCATCTAAATATCGTGATAACGTATCAGGTGCTCCCTGATGATCCCCTTTGCTACCGTTCTCCCCAATGACACCCACAATTGCATGAATACGATGACTTTTGATGACTTGTTCTGCATTGTTGAAATATACGATCAAGTTTTATGACGGAAATACGTGTGAAATTTTTGTCATGGCATTATCAGGGTTATAAACTGCATGACAAAGAGTGTTATACTTTGTGCCATGAAGGCTTCACAGGCAAAAAAAAAAAAAAAAAAAAGCAGGTTAATCCTGCCCTCAACATCCTGTCATACAATCCGCTGTATGACGCTAACTCTCATCAGTAGAAATCTTAACTCCATCAGAGCAATTAGGCCTGCTGTTACTGTTATGCCTACATTTCTATTGTTGTATTACTTTTAATACGTAGGTCTTTAATAAAAGTTCTTATGACCTCTTACAAATGACTAAACACTTCACACACATTTTAGAAAATACTGAGGCATACTTTATATCGTGCATCAAGGTTCAGCCTAAAAATACCTAGATTAAATTTAGTTCCACATCACACACCCCTAAAAATAGTTTATGTAACTTTAATAATGGGCTTAATTACCGCTGATAGCCCCTCAGGTTTATTTACACCATCATCTTGTTACAGTCCCGTTGGCTAACTAATGGAAAACATGCTAATGCTAGCAACTAGGGCTGTAGCTACCGGATATTTTAGTAATCGAGTATTCTACCAAGAATTTAATTGATTAATCAAATAAAATTTACTTTTGCTTATTAAACAGCAATGTAAAATATATAAGATTAACAAAGATTAATTGGTTTTCTTTTTAGAAAAATCAACTTTTATTTTTTAAATACATTCTTATTTTTAAGGTCACTGGCGGTCATACAAGCATTTCACTGCATATCGTACTGTGTATGACCGTGTATGTGACAAATAAAAAATTTAATTTTGGAATTTGTATTTTAAAGCCTTTTCTCAGATGCAAGAACTTTATAAATAAAAAAAAAGGTATTCCAAATGACCAAGTATCAAAAAATAAATAAGGCCCACATTGAAATAAATATACGAAAACACTAAGGTGTGCAACTAAACTTTCAGAACTAAAAGTTTTAAAATCTACAAATCAGACACAACATATAAGCCTTTACTGACAATTTCTGTTGTTTTCTCTTGGTGAGTACTTCATCTCTTGGCTCGTTCATAATTTTATCGCTCCTTTCCATTTTGTAGCCCGCACCAGAATGCTCCCTCAAATCAATACAAAGCTAACTGTTTGCCGCCCCTTCCGCTTTTTTGGTGACGTAACGCTTCTTAGTTGGTGTTTACTGGCGGGTTGTACCCGGAAGCGCAATTTGTCAAAAGCGCACTGTCAACAAATAATTAATTAAAAGAAGCTTCGAGGCAGAAGATTTTGCATATTTGGGGAGTGAATATGGAAGAGGAACCACCCATAGGAGGAGCAACTTCCTTAAACACACACACCATCTGGACTCAACCAGACATGTGATCCGTGTGGGGGAGGGATAGGATAGATTTAAACCACAAGATCGACTCAAACAACAAGATCAAAAAAAGTACATTTTTATTTTATTTATACACACATACATATATGTACAAAATGTACTTTTGCTTAATTAAACAGCAATGTAAAATATATAAGATTAACAAAGATTAATTGGTTTTCTTTTTAGAAAAATCAACTTTTATTTTTTAAATTAGGTCTTTTTAGTGGTGTGAAAAACTATTTGCCCCTCCTCCTGATTTCTTATTCTTTTGCATGTTTGTCACACAAAATGTTTCTGATCATCAAACACATTTAACTATTAGTCAAAGATAACACAAGTAAACACAAAATGCAGTTTTTAAATGAGGGGTTTTATTATTTAGGGAGAAAAAAAATCCAAACCTACATGGCCCTGTGTGAAAAAGTAATTGCCCCCTGAACCTAATAACTGGTTGGGCCACCCTTAGCAGCAATAACTGCAATCAAGCGTTTGCAATAACTTGCAACGAGTCTTTTACAGCGCTCTGGAGGAATTTTGGCCCACTCATCTTTGCAGAATTGTTGTAATTCAGCTTTATTTGAGGGTTTTCTTGCATGAACCGCCTTTTTAAGGTCATGCCACGACATCTCAATAGGATTCAGGTCAGGACTTTGACTAGGCCACTCCAAAGTCTTCATTTTGTTTTTCTTCAGCCATTCAGAGGTGGATTTGCTGGTGTGTTTTGGGTCATTGTCCTGCTGCAGCACCCAAGATCGCTTCAGCTTGAGTTGACGATGGCCGGACATTCTCCTTCAGGATTTTTTGGTAGACAGTAGAATTCATGGTTCCATCTATCACAGCAAGCCTTCCAGGTCCTGAAGCAGCAAAACAACCCCAGACCATCACACTACCACCACCATATTTTACTGTTGGTATGATGTTCTTTTTCTGAAATGCTGTGTTACTTTTACGCCAGATGTAACGGGACACGCACCTTCCAAAACGTTCAACTTTTGTCTCGTCGGTCCACAAGGTATTTTCCCAAAAGTCTTGGCAATCATTGAGATGTTTTTTAGCAAAATTGAGACGAGCCTTAATGTTCTTTTTGCTTAAAAGTGGTTTGCGCCGTGGAAATCTGCCATGCAGGCCGTTTTTGCCCAGTCTCTTTCTTATGGTGGAGTCGTGAACACTGACCTTAATTGAGGCAAGTGAGGCCTGCAGTTCTTTAGATGTTGTCCTGGGGTCTTTTGTGGCCTCTCAGATGAGTTGTCTCTGCTCTCTTGGGGTAATTTTGGTCGGCCGGCCACTCCTGGGAAGGTTCACCACTGTTCCATGTTTTTGCCATTTGTGGATAATGGCTCTCACTGTGGTTCGCTGGAGTCCCAAAGCTTTAGAAATTACTTTATAACCTTTACCAGACTTTTTGTTCCTGAATTTCTTTGGATCTTGGCATGATGTCTAGCTTTTGAAGTGCTTTTGGTCTACTTCTCTGTGTCAGGTAGCTCCTATTTAAGTGATTTCTTGATTGAAACAGGTGTGGCAGTAATCAGGCCTGGGGGTGACTACAGAAATTGAACTCAGGTGTGATAAACCACAGTTAAGTTATTTTTTAACAAGGGGGGCAATCACTTTTTCACACGGCCATGTAGATTGAGTTTTTTTTCTCCCTGAATAACGTAAACCTTCATTTAAAAACTGCATTTTGTGTTCAATTATGTTATCTTTCACTAATAGTTAGCGGTTTTTGATGAGCAGAAACATTTAAGTGTGACAAACATGCAAAAGAATAAGAAATCAGGAAGGGGGCAAATAGTTTTTCACACCACTGTAGACATATATATATATATATATATAAACTTTGTGCCTTGTTGAAATTCTTGGTCATCTCATTTAGGAAATCGTGTGTATGCGTGTGTGTGTGTAAGAAAGATGGAGGTGGAAGTGGTTGCAGCTATGCTGATGTGGACGTGTCTCGTTGTTCCTCATGGCTCACTATATTGTAAAAGTTATGATTAGAAAACTGGATGTGAGCCGAGATTTACGGAGAAAAGTGAAAACTCTTCTGTAGGTACAAGTCTAACAGCTAAGTTTGGTAAGCTTAAGTCTTGTTGTCATGGTAACATTTACTCTAAACACTACTGGTACTGAACACGTCCAGACAGCACAGAACATTAATCTGTAAAGAGAGTTTCAGGAAATATGTACAGTCAGTTCAGTCAGGAAACAATTCTGTGAACTGATGAACAGAGAGAGAGAGATGCAAGGAAAGAGAGGAAGGGAAAAACCAAGGGGACAGAAAAAATTTACTTAAAAGAAAGGAAGGAGAAAACACATGGGGTACAGAGAGATTAAATCATAAAGGGGGGGGATGGGGAGAAAGAAATCGTCCAAGCTCTTGAGGAAAAGGGGGGAAATTAGGAAAGGAGGGGATAAGAAATGGGAGACGAAAGAAGGAGAGGGAGAATAAAGCAAATGGCAAAAAAGAATAAAGAAAGTAAGTGAGGAAGGGGGGGAGGGAGATTTAAAGAGCGTGTCAGACAGAGGAAACCGAAAAAAGTACAGTATCCAATAGCTTGAGCAAAAAGGTACATGTAAAAAGAAGAGGGGGGGGGATAAAAAGAAAGCAATTGTGTGTGTGTCTAATAAACTGTTGAAACCCCAGTCACGTTGCTGGCAGAGATTTACGCTAGAGCTCTTGGACGAGGTGAAGGCAGGAAGGTGGGCCAGATAGAGAACCGTGTGACCAGTGACATGAAATAAATCAGTCTCTAAACTACTTTAAATAAAGAAATATCTCCTTGTATATAAATTAGTTTCATCTGAACAGGTGACTCAGACGCGACTCCAAATTTGGTGCTTCAGATTACAGCCAAACGTTACTCGGTTTCCGGGAGGCAGGGTTACATTGCAGTGGGCGGAGCTTCACACAGAGAATCCAAGTGATCGACGGGATACGGTAGCGCTTTTCATTTTATTGTACGAACCGAAGTATGCTGGGGGGGGGGGGAACATTTTTAAAAATCGGGACCCCTACCTCCTCCTTGCATCATCTTGTAGATTTTGCTCTCGATGTGCAGCTGAGGATGTTTCGTCTTCACGCATTCTAGCTTGATGGCGACTTCTTCTCCGACCGAGATGTCCGTGCCTAGAGAGGAGACAGAAAAACTCAATACGGAACAGAATGCTGCGGGAACATTATAAACCTTTATTTCATGAACTAATTAGCTAGATTGTACAAGTTGCTGTTCTTTAAAAAACCTCAACCAATCAGAATTAAACATGGTTAAAACATTTGACTTACAATGTCTTCAAAATATTATTTAACCATAATATTATTTTCACCAATCAGATGCAACTTGAAGTTATTCTCAAACTTGTATAGGTAAAGAATTTGGTCACAAGTATTGCTACTTAAGAATGATTACTAGTCTGTTTTTTTTTCCTGTCAATACTCTGAATGCTTCACACTCCAGTCCTGTAGGTGGTGGTATTGCACCAACCGCACATAAACGTTATTTTTCTGAAATATCTGTGGTAATTACAAAACCGCTCATGTCTTTTACAAGCACTTGCATTTTAAATTTTGAGTTAATTCAGTGCTGATCTTTTGACAAATAACTTTCATAGTTACCAGGCAATCATGAAGAGAAACAATGAGAAGCTGTGACATACACAACAGTAAAGTCCGGGGTCCCAGGAGAGAAAATATTTTATATGTAATATATTCGTGACAGGACACGACTAGTATAAGAGGTTACGCCTCAACGTTAGAGTGATGGCGACCACGCCTCGCCCCGGGCACCTCATTTCCCTCTGCTGAATCAGAATGGCACACATTCACGTGCCTCTTCCGCACATGTTCACTATCTGCTGTTCTCATCCGCGGTTCATTATGTGCTGCCAACACACCTTCTCTGATACATATGAAGGCAACATTACCTCAATAACCTTCGGTTCCTTTAAAAACATAAAATGGCTGATCAAATTTTTTGTAAGGAGATGCTTCCGAAAGAATTTGTCAGCAACAGAGCTTTACTAAAATAAACAAATATTCACAGGGCTTTTCCAGCTGAGGGGGGGGGGGTGAGAGTTCAGGCATCTCATTAAAATAAAAGAGTGAGAAAGATAGGGAGAAAGATAAGGTGAGACAGAGGACAAGGGAGACAGCAGGGTGACAGATTGACTGTTTATCTTGGCTATAAAAGCGAGAACAGAAAATAAATGTTGTGTGGAACATGTGAGGGAGACATGGAACATGTGAGGGAGACAAATTAAGCCTAACTATAACTCATTAGAGTGTACGATGTGTGGTTCCATTAATAAATGTGAGACTGTAATTGTTGCCATTGTTTGCTTGTCGTATAAGCAAAACAAGTCACGTGCAAAATAAGTACGTGCAGTTAGGGCTGTGCAATTAATTGAATTTCGATTTCGGGTCTCAACGATCACAAAAATGGTGCAATCGAAAAAAACGATTATTCACTTTTTTTTTTTAAGTTATTTTGACCTGCGTTCTGACGCGCGCGTGCGTATCCACACTTTCGCCCTTCCGGAAGCCCGAACTCTCTCACTCTATACCCGGGGTACTCAATAGGCGGACTCCGGTCCGCATCCGGACCCAAATACGGTTAAATCTGAACCGACACCAAAACAAACATGCTAATTTAATCATAATCCAAATGAGTATATGTCTTTGAGTCTTCTAGTGAAGGTTGCGCGCACCCCAGTTATGATATGAACACGCCCAAACCCCGCGCGTGATCTGCACGCGCGCACCTTCTACTGTACCATCGCGAGGTAGAAGCAATTCTGTTGTTTGGGAACAGTCTGGATTCGAAGAAGCGCACATGGATCAAAAACATTAGGTGCAAGATTTGCTACGCGGTTGTGTCGGCAACTCCGTATCTATCCAGCTCAGAAAGGCACAAAAAATAACAGATGCCGTTGCATACTTTTTAGCCAAAGCCCTATTAGCACGGTTGAGAACGAAGGATTCAGGAAAATGATAAATGCTCTGGACAAGCTTTATGCTTTGCCATCTCGACACCATTTCACGAGAGTTGCTCTGCCTGCTTTATTTGAAAAATTCCGTTCAGAAGTGGCTAATGAAGTATTAAAAGCAGAGTACTTCGCCACCACAACAGTAGAAATGTAGAATGTTGTAAAATGTTTAGAATTTTTCAGTTTGTTAAGGCACATACGTGAGCAAATTTATTTTGGACTAGATTAATTATTTTATTTAATATTTATATTTTATTTATTACTTGTTTTCAAAAGATTGTGGAAGTGCACTACATTGTTGATCTTGTTTGCCTTTATCTGTTTTATCTGTCTTAATCTGTTTTAAGGAGAATTCACTGTTCTGTTCAATAAATGCAACATATTTCCAAAGTAAATGAGTAATCGTGTAAAATAATCGTGATTTCAATCATGACCAAAATAATCGTGATTATGATTTTTTCCATAATCGAGCAGCCCTACGTGCAGTTATTTACACGTCACCCGGGCCTTGAGGCCCAAAGCAGAAATTACGAAGGATATCCAGAGCAGCTGCTCGAGTCTGCACAGAGAAATATACCGAGGCCATATATCCTGCTCCAGCTGAGTGCCGAGGCTCCACTGTTACACACATGAGCGCCTCCTGTTCGCCAGTTGTCTCTAAAACCAGTCGTTCTCAAGCGTAATGTGACACTGCAAGAAAAACGAGTTTGAGTCCAAACAACAAGACCTGCAAACAACACGGTAACGACCCACACACACAGAGCAAATCTGTGGGACGTGATGAATGGACTGGGGAAGGGCGCGTTCTCCTCCCCCACACACACACCATCACAGGTCAGACGCATGCTGTGCCCTGCCCAAACCTTCTATTTTGCGATATTTAAAACACAAATAATGGAAAATCTGTGTGTGAACCTGACGTTTAGCGGAAACATCACGATAGGCAACATACAAAACAAAAGGAGTGTGCTGTTACAAGAAGTGTTTTGATCCTCTTGTACGATAGCAATTAGTTTAAAATTTCTTGTCATTCTTTTCGTATACGTTTAGGGTTACAATTAATCCATGAAGTAAATTAGCTCCTGTTGCCTCTTATGTAACAGCAAATTTTTTAAAGTGTTTTTTTAAAACACTTTACATGTAAACTATTAGAGAAAATTAATCAACGTTTCGGACCAATCAGGGGATTCCAGTGCTACATAACATACAATTTCACTTAAAGGTGCACTTTATGTTTGGAGAAGTAGATATGACAGCCATGTCCGGTTCTGTCCTTTTGTCTTTTTTCTAGCAGAGTACAGAAACTGTTCAGTCCGTTCCAGGTTTGGTATCCACCATAATTAACAAAACCAATCTTTACAGCAACTGCACACAAAGATCTGTGACTATTATTTCGTTCTTCCCGGTGATGGACATGTCTGCGCAACAAACTCTGGGATGCGTCACGATTTGTACATGGCACTTTTACAAGGAAATTCATGAGAAAATTAAATGTTCGTCAGGTGGGTATCGTCGATGGGAGGGGCGACGGATTCTGAAAATTCTGACGTTTGTCATGAGGTGCGAGCTGTTAAAGAGAACCCGCCACCTCAACCCAAAGTCTAGCAAATGCGTACGTTATACAAGAACGACCATGTACAGGATACAGCTTTTTTTAATATACATTTTATTTATTTATATGTTCGCAACTAGCTGCACTAGTTCTCAAGGTGCGGTACAAACTGTTTCCCTGGATGGATTAATAAGCTTATGCACATGACTGATCTTTTCAGAAATCAGAAAACACCCTGGAATGAGGAAATGCATATAAAAAAACTAATACAAAGTAGTTATGCAACTTGATTGCCAACACAACCAACACCTCAGGTTAGAAAGAAACGAAAACCAGATCAGACTGAAATTATGTTGACAAAAAAAAAAAAAAAAAAAAAAAAAAACACAACATGACCGCATCATGCAAAAAACACAACGACGACAACTACCAAACAGTGTCACTCCTTAACATAAAAAAAGGACACCTTATGTTCTCAGTCTACATTAAGCTTAAAGTGGTACACTATGTGAAGTGGACTAAGCTAGGTGGGCATTATCTGCATCGCTCACACTGCAAGAGTTTCATCGATGAGCTAGTAACAGGGGTTTGTAACTGTCTACTTAAAATTTAATTATCTTCACTACCTCCTATGTGTGTCTTTAATCAGGTTTCAGGATAACACTGCATGCCTTGGATTTGTCCATGCATGCATCACAAACAGCAAACCATCATCAGTAAGTACACAGATTCAAGCACTTCCAGAATCGTCTGTTAGGGCTTGGCATATGATACAATTTACTAGGATTTTTCCCTCATTTTTGAGTCACATTAAAATACCTTGAGTCATACTAAAACTGAATTGGTACATCAATCGAACATCAATAAACATTGCTGGATTCGGCTTGGACGTTTTATGCACAAGTTACATATAGCTGTGCTCTGATCTCAGTCCTTCTGCACTCATCATCTCCCTCGCGTTCCACACAGCTTCTGTTTCTTGGGTGCGTCTAATTTCTGAGGTCGGGGAGTACACGACCACAAAGACTGAACCAACAATGAGACGGTTCGGTTTACGGAGGCGAACCGGTGTTGATTAAAAAGTGAAAAAATGGGAAAGGGTGATTAAATAATTTTAATAAACTGACAGAACTGTCCTAGCTGTTAAGCATCATCAGTTTGGGTAAAAGAAAATACACCTTGCTTTTCTTTTTTTTAGTTTTATTTGATATACAAAACTGAGACACCAGTGGTTTCCTGATACGTTGCTTTTAACCAGCCATTCTGGTTAAAACATTTTCTCTTATCATTATTGAGAAAGTGTCTATCGCTGTTGTACATCGTTATTGTCCTATTGCGCAGTGCTACCATCGCTCATTAAGCACTCAGACTCTCCAAAAAAAAAGTGCTTCCTGACGTCACTGGCACACCACAACAGCTTCAACATGACTCAAACGCTTCCTACAAGCCAAAATCACCTCCCACATCCTCCAAGGTGTACTAGAACTCCACGCTTACTTATCTGATCTATTCAAAATTTGTTGAGCAATCATACCTCTGGATAAAACAGGAAACTGTGATTAAAATTTTTTTTATATAGACTGACAGGACTGTCACAGCTGTTAATGAACAACAGTTTGGGTTCATTTTATATATATATATATATATATATATATATATATATATATATAAAAATATTTAAAAAACAATAGAACACACACTCCTTTAACTTCAGGGGCAGAACGGAAAGCCAAGCGCACACATCTCTCGAAAGGAACACAAAACAGGTGAACAACGACTTCAAAGCACAGCACTCCTGTCTGTCAATCTTTCATGGAAAGATTGTGTCGAGGACCAAAAAAATTAAAAATTAAAATCCATATAGGGTCACAGTGGGGATACTCAAAGGGAAAGTAGCGGACCTACAGGACAAGTAAGACTTATAAAATAATTGCATGTCACCAGCTTGAACAACACTTGAACAGAACTTTTTATTTAAATCCTAAATAAAACAATTCGACTAGGGGCAGGAAAAGAAACAAAAAAAAATGGTCAAATCGACCCACATATCTCTTGAACTTGGACAACAAAATCGTTGGACCAAAAAAATAAAATAAAATAAAAAATAAACCGCACCTTCAATAGTCAAATGGAATACAATTTCGGAACAGAAAGTAACGCAAGATGAAACATAAGCTAACTGTCAAACTGGGGAGAAAAAAAAAAAAAAGAAAAAGGTGACTCATTCCTAGATTGTAAATTTTGACATGCACGTCGTATAAATTTTCAAACCGGCAGTGTGAAGATTGAAGGAGCATGGCAGTGGAATGTAGATGTGTAGAGACACATTCAGTAGGGCGAATCCTTCCGACGACGAAACTGATAAACCCTGGGACAAGTTCAGACACGTTCCTGTGACGGCTCTGCTTTCACTCACAAGGAACCAGCGTTCTCCTCCGACAAGCAGAGAGTGTGTAAAGTCAACTATGTGCAGAGTGGAATTTCTTTTACTGAACGCTTATTTTGAATATTTAAACCTGTTTTGCAAACATGAGCAACAAAATGACAGACTTTAACATGACACCTTACACTTGCAACGATACCCTTTTCTAAATATTAAAAATAAAAATCACCTTAGAATAATAAATATAATGCCAAATCTAACAAAAACATCTCTATTAATACGAAGCGGTAGGCGATATGACAAAATATTGTAATACAACAGATAATCAAGATATACAGGTTTGTGAACAACTTTCAAGCAACAAAGCTCTAAAAAATGATAATATAAAAATTTTTTAAAATTGTATAGAAAAACAAATAATTTTATCGTTTTTTTTCATAATACTGGAAAATTGTTATAAAATGTAATACACTACAATCTCTAGTAAACAAGAACATGTATTTAGCTAAACAATGACAATAAGAAGCTCCTTCAGACATCAGGATAAGTCTTGGCTGACGGACAACATTGTGATTTGTCCCAACCTAAAAGAAAGGAATCACATTTACAATTTCTGGCTTTCCAAGGATGGATGTGAATTTGAAAATGTAAATTAGCGTTAAAGATGACTTTTCAGGATGCAAAACGAGTGAAAACCCCAATGACTCTTCCAGGAAGCAGATCAATATGCTCGTCCATTTTAAACCCCAAGCAGCTGCGGCTCAGCCTCCTCCCCCGACTCTGGGGGCAAAACCTGATCTAAAAGGAACTGCGACCAAGATAACAGAAAATCATTGCTAAGTGTTACTGATGAAATGATGGTTGTTAGCTAGATATAAATTTTGCCGCTTGCAGCCACACGATATACGGTAAGCAGTAAGCATTGATATACAAAGTATGTAAATAAATTACATCTCATCTAAATCTTATATTGTATACACTTGATTTGGTCTAAAAACAAACCAGATTTGAGTATTTATGTACAGGTACATACAGTGTGATTACTTGCATAAGAGTCTATTAACAAATATACTAACATGACATACATGACAGGGCTGTCAAAGTAGAAGTACATCGTAGGTCAGCTAGTATTTACAAAAGTTTGAGACAACTTTCCCTCAAAAAACAATTTATCTACCGATCAATGCGAGGATTTACCTTTGTAAGTGGTTGACTTCGATCAAAGTTTACCTTCACTGATTTTATAAACATTACAGAATAAATGAAAGCCTAGGAAACTCAGCGTGGCCATTTTAAAGTAGATCAGAGCAGCATTTTCTTTACATTACTTATGTCATACATCACAATCTGTAAGCCTTACTGATCACCTTATTTTGACGCAAACATACCATTAATATTTGACATCAAGCAAAAGCATTGTGTACAGAGACATTCAGGTTTCTTTTTAGATGGACGACATGAGTAAAAACGATGTTTTGGTTCAAAACGAACGTGAGCATGGCTAGTTAGCTTTACACAGCATAAACATGCCTGATGGGGATCCAATGGGAATCCGTTCATAAAACAAAGTTTAAGAAAAAAATAAAATGATTATAGTACCGTGTGATTGGTAAGTAACACAAGCATAAGAATAAAGAAGGTTAGCATAATTGGGGGTGGGGGGAATCCCCCCAAAAATACTGTCACACTATATAATGGGTAGCCACCTCGCTTGGCAAATTCACTCTACACACATGGCTATGTACATCCCAGATTATCTCTGAACATGGTCCGAGTGATCGAGTGCAACACGTCGCACTGTGCACACGCCTGTACTTGGCAAGGTGTACTTGTGATCAGAAGGCACATGTCAACAGTTTCCAAACCGGTGTTTCTGCTAGTTTGGCTTACGAGAGGGTGAAACAGAAAACAAAACAAGTGTGCTCTCCGTTCTCCATGCCACCGAGTGTGTGTGCACGCGTGCATGTGAGCTTGACAGATCATTTTTGGATGGCATCAGCAAAACTGCAATTTTATTATGTAATAAAGCACAACACGTACTCAATGTGCTGTAAAAAGAACAAAAAAAACCTGGTCTGACATCATGATGGTAAAATTCAAATTATTAGGCACAAAAACGCTGAGTTAATGTGATTCGTTTCAGGGAAGAAAAAACTAAAAGCCTCTTTGGCAATGTGTGTGTGTGTGTGTGTGTGTTGCCCAAGCTAGTCACGCCCCAGGTGGACTTCATCAGAGTAGAGTTCTCCATCGGTGTGAGGAGCCTGAGGAAAGCATGGGGGCTTTTTACATAAGCACCACACTAACTAGGTTGCGATTGTTTCCAGTACGGGTGCCGAATCTCCGCGTTGCATAACATTTCGCAATTCGTAATCATTCTATGGCAATTAAGGACACCGCGACACCTGCACTGCCACATTTTTCAAACACCTGGTTATTTAAGCGGTTTTATTTTTGAGAAGTCGTGCTAAAAACATGAGTTGGCGCACATCTCATCACGAAGTGACTGATTTAAAGCACTCCATCAAGGACTACATCATACATCGATACACTTTACATATAGTAAAAAAAGAAAGAAAAAAAAAAGGGTGGAATCTGTGAAGAATCTCAATTTCTTAAAAAGAAAAAAAAAAAAAAAAAAAAACTGATGAATTACAGAGCCATGTTTGTGTGGTTTGTTGCATTCCCAGCTGATTGATTTCTAGGCTCCCTCGCTGCGCTCAAATGTAGCTTCATGTCAAACGTTGGCCAGGACTGATTAATCAGGAAGTATATCTAAACAAACTTCAGAAGCATTTTGTTCATGTGCTTTCCAGGACTTTCTGCTCATGAGCAATCTGTACAGGATTAGTTCTCCGGCCTTTGGGACATTTCCTTGGCACTGCCGTGTGGCTACAATGATCCAGAACCCGGGAGAGGGGGGGGGGTAGTAAAAAAAAAATAAAAACACTTTCATCACACACTCTGGACAAAATCATCTCGGAGCTCAAATCGCTAAGAGACGGCCAAGCAATAAGCTCAAAGTGGTCAACCACCAGGGTGAAAATTAAAGCAGAAAAAAAATTAAGACTGGGCTGGGAGAAGAGAGTCTGAAAATGGGTATGAGCTGATAATCGGTTCCATAGTATTTGGTAATTTTACAATGCAGTGCTGAATAAAACTCGAACAATAGACTTTTTGGATACATATCTTTTAGCAGCTAAAAAAAATATTATAAAGCTCAGACTGTTGTCTTTAATGGTCAACATTCATTAATCTGTCAAATTATTTCTTTAAATAAATATATACAAAGTTGTTTTTTTCATTTGGCAAGTGTTTTTTTAGATGGAGAGAGATTAAAAATAGATTTTATCAGGATGATGCAAAAAAAAAATAAAAAATCAAGAGGGTGAAATCATTAATTACATCCAATCTTTTAGGAAATTTTATCCCTTCCTTTAGTTTTTCTTTATGTACCACTCTCTCTGTCTTCATCTTTCTGTAACCAATTCCCTTTTTGGCTTTCACACACTCATTATCTCTGTCTCCTTTCTTTCTTATGAAGCATTTCAGTAACAGTATTTTTAAGCCTGGAATTTTTTTAAATAAACACACCTTAAGGTTATCTATATTACCTCAAGTTTACATGTCCGTCTCTAGATGACTCTGAAAATGTTAGAGCTGAAGTGACAATTTTCGTGGTCTATACAAGCTTCCGATTTCCCAATTCAATTTGATTTATTCTGTTGTCTGAATTAATCTTTTTTCCCCCCTTCCCTACAAGAACTATTATGATTGACAGCAAACAGGAGCTCTTGAACTACCGCACAGACACAACATTACATGGTGACCTCATGATGGAGCAGATCTGTTCCTGTTGCGTGCTTGTGAAGAATTGGGTATATACAAAACTGAGCAATGATGAACAGCTGAAATCTGGCCTATTGCGGTCACAGGACAGTCCAGTGGTGCATCATAGGGCTGGGCCGATAAACGATATATCGAATCGCGATTTATTTGATTTTAAAAACGATGAAAAGCTCTAGAAATTTTTTTGCTCGATATGGATTAATCTAAGAGCCAATCACACAGCAGAACAATACGACAACAACCAATCAGCGTGCAGCTTGCGCGTGCCGTGCAGGTCAAAGCTAATTTCCTACCGCACTTTGCGAAGCAAACTTGACACCAGGACGACGACAAAGGGAAGGAAAAAAAAAGAAAAAAAAAAAAAAAAAAAAAAAAAGAGAGACTGGAAACAGCGACGAAAGCGAATCTAACCTCGAGTTATTATCCAAAGATGTTGAAATTGTCGACAAAAAAGGTAGCACAAACTCAGTTAAATGAACGCATCACCCACACGACCACACTGAGCATGAAAATGCGGGCCGATGCTACTCCGTCAACTAGCAGGGCTAGCAGTGGGGCTGTACCAAAGCAGATATCGCTCGTGTCGTCTTTCGTGGCCATTACACCTTATGAAAGGTGTCCTAAATGAGCAAGGATATAACCAGGGCCATTTCTAACTTTCTAGCGAAAGATATGATGCCCCTAAGCACACGAGGCTGAAGTTTAGCTCCTTATTCGCAGCTTCCGATTCGTTTGGCTCCTTATTGCGCAGCGTCTCATTCTGCGGCTGAAGTTTAGCTCCTTATTCGCCTCGTTACTAACGGGAGGGTTCACGCTGGCCAAAGCTGCTCAGTTTATCAATAAAACGTTATTTTGGTGGCTTAAACCATTCTGGGCGAGCAAATATGAACTATACAACACCTAGCAGGTACCCAACTATATAGTACAAGTGAAAATGTCCTGGCCCAGATTGATAGCTGCATAATTCATTCCATGTTTGTTGTCATTGCATGCTTAAGCCATTATTGTCAGTTTATTGGGGCCGTGTGAAATAGCCTTCATTTAACTCTGAATTGTGGGATAAAAAGACAGCCCTAGTGTGTGTGGTCTAAATGTTTCTCATTATTGTTTAAAAATCTCAAAACATACTTTTTATCATCACAAACAAGTATTTTTTATTTTTAAAAAATCTTTGCCTTGTAAAGATTCTGAGCATGTGCCTATAGTATCTTAATTTTTAAGGCCAAATCGGTCATCTGTTTTTGTTAAACTATACTTTAAAATGTAATTTAATGAACCCTTTAATTCTTGTGGCTTCAGTTTAATTTCAGTTGTTCAACATTGATGTTCAATAAATAATCATAGATAGTAGATAGTGTGTGTTGCCTTCAATTAATCAATCAAGTTATGCAACCTTCATTAAAAAAAATCTCACATGTGAGGATATTTACTGTACAAAACTTGTCAGTGAGCTATGAGGGCAAAATAAATAAACGTCCATTAATCGTAATTAGGGTTGTGTACCGAAACCCGGTGCCAATACGGCACCGGTACCTATAGAACCGGTATCTACCGGACCGAAACAGAACGCGAATTTCGGTGCCTCATTTCGGTGCCACTTAAATGCCTGAACTGTCGATTGAAATATTTGTTCTCTAGATTCATATATTTTTGTAGATTAATAGTTTTAGATTAAATTAAAGAAATTAAAAGCACAAATCATCCGGAAATGAGAGACCATCCGAGATGTGCGTGAATGCAGCAACTAACGTTACACTCGCTCTGACGGAAGCAGGCGGTCTACCGATAGCTTAGCATGCTAAATTAAACAACTCGTTAAAATGCCTAAAACTAAATGGTCGAAAGTGTGGCTGTATTTCACAAGAAAGGATTCGGACACCGCGACGTGCAGCAAATGTTTTACAGCAGTTGCGTGTAAAGGCGGAAACACGTCAAATCTACTGAAACATTCGAGGGCAGACGGAATAAAGTTTAAAGCAGACGGAGGCACCGTGTTTTCTTGTGGACAACAGCTGGCGCTATCAGTGTGGACGACCCTCAGTCCCAGTCACACCAACCGTAGCAAAAAGGAGTCACCGATTATGTTGACGTCAGCAGCCTTTCCGCAGGTTAGTAGTAGGATAATGTAATGTTAATATCAAAATGCAAATCTTACATTCATGCTAACATAGTCAAACGATTTGTAAAATACTAATGTAACATGGATTCTGTTTATAATTGTGGCTTTCCAGCCTGTACTAGTAGTACTACAACAGTGACCCCATTTACCATTGTAAAGAAGGCTATGTATGTCCTGTGCAGGGCAATAAGTCAGGAAAGGTGTCATATTTTGCCAGAAAAGGCAAATATGGTGACATTTCTGCAAAAGAATTGCTAAAATTTGAAGCTTACATATTCATATATACTTTAAACTTTTAATATATTGTTCAATTTTAAGCATAAAATTTTTTGTTCAATAAAAATTAATTCTTCAGTCATCCACTATAATTTTGTGGCTTAAAAGTATCGGTTCAGGCACCGGTACCGTTTTCAAAGTATCGATTTGGCACCGGTATCGAAAAAAAAAAAAACGATACCCAACCCTAATCGTAATCGAGTTAAAATGTTCAATTAATCGAGATTTTGATTTTAGGCCAAATCGCCCAGCCCTAGTGCATCACTAGTTATAACTATTGTTCAGAAACACAAACCAAAAGCAAAGCATTTGGTAAGTGCACAGAAAAAAATTATACAAACTTGATAAGCCTAGCCAATACAGCAGCAGAGTGAAATCAACAGTAATAAATAATTACACATCAGTTTCTTGGTCCAGATCTCCACAACACAATGTACTCAAATCAGTGAAAGCATGCTTTCTGCCAAAAATTCACTCAGTTTGATTTGCACCACAGCTTTGAGCGGTGATCAAATGAAAAACCTAAAATCTTGACAAATTATAATAATTTTCCCTCTAGAGGAACCCAGACACTGAGTAATCACGGGAAGAGTTTTAACAAAATGAAGACGATGGAGAAAATGGTGCACATTCTGCTATTCTAATTATTTGTTTAAGCACCGATGCTAAATAAAATTTAGGGTGTTTTTCAGACTCAGCTTTGGGAGCTAGCATATACGGCAATCTTATAGCTTCCATCTACCATGGCACAAACCTCTGCTTTATCTTGTATCGACTTCCTGACGTGGTTTCTGACTGTGCGACATGCTTTTATCTCTAAATGTTGACAAAGACAGAGCTTCAACTTTATCACCATCTCTGCTGATTTGTGACACGTGTATGAGGAACCACCTTAAGACATGCCAAAAGTTTCCAAATGCCTCGTTTAAATAGGGAAATGATCTTGAGTAACTTCAAGTAGAACATCACCCAAGCTGTCTACAAGAGAACATTTTGTAAAGTAAAGAAATGTTATCAAGTACAGTTCTACACAGAACTTTTAAAGATTCCAACTACGAGTCTGAAATGAGAACACACCAAAGAGAGGAAAAAGACTTAACTTAATGGTTCTGCCAGAAGGAAAAACCTACGCACGCCCTGGTAGATCACTTGAAGTTCCCCCAAACTTTGCCTGCTTAAGACGACCCAAATGTTCTAAATATAATTTTTTATTATTGCCTATTTTTTTTTATCATTTATATGTAATGGCCATTCTAAAATAAACAAGTAATAGATATTCGTCTGGTGTAATTAAATCTAATTCAGGCTAAAAAGAAACTATATGTCAAGGAAGTTGCAAATATTTAGATTTCAAAACAGTATGAATGACTTAAAACCATCAGCAGATATTCTGATTTCTGGTTTGCTGTTACTATAAACCTGCCAACACAATATGAATTACTATCAAACATTACTTTTTATTTATGTGTAACCATACACTCATCAATAGTGTCTTAAAACAAGAGCATCCTGTTTTTTTTTTTTTAATAAAAATAAATATTAAACAAAAATTAAATTTAAAAAATACTATTTGTCTCACACACACTCGCTCCGCGACTGGCACTAGGACCCGGAAGTTATGCGGTCGCGAACCTGGAAGTATAAGAGGAGTAAACAAACCACCACATAGAGCTTAGTCACTGAGTTCACGCATGTCGGTTCAGATAGTTTAATTTCTGATTCGAGTGTGTGTTTATAGGACACGGGTTAAATTTGTGTTTTTCCCTTGCTCCCCTTCTGTTAAGAGTCCTTAGACTAATTTGCGTGGTTATCCTGCCTACTCGCTTGCTTCCACGTTTGGGTTTACCGTCCACGCTACAAAGGGCTAACGGCTAATCGCTAAGTCTTCTGATCATCCCGGGTTAGTTAGCGACAGAATTATATATATATATATATATATATATATATATATATATATATATATATAGAGAGAGAGAGAGAGAGAGAGAGAGAGAGAGAGAGAGAGATAAGCGGGTATAAACATAGTAAGGGCCCATCTGATTGGTCAAATTTGGACACAAATGCTTGGCACATATATTATCGCAACTCTTTGCGATATGGTTATCGCGTATGCCATTATCGCAATAATTTTTTCGATATATCGTGCAGCCCTACTTCAAAACACTATGAATGACTTTAAAACCCTCAGCAGATATTCTGATTTCTGGTTTGCTGTTACCATAGACCTGCCAACACAATATGAATTACTTTCAAACATTGCTTTTTATTTACGTGTAACCATACACTCATCAATAGTGTCTTAAAACAAGAGCATCTTTTAAACAAAATATTTTTACTTTGGCTTGCCTGTTTTTTTTTTTTTATAAAAAACAAATTTAAAAAATACTATTTGTCACACAAACTCGCTCCGCGACCGGCACTAGGACCCGGAAGTACTACGGTCACAACACAGGAAGCATAAAAGGAAACAAGATGGCGCATCAGATCGCTCAATCATTGAGTTCGCCCATGTTGTTCGTCTGCCATTTCGTGAACTCACTTTCATGTGTTTACTTTCTGATTCGAGTGTGTGTTTATAGGACGGGGGTTAAATTTTGTTATTCCCTTGCTCCCCGTCTATGAGAGTTTTTAGACTAATTCGCGTGGTTATCCTGCCTACTCGCTTGCTTCCGCGTTTGGGTTCAACATCCACGCTAAAAAAGGCTAATCGCTAAGTCTTCTGATCATCCTGGGTTAGTCCGCGACAGAATTAAGTATAAAGATACAAGCATAAAGATACAAGCGGGTATAAAGATAGTAAGGGCCCATCTGCACATGAATAAAATTTAATTTATAAGATATCGTTTATACCATTATTGCGATAATTTTTCAATATATCGTGCAGCCCTACTTCATACAAGAGATTGCTTTTAGATAAAGAAACACTCTGATGTACTCATCCACAACACAAACCTCTCAAATAACAGCATTAATATTTCTTTAAAGGAAGATGAGAACTATTTATGAACTCATCAACACTGATATTTTAGATAATTATAAAGCAGCTTTATAAGTTATAATTAATTACAAGTATTGTGCCGTTTTATTCCTGTTTGAGTTGACTGAAGTAGACAAATTGGCCTTGTTTAAGATAATTAGCATAAAAATCAAGTCATAATGAGGTTTAGGAACAGCTTGTATATTTAACCGATAATTGATGAGCTTTGCGGGGGTTTAAGACTCCCTTCTGCAGGCTGGTCATATTCACTTTCTCCACCTTAGATATTATGCAAAAATTACATAGAGAAAGAGTTATCACCTTCATATTTGTAGCAGACGGTCAAATTTTTATTAAATAATAAAAATCTTCAAACTGCTCGTGCATCACGCACCATCTCACAGAGCATGAACTTGAGCACCTGACGGAGCAACAGTGCATACTGGGACTCTGAGTTCAGCATGTGAGGTATCCACTATAGAGACTATTTAAACGTCACTGGGAAATTAAACTTGCGTAAGAAAATTAATACTTTTAAATACACCAACAGTACGTTAGTCTTATTAAAACGTCACTAACTTTGTTAGCGATAACGTGGGGAGGGGCACAGGAAATTAGTAAAAGAATCAATGATGTCACAAATACTTCAATAAACATTTAAAAGATTAAGGAGTTTTGGAACAATTAAGGATCCACAGTACCTTTCTAAATATCAAAATCTATGTTACTTTCACATAATTTCTTTGTGCTGCAGCATGATATTTGGCACATTACCACATCACAGTTTAAGAAGTGTATGGATACATTTAGGTGTCTATGACTTGAACAAGTGTGAACAAAATTGAGTACAAGCATGCGTTACATGTATAAACGTGCAACAAGTGTATAAATTGTGTATGTAATGGGCATATAAATGCATAAGAGCATAAAAGGTATGTTCAAATCTGTGGAAGAGCTGATCAGGTACTGTACATATAGGCATGTACAAGCATGTCTCAGGGCTTTATAAATGTATAAGAATGAATAAGAACATGTAAAGGCTTTATAAATGTATATTGTACAAATTCATATCTGCACAAGAGCTACATAATTATTTATAAGGGCATTATCAACGTACAAGAGTGTGTGTCTGGTGTTTAAATCAGTAGAAGGACTGAATGAGGGTGAACAGGTGTATACAAGGGCTTTATGAATGTATACAAAGGGTGTAGCTGAATAAACTCGCATGAGCATGTAAAAGAAATATTGATGTAAATGACTATTGATAGTGCTTATGGCTGTAGAAGAGCTAATTAAGCCATGTATAATGGCTTTATAAACGTATAGGATTGTATAGATGTGTGTGTCTATCAGCACTGTATCAATGTTTGAAATGGTATAACGGCATATAAGCTTTGCATGAGTGTCTAAAGGAGATTTAAGTCTGTAGAAGAGGTGAAGAAGTGTGCATAATAGCTTTAAGAGTATATAAGTGGTGTTTAGGTTTGTAAAAGTGGTGAATAAACATAAGGTGTATAATAGCTTTATAAATGTTTAAAACTGTATGAACACTATTAGTCTCTATAAAAGTTTTACAATATAGATATAGAAGGTGTACACAAAAATTTATAAATATATGGAAGTGTAAAAATGCCCATGAATGTATAAGGCGCGCATAAGACATTTGTGTAGGAGTGTGTACAAGATGTCATTGTGATGTGCACAAATGTATAAGTGTATAATAGCTTTCTATATTCATGTGTGCAAAAGTTGAACAAAAGGTATTTACATGCATGTACAAGTGTGTATGAGTGCAGTTTCATGTACACTAACAACTTATGATGTGTGTGTGATATCCAACACACATCTTGTGTTGTTTTACTATTATTGAACATGTTTATTTCCTCTTCGTTATCCAACAGTATGAACGTCTGATGCCGTAGAAGGACAATGTGAAGTGATTATTACCAGAATATATATAATTACATATAGCTCAAGACGCTAAATAGCAGTGTTAATCCCTAAAGCTAGCCAGCTAACCTGGTTATACAAACAGGAAGGAAGGCTATAAGCAAAGAGAAGCTCGACTGAATTGGTAACACGGTGTAGTCTGGAGAAAAATAGCTAAATAAACCGGATTGTCTTCGGGAAATAATTCGAAGGAAGATAAATCAGATTGAATTTTAAAGGTTACAAGCAGAAAACTAGCTCGAGAGCTTCCGTTAGACGTTTCAACCAATCTGACAGATCAAGCTAGATAACATTAATCTAACCAAACACAAATACAGAGTTTTTAATTAACATTAGTTTAATGTTGTAAAAATAATTTACTCACCCAAATAAATGTCTCCAAACGAGCCCGAGCCGATTTTCCTCCCGAGCCTGTATCTGTTCCCGACTCTCAACTCCATCGTATAAAAATAACTCAATTACACAGCTAGCAAAACAGCTAGCTTTAGCAAAAAATATAAAGGGGTAACGTTTATGTAACTACACTGATTTAAAAATATATTTTAAAAAAACAATAATATGCTAAATATAAATTCCCTGTCGTTCTGTTCCGTCCTCAAAGCCCCTATCCCAGGCTCCAACAGCTGAGCTAAGCTACACTGAAGCTAGCGCTAAAGCTAATTCTCCTTCAATAATCGTCCGAGTTTTTTCACCATTTGTTTTTTAACATTCCGAACATCGCACCGTCACAATATCGGGCTCCGCATGAAGTCTGAAGAATCAAATTTATGCTCCAGGTGTTTTCTTGTTAAAAACGAAACGTTTAAAAAGGATGAATACGGATTTACTTTACATTGGAGAGCGAAGAATATTACAGATTTAGATGTGTACACCGGAACCTTCTTTACCCCACTTCCGTCGCTCTACCGTTTTTACAGCCCGTCTACGTCTGACGTCTTTACGACGAGTACGTGCCGACGTCACTTCCTATAGCAACAGGAGGGAAGATCGAACGTGATTGGTTGGCTGGGGATTTTTCTTTTAGAAAAGAGGCGGGGCGCTGGAGGACGACTTACACAACAACAAAAGACTCGCCTGATGCTAGGTTCCTTTTGTTCGTTTCAGTCAGTCCTGTCATGAAAATCTCACATTTTTTAAAAAACTGCATTAAAATATTGTTTTAGAAACTTTTAGTCTTGCTTTAAACCTTGAAAAAAGCTGTATTGTAGTGGGGTGGAGACAATCTGTCGAGTATGGAGGAAATAAAGCACTTTTACTGAATATAAAAATGATCATTAAAGCACGACCTGTGTGTTTTATTCCTCTTATACAAGCACTAATTAGCAAAAAAATTACACTTTTATAAAAAAAATTATTAATCACCAACATGTTGTGTTTATATTTTTAATTACGTTTAATGTCGGGGAACTCCGGCGTTAGTGGTTAGCGCTGGTCGCTTGGTTGGGTGGGTTTGGTGGGTTTCCTCCAGGTGCTATGGTTTCCTCCCACGGCCCAGAAACATACAGATTATTCTAATAGGCGTTCACAAATTGCCCGGAGTGTCTGAATGAGTTTGTGAGTGTGTGTATGTGTGTGTATGCCTTGTGATGGACACCTCATCCAAGGTGTACCCCGTCCACCGCGACCCTGTATACAGGCTAAAGCGGTATAAAAGATGACTGAGTGAGTGAGAGTGAGTCATGGAAAAACAAACTGGTTAATGTTATCACTTTACCATTTTACCTTGCTTTTAAAATAGTTAGGATTAGGATAAAATCACACGTTGTCATGTCCTGTAATGAAATTTTCCACTTTTCAAATTGAAATAGTGTAGAGAAAATCAAAGCACTTTCACAGAATGTAAAAATACAATTTAAAGCTTAGCCTGTGTGTTTTATTCCTCTTATAAAACAGCAACTTCCTAAAAATTACACCTTTTTTTTATTTATCAATCACCAGTATGTTCTTTTTATACATTTTTAATTACATTTCCACACATCCATCTAGGAGCGTCTGTAGTTCAACTAGGGACTAATGGCCAATGATGACCTTTGTATTTATTCATATTTTTACGATCTTGGTAGGACTTGGTAGGACCGTTCAACATACTCACACACTACAGGCAATTTGGGAACGTCAATTAACCTAACCTGTATGTCTTTGGCCAGTGGGAGGAAACCAGAGTACCTGTAGGAAAAACACTAAGCACGGGAAGATCATGCAAACTCAATGTACACAGACCCGAGGCAGGAATTCGTACCAGGACACTGGAGGTGCGAGGTCCCAGGGCTAATGACTAGGCCACCATGCTTAATTACGTTTAATGTGGTGGAACTCCCACAGAACAAGCTGGTTCCTGTTATCACTTACATTTTTGAAGCTAAACAGTCATCACTTCACCATTTTACCTAACCTGTATTTTACCTTACCTAACCTTGCTTTTAAATATATTGGGATTAAATCACTTAAATATATCACTTAAATATTGGGATTTAAAGCACTTTTTGTAAGTCGCTCTGGATAAGAGCGTCTGCCAAATGCCTAAATGTAAATGTAAATCATACTTCGTCATGGTCTGTAATGAAAATTTTAAATTTTCAAATTGAAATAGGCTGGAGGATATTTATTGAGTGTAGACAAAATAAAGCATGTGAAAAGGACATTAAAAGCTTAACCAATAATTACTCCTTTTAAATTTATGAATTACCAGCAACTCCCACAAAGCATGCTTATCACTTACATTTTAGGAGCAAAACAGTCACCAATTCACCATTTTATCTTCTTTTTTTTATTATTAGGCTTAAATCACTTTACACAGGACTCTTTTCATGTGCTGTAATGGAAATTCCCTCTTTTCAAATCACAGCTAAGTTGAAATATTGGATTCTTCACTTCTATTAACAGTTTAAACTGTATAATGAAACAGAAAACTACTGAACAAATATGCCAGAAGTCAAATAAATTCATTCTTTCATTCATTTTCTATACCACTTAATCCTGTGTTCAGGGTCGCGGGGGACCTGGAGCCTATCCCAGGAGACTTCGGGCACTAGGCGGGGTACACCCTGGACAGGGTGCCAATCCATCGCAGGGCACACACACATACACACACTCACACACCCAATCACACACTACGGGCAATTTAGGAACGCCAATTAGCCTAACCTGCATATCTTTGGACTGTGGGAGGAAACCGGAGTACCCGGAGGAAACCCACCAAGCACGGGGAGAACATGCAAACTCCATGCACACAGAGACGGGAATCGAGCCTGGCCGGGGAATCGAACCCAGACCCTGGAGGTGCAAGGCGACAGTGCTAACCACTACACCACCGCGCCGCCTTAAGTCAAATAAATATTGAATAAAATATGCCAGGATTTGCTATTATAGGAAAATAATCAATGACAGGATGTTATGATTCAGCCTGACATCACAAGTGTTTTGTTCCTTTTACACTATAACAATTCGCCAAAAAATGACACTCATTAAGTTTAAGTTAGCAACCAAGGATACACCATGTGTTTCATGCGTTTTTGGTTACATGTACTGGTGTGGAATATTCACTAAACACGCTAGTGAATGTTATCACTCATAAACTCAGTATCCTCTTTTTTCCCTCTTTTAAAGGAGTGAAATGTATAGTGACCAGAAAACAGATTGACAGATGTCTTTCATACAAATTTTCACTTTTCAAGCCTCGACTAGATTGAAATATTCGCATCTTAACTCAAGTCTCTATAGAAACAATAATGTGTTGTTGCAATAAATAAGTACTTCACTGTAAACCTGTTATATACAGCAGCACTACTATCAATGGTGCTGTTACAGACAACTCAACAACACAGAAGGTAATCTATTTATTGATCTGTCATACAAAAGAAGGACAGCAGCCTATAGGCCATTTTGCAGTCATGCCATCTGACTGGTCTATTGTATGGAAGCTTTAAGCTGCTCATGTTACAGAGGACAAGGACTCATGGTGTTTGTGCTCTCTAGGGTGTGTCCTATGCAAAACCATAGTGTTGAACCCAGTTTATACTGGTTTAACCTGTTGTATAGAACAGCACATCCTTGTGTCAGTGAGGAAGCAGCTTTTGGAATGATTAATGGATCAGTAATGTACACAGTCTAGACATGCAGACAGATACTACTCTGAGCGTGGTGTAGAACCTTTATGGAAGAAATTGTAATCTAGCAGGAAATGTGCACAATTCAAATCAGATTGACACAACAACTAGCAAAAGCACAACAACAAGTGTTTATAGTCTACAGTCAGCTAAGGCTAGGCACTGTGAAACTCTGAATCTAGACAAATACAGCCACACCCAGAAAAACCCAAGTGCACACACTGCCTGAGCACAACGTACAGTAACTGACAGGTAAGTAAAGAGACTCCTCCTTGTTGTGACTGGGTGGATATGTGGAGGTGGGTTACCAGGTTTTCTGGTGTCATCTCGCCTCCAGAACAGTTGCCAGGCCATGAAATTTCTCTCATTCGAGTTCATGTGTGTTTGCGTGTGTGTGTGTGTGCACTAGCATCCAATCCACAGTGTGTTTCCTCCTCATGACCATTTTTTCCGGTGTAGACTCTGGAGCAACAGCCATAAAATAATTAGGGCGATTGAATGAGGCAAGATAAAGCTCATACTGTATATTGTATTCAACATCTGAGAAGTCTCCAAATTGTATCTGTTAACTCAGACCATGTATTGTGACATGCTTGATTTTCTCTCTGCTTCGGTCATTTTTAAGCATGCTGTTTTAGTGTCTGTATCTCTAAATGAACCCCCTGAACACCCACCCCTTTGAAAAAGTGCATTCACCCCCCCCCCCCCCCCCCCCGTATGAAACAGACTGGAGATGTACCTGTCCGTCTCATTTAAAAAATGTATATAACTAAACCGGTTATTTGAGAATATCACCAAATAAAAAAAAAAAAACATACTTTAGATAAGAAATATATTGTCGCTAAACGATGCAGAAAAACTAGTTCATGCTTTTATCACTTCTAGGTTGGACTATTGTAATGCCTTACTGTCTGGTTGTTCAGTTAGGTGCATAAATAAGCTTCAGCTAGTCCAGAATGCAGCAGCGAGAGTCCTCACTAGAACCAGAAGATATGAGCACATCACCCCTATCCTATCTTCACTGCATTGGCTCCCTGTGAAATTTCGCATTGATTTTAAAATACTACTCTTGACATATAAGGCATTAAATGGTCTCGCGCCGCAGTATCTGAGCGAACTGCTAGTGTCTTACGATCCGCCACGCCTACTTCGGTCAAAGGATGCAGGCTGCTTGTCAGTACCGCGTATTATGAAAACTACAGCTGGGGGCAGAGCTTTTTCTCACAAAGCCCCAAAATTATGGAATAGTCTTCCAAATAGTGTTCGGGACTCAGACACAGTCTCAGTGTTTAAGTCTAGGCTCAAAACCTATTTATTTAGCCAAGCATTTTTATAAATAGATTTGCCATAAGGTAAAGGAGCAGATCTGGGGGACTCATGGACGTAGAGTATTATGGTGAACTGGTATGTTTAGATGCTGTCTTCCTCACCCCATGAGGTGATTGTTTGCTTTACATCTCAGTTCCCCCTCATGTTTGTGTTTCCTTCTGGCTCTCCCTTTTAGGTATGATGTCATAGTTAGTCCTGCCGGAGTCCCTGCTTGCACTCTACAGTAAATATACATTCACATTATACATTATGTGACTGTGACCATTACCTAACTGTTATCTCTCCTCTTCTGCTCTCCCCTCTTCTTTCTCTTCTCCTCTCTCTCCCTCTCTATTTTCTCACCTGTCTGACTCGTCCTGGTGTCCTGCTTCTGGTTGGAGATCTCGTCGCATGGACGCCCCATGTGGTCTGCCTGGGATGCCTGTGGTGTCTGGGATACTTTTCCGTGAAGACGGTCCTGTCCTCGGCTGGTGCAGACAGCTGTTCTCTGAGGAATTGTGACTTCAGTCACTTGATAGTTCAAGACTGGAGTTTCCCACAGTCTACCAGAGCCTCCAATAACAATCTGGACTCCATTTAACTTAAACACATCTCATGTTATACTGAACTTCCAGTATGATGCAGATCATTTCCTGCTATCTGTTTCACCCAGATGAGGATGGGTTCCCTGTTGAGTCTGGCTCATCTCAAGGTTTCTTCCTATTACCATCTCAGGGAGTTTTTCATTGCCACTGTCGCCGTCGTCCTCGGCTTGCTGATCAGGGACAGTCTTATCATTTTGATTCATACACATTTACATTTCATACAAACTTAAATAATTCTTTTGAGTGTGTAAAGCTGCTTTGCGACAATGTCAATTGTTAAAAGCGCTATACAAATAAAATTGAAGTGAATATCCACACACACACACATACACACACACACAGTCCATCTGTTGCTAGTGAAGCCCATGAAATTGGCTTAAATAGTTTCACACCTACGTAAGTATCACTTTATCTCGTCTACAGGGTCGCAGGGGTCTGGAGCCCATCCCAGGAGGCTTAGGGCATGAGGCGGGGTTCACCCTGGACTAGTTACTAATCCGTCACAGGGCACACACACATACACACTCACTCCCACAATTTTGAGAATGCCAATTAGTATAATCTGAACATTTTTGGACTGTTTGAGGAAACCGGAGTACCCAGTGCAAACTCCATGAACACAGGCCCGAGGCGGGAATCGAACCCGGGCCCTGGTGGTGCAAGGCGACAGCTTTAACCACTAATTACTATCCTGAAGATTTATCCTGCTTCAACCTGCAATACAAACTATTGTTAACAACATAAGAGTTAATCTGGGCCTCAATGCAGCAAACAAGCTTAATAAACGATCATTTGACAATAGCACCACTTATGGCTACACGATCTGAGGTTGCGTCTCAGACAGTCGGAACAGATCCACACCCGGGATTTAGTATTTTCACAAAATCAATATTCCAAAATTACAAATAAAAAGCAGACTCTTGGGTGAAGCTGAACCCCAGGCCAAAGAGAAGGTCATACCACCAGGAATAATATTGGAAGATCAGGTAAAAAAAATCTTTAGAATTTGTTTATGAGCCTATACAGTGCTTTTGTATCTACACACACTGCCCAAAAATGAGTAAAAAGTGACTTTCCTTATAAAGGCCGCATGGACCTTCTCAGCCGTTACACCTCTATCTCTACTTATCAACGCTTTATCTCAGACCTCGGCTCAAAGTTTCGTTCAGGGACAATTTGTCTCCAAACAGCTAAGTGTGTTTCAGTCAGTGATTCATCTTGATGGTTTGTAAGGACTGGTCTGGACAGTTTATATGTTTGATATCATTACACTCCAATGAGGCTCCCAAGTGTGCTTGTGTTGTAAACAATAATGAGAAAACATAATTTGCCTTTAACATACATAAGTCATACGCAGATAAATTAGAGCAAAACTCACTCGTCCAGTCTTTTTTTGGCCTGTACTCTTGACTGCCATTTTATTCACGTTGTTGTGTGAATCTTGAACCTTGAATGGGAAACCTGGCCTTTGCTGATTGCTCCAGGGAGGACTTGCACCATGTCAGTGATGACGCGCTGAAATGACTCACATCACAAGCAGATAAATCCCACACATGAACACTCAGTGTGATAATCAAGTCATCGACAAGAGCTCAAACAGGGAAGAGTGATAATGATGCTAATCGCCTCTATTTCCCCATAACACAGACAAGGGCAACATGGCTGATGTGTTTGCTGGTCAGATTTGTTAATGATAACCAGGCGATTGATATGTTTGATGTTGCTTTGACCTGTAATTAAATGACAGAGAAATGAAAGATGGGTAAACACTTTATATTGTCTTCTTGTATAGTTATTAACTAGTTTTGTTCATTTTTGTTGCTAATTTCATTTCACTGTGTACTGAACTGATGCTTGAAATGACATTGATAAAAGCCTACTTGACTTAACTTGACTTACCTGCAAATCACAGGTAAAGTGCAGTGGCTTGCAAAAGTATTCGGCCCCCTTGAACTTTTCCACATTTTGTCACATTACAGTCACAAACATGAATAAATTTTATTGGAATTCCACGTGAAAGACCAATACAAAGTGGTGTACACGTGAGAAGTGGAACGAAAATCATACATGATTCCAAACATTTTTTACAAATAAGTAACTGCAAAGTGGGGTGTGCGTAATTATTCAGCCCCCTGAGTCAATACTTTGTAGAATCACCTTTTGCTGCAATTCCAGCTGCCAGTCTTTTAGGGTATGTCTCTACCAGCTTTGCACATCTAGAGACTGAAATCCTCGCCCATTCTTCTTTGCAAAACAGCTCCAGCTCAGTCAGATTAGATGGACAGCGTTTGTGAACAGCAGTTTTCAGATCTTGCCACAGATTCTTTGATTGGATTTAGATCTGGACTTTGACTGGGCCATTCTAACACATGGATATGTTTTGTTTTAAACCATTCCATTGTTGCTTTATGTTTAGGGTCGTTGTCCTGCTGGAAGGTGAACCTCCGCCCCAGTCTCAAGTCTTTTGCAGACTCCAAGAGGTTTTCTTCCAAGATTGCCCTGTATTTGGCTCCATCCATCTTCCCATCAACTCTGACCAGCTTCCCTGTCCCTGCTGAAGAGAAGCACCCCCAGAGCATGATGCTGCCACCACCATATTCGACAGTGGGGATGGTGTGTTCAGAGTGATGTGCAGTGTTAGTTTTCCGCCACACATAGCGTTTTGCATTTTGGTCTCATCTGACCAGAGCACCTTCTTCCACATGTTTGCTGTGCAAACGGGACTCCTTATGGTTTTCTGTTAACAATGGCTTTCTTCTTGCCACTCTTCCATAAAGGCCAACTTTGTGCAGTGCACGACTAATAGTTGTCCTATGGACAGATTCCCCCACCTGAGCTGTAGATCTCTGCAGCTCGTCCAGAGTCACCATGGGCCTCTTGGCTGCATTTCTGATCAGCACTCTCCTTGTTCGGCCTGTGAGTTTAGGTGGACGGCCTTGTCTCGGTAGGTTTACAGTTGTGCCATACTCCTTCCATTTCTGAATGATCGCTTGAACAGTGGCTCTGTGGGATGTTCAAGGCTTTGGAAATCTTTTTGTAGCCTAAGCCTGCTTTAAATTTCTCAATAACTTTATCCCTGACCTGTCTGGTGTGTTCTTTGGACTTCATGGTGTTGTTGCTCCCAATATTCTCTTAGACAACCTCTGAGGCCGTCACAGAGCAGCTGTATTTGTACTGACATTAGATTACACACAGGTGCACTCTATTTAGTCATTAGCACTCATCAGGCAATGTCTATGGCCAACTGACTGCACTCAGACCAAAGGGGGCTGAATAATTACGCACACCCCACTTTGCAGTTATTTATTTGTAAAAAATGTTTGGAATCATATATGATTTTCGTTCCACTTCTCACGTGTACACCACTTTGTGTTGGTCTTTCACGTGGAATTCCAATAAAATTGATTCATGTTTGTGGCTGTAATGTGACAAAATGTGTAAAAGTTCAAGGGGGCCGAATACTTTTGCAAGCCACTGTATATCTTTAAATGTTTGTTCTAGGTAACTTTTGCTTATTTCTAAAATATTGGCGCGTCTGTCTCAACACTGTTGAGTGTTAGAACCATTACCTCTATCTTAGGTGCAAAGGTTTACATCAAGCATGTTTTCAACATCAAACCTTGTGTGGTGTGGGTGTATCTCAACGCGTGACAGCAATCTAAACCACAAGGACAAACCAACAAAGACGTGTTTGAAAAGACCGAAAAGTTCAAAAAGAACCACAACTCTCTGTAAATCAAATCTAAAGAAGACAGTGCATTTGAGGAATGTATAGTGGGGGGAAAATCTGCTCAGAAATCGGAGAGAAAAGACATGAACTGAAAACTGAGAACAAATAATAATAATAATAATCTCCCATGTGTGATTTGGTCCTCTTACAAATTAATATTGTGTACATTTCACCTATTTTGTTAACTAAACTAATAAAGAAATGAGTTTGAAACATTACTGTAAATTCTGTTATTTCCATTTGGCAATTAACCTAATCTGCCTGTCTGCATGCAAACGCCACACACACAGAGCCGAGGCAGGAATCGAACCTTCAACCCTTAGGAGGTGCAAGGCGACAGTGCTAACCGCTACGCCACCATGCTGCCCAAATCAATTCACCAGGCTATAATTAAATATTAAAGTATTAATGATGGAAAACATCAGGACACTCACTCACTCATTGTCTATACTGCTTAATCCTGTATACAGTGTCACGGGGGCCTGGAGCCCATCCCAAGAGACTTAGGGCACGAGTCGGGGTACACCCCGGACAGGGGGCCAATCTATTGGAGGGCGCGCAGACATACACTCATCATCAGGACACATCACTACCATTAAATAGCTTCATTTAAAAGTTTCATTTGAGAAATATACACAATTCCTAAAGCTGTTTTATTATTATTATTATTATTATTATTATTATTATTAATGATGGTAATAATAATAACAATAATAAATATCTAATTTTAATGTAATTTCAGGACAATTTACAAATTTTTGCTTTTTTCACTAAATTTCATAGTTTGAATTTCTGCTGTTTATTTAACACCTTAATTTAAGAGTAATTCATGCAAATGAAAAAATTTTTTTTTAATTATAAAAGCAAATAAAGTGTGTCCTAGGCTTTTTATTTTATTTTTTTCACACTTTATTTTTTTAATGAAAGATTATCTTTTATATGTGTATTTACAGAAAATTAAGCAATTTCTACTTTTTACTCTTTCTGCTTTTTCATTAAATGTAATTTCAGGAAAGCACCCATGTTATAAGTTTTGTTTTGTAATCATACCTGATTTTAAACGTGATGTAATATTAAAATACACCGTTTCTAGTCATTTTAAAATGAAGTATCTCTTTTAAACACAATTTCTTGAACCTATACCTACTCTAAGTTTTTTTTGCCATTTAATTTCTCAGTTTAACAAGATAATAATTCCAATTTAAAAGTTAAGTTATTTTGTTATCATTAAACGTCTTTTCTGGAAATTACAGGGTTCTGTTTAAGACACTACAATAGTGGGCGGGTCTTTCTTTGATTCCTTCAGTCATTTTCCTTCCTGTCTCAGTCGGCTGGGAACCGGAAGTAGGCGTGTCCTTACGAGGCTGTTTAACACGAGCTCGACGTTTAGGACCGCCTACAGTCACGCGGATCGAGTGTCTATTTTGCATGCCGGTGTGTGATTGGTTAGCGACCAGCCAATGACTGAGGAAGCTGAGATTAAAGTCACGTGGCAGGGTTGGACTCGTGGTGAGTCACGTGAACAGCAATGCGCTGGTGTGCACGAGCTCAGACACACACACTAAACTGCTGCAGTGCATTTTTTAATAAAGCAACTAGTGACATCTTGTGGCCAAACATGGCAATGTCACGTTTGCTCATCAAGAAAAAATAACATGTCCAAAGTGCGCGCTTCCGCCCCCTTATGGGCTATAACGGTAGTGCAGGTGATAGGCAAAAGCCCATATACCATGACAAATTAAATGTTTTCAAATGTTGAACTTTGTAGTTAGGTTTGAAATGACTCTAAAATATTTATGACCATTTTTTTTTCTGATGACAAAATTTACAATTTGGAATGGATACTTTACTTAAGATAATTAAGTAGAGTCAATTATTTTAAAAAAGGAAATATAAACTAAGTTAACATTGTGATTTCTCTTATTTATATTATCTTATAAATCATCTTAAACTTAATATATATATATATATATATATATATATATTTTTTTTTATATATATTTTATCAAAATTCTGATTGTTAAATTAAAATTCTGACTTATTACATCAAAATTTCAGGATCTGACTTAATAGCAGATGAAAATATAGTAACGTTCAGTATATACTGGAATATAATATACAGTATAATATTCCAGTGGATAGAATATACCTGAGGAAATGTACTTTTTTTCATGTTTGTTAAATATACAGATATTCAAACATACGCTACTAAATATACACATACGATTATGGACATAAATAAGCGGTAAAAATGGAAAAGTTTTGGCATTGGATTGGTACTGTAGTCTGGCCTCCCGGAACACTTTAGCGGCAGCCGCTGTTGCCGCACGGACCCATTTTGGCGCGACACACCGCCGAGAGCGCAGCGCCGTGTCTGAGCTGTAAGTCTCATTTTATTCTCATTCCACAACTTTGTGCTTCACCACGTGACACATAAAACATCCCGCGTTAATCGCCTCATCGTGTTGAGATGATTAAAGTCCAGGAAATATATTAAACTCCCCGCGATTCTGGTTTATTTCCGGTCACGTGTGACAGCAGGACAGCATTGTTTACTATGACTGTTATTATTATTATTATTATTATTATTATTATTAATCTAATGACAGTGTGTGGATTAAATGACATTAATCTCCAATACAGATGGGGCTTGTTTAGTAGTTTACTAATAAATAAAGTGTGTGTGTGTGAGAGAGTGTGTGTTTGAGAGTGTGTATGAGTGAATAAGTGAGTGTGTGTGTGTGTTTTAGAGTGAGTATGTGTGTGTGTGTGTGTGTTTGAGAGTGTGTGTGTGTGTGTGTGTTTGAGAGTGTGTGTGTGTGTGTTTGAGGGTGTGTATGAGTGAATAAGTGAGTGTGTGTGTGTGTGTTGTGGCTCAGTGTGTTAAGTCTCAGTGAGTTAGTGATCAGAAGGTCGGTGGTTCGAGCCCCAGCTCTGCTAAGTTGCCACTGTTGGGCCCTTGAGCGAGGCCCTAGACCCTGTCTGCTTCAGGGCTTTGTATAATGTCTGACCCCTGCACTCTGACCCCTGCACTCACTAACAAAAGCTGAGAAATGTGAAGAATAAAGAATTTCACTGTGCAGTACTGTAATGTATATGTAGAGAATAAAGGCTGAACTTAATTATAATTATTCGTTGCTGAAGGCGATGGAGAAGCTGCAGGGTTTTGAGTTCTGGAGGAAGACTCTTCGCGCTGCACGCTTCGTCCTCGCGCCCATGGTGGAGCAGAGCGAGCTCGCGTGGAGGCTGCTGAGCCGCAGGCACGGGGCGGAGCTCTGCTACACTCCCATGCTGCACGCGCAGGTGTTTGTACGCGACCCCAACTACCGGCGAGAGAATCTGTTCAGCGAAGTGAGTCCAGAGGACCGGCCTCTCATCACACAGGTGAGCTCCGACACCCCTGTCACAGAGCTGAGCTTGACTTTCTGACTGCATCAATGTTTCTGTGTCATCTGTCTCCACAGTTCTGTGCAAACGACCCAGAGGTGTTTGTCCAAGCAGCACTTTTAGCTCAGGACTACTGCGACGCCATCGACCTCAATTTAGGATGCCCTCAGATGATCGCTAAACGGGGTATTGTTGCTTTTTATTTTAAGATAATTGTGTAATTAATTATATATTACGTTTACACAGTAAGTGAGGCCGTGTACTAAATCCACTACAGGCTGAGCACAGAGGTAAACTTTCAGACAAGACTGTTCGTGAAACTATGTGCAATCCTCTTCAAGCAACTGCTCAGCCAGAAATGTCACGTACACAAAGTACACAAAGCAATCCTGCACAAAGTATCTCACACTGGAAAATATCTCCTGCAGTCAATTATCATACAGTGTAAAGTGTCTCACAGGAAGTATCTCACTCTGAAGTATCTCGCACAGTAAATTATCAAATGGTGTAAAGTATCTCAGAAAAAAAAATCTCATTTTGTAAAGTATCTCGCACATTAAATTATCCCGCAGCTTAACGTGTCTCACAAAAGTATCTCACTGTGTAAAGTATCACAGTAATTAGCTCACAAAAAAAGGATCTCACTCTAAAGTGTCTCACACAATAATCTATCCCATAGTGTAAGATATTGCACACAGTAAATGATGACATGATGTCATCATAAAGTATCTCAGCCTGTAAACAGTCCCACAGTGTAAAGTATCTCACATTACAGTACTAGTACACTATCCCACAGTGTAAAGTATCTCACATTACAGTACTAGTACACTATCCCACAGTGTAAAGTATCTCACATTACAGTACTAGTACACTATCCCACAGTGTAAAGTATCTCACATTACAGTACTAGTACACTATCCCACAGTGTAAAGTATCTCACATTACAGTACTAGTACACTATCCCACAGTGTAAAGTATCTCACATTACAGTACTAGTACACTATCCCACAGTGTAAAGTATCTCACATTACAGTACTAGTACACTATCCCACAGTGTAAAGTATCTCACATTACAGTACTAGTACACTATCCCACAGTGTAAAGTATCTCACATTACAGTACTAGTACACTATCCCACAGTGTAAAGTATCTCACATTACAGTACTAGTACACTATCCCACAGTGTAAAGTATCTCACTCTGTAAACTCTCACACATTAAATGATCACACAGTGTAAAGTATCTCGCACAGCAAATTATCTCATGGTGTAAAATAGCTCGCAAAAAAAAAATGTCTCACCCAGTACATTATCGCAAAGTGTCTCAAGTAAAGTATCCTGCACTGTAAAATGTCAGTACGCCACCCTGTAAAGTATCTCACTGTATGTATTGAAGCATGCTCTGTAAAGCGTTCCTCCTATACAGTATTTCGCTCTATAAAGTGTCTGTCCCGGGACGGTATGTCACTCTGTAAATTATAACAGAACATCGTATATTTTTCTCCTTCTGTAAAAGGACACTACGGTGTATTCCTGCAGGACGAGTGGGACCTGCTGGAGAGAATGAGTATGTCCCTCTTCACATACGGACTATGTTAAAAATATTATGATATGACATTATTTATTTATTTATTTATTTTTTACAGTTAAATTGGCTAACGAGAAGCTCTCCGTGCCGGTCACGTGCAAAATCCGGGTTTTCCCAGAGGTCGAGAAAACGGTCAAATATGCCAAAATGCTGGAAAAAGCAGGTTGCCAGGTATTAACCTCTGATTACACTGATTTATGATTATTTAAACTGTGCGTCAGTGGATTTAGGTGCAGATTCCAGTCTGTTTTTTTCTTTCTGTCAGTTGCTCACCGTACACGGCAGAACCAAAGACCAGAAAGGAGCTCTGACGGGAGTGGCGAACTGGGAGCATATTAAAGCTGTGAGGTATGACTTTCCAGTTTTCTTTCCTAAACAGGAAAGAACGGCATTTTCATGTTTTCAAAATCATCACCTGTATGTGTATTTTTCTTCAAAAATTCTTTTTATTAGAGAAGCTGTAAACATCCCAGTTTTTGCTAACGGAAACATCCAGCACCTGAGTGACGTGCAGCGCTGCATGGAGGAAACGCGAGTGCAGGGCATCATGAGTGCAGGTAGTAGATCCGAGAGAAACGATTATTATGCAGAAGATGGAGGAATGTGCTTTGTTATAACGTAGCTCCATTAATAAAGCAGTTATGTTTTTGTGCACGGACAGAGGGGAACCTGCACAACCCGGCGCTGTTTGAGGGCCGTAACCCACCCGTGTGGGAGATGGTGGAGGAATACCTGGAGGTGGTGAAGGAACACACGCCCGGCTCGCTATCACACGTCCGAGCTCATCTCTTTAAGCTCTGGCATCACACGTATGTCACATACCATGACCATTGTTAAAAGCGCTATGTAAATTAAATTGAATTGAATAGTACAGTGTCAAGAGTACAGCTGTCCTGTTGTTATACTCGCATTGTAGAGTATCTCGCTTTGTAAAGTATCTCATGCTTATCCGTTTACTCTTTTGACATTTCCTTCGTCAGGCTGCAGATCCATCAGGACCTGAGAGAAGATTTGGCTAAAGCAAAAAACTTGGCAGGAATCGAGGAGGTGAACAGACAGCTGAAGCAGCGCTGCCAGGTACCGTACACACCCAAGAATCCCAAAGTCACTGCACTGTGTCCATGTAAACTGCCTGTTTATTTTGGTAAATCATTAAAGCGTAAAATATTTCATATTCATGGTACAAAAAAAAAAAAAAAACGGATATTTTATGGCTAACTCATTAATAAACGCCTGTATGCTTTAATATACGTAGCACATTTTACATGTCCAGAGTCTGTGTTGGGTTGTACAGGAGGAGATGGGTAAGGACGAATCGGAGCGACATCACACCGGACTGCCTTTTCCTCACTGGATCTGTCAGCCGTACGTCAGACCACCGTGAGTCAGTCTTTATGATGCAGAGCCTGTTGCATTAAGTTTGATATTTGTAATAATTTTAATAGACAGTTATAGTTGCTGCCCGAATTGAGATGCATTTAATTCTGTACAGCCGTCCTTAAACCTGCATCAGAACACATCATGACGCAACACGAGGGTATCGTTACGCAGATCAGTTTCACACCATGAGAAGTCAGGGACTGTTTGTATTATTATTATTATTATTAAAATTCGATCGATGACCGAGTAGTTCATTCAGACAAAATAAATAAATGACTGAATCTAACTACTGTATGTAAGCGCAAATATAAAAACACAAAGCAGTGAATTTAACATTAATACATCTATTTATTAACTAAATGACTTTGTATTCATTTAATTTAAAAAAATTTTATTATTAATTATTTTCGAAAAATAATTTTAGCAGCCTAGTATTAAATACAACACAATTTGAGCCACAATTTTTGGTTATCACCACAGATATTATGCAAAGATAGCCAGTAATGTAATGCTAGTTGTCCTGAATTGTTTCATTATAGACATTAAATATAAATAATAAATAATTATAACTTATAAATGAATATAGAATCTGCAATAATGTATAGAAAAAAACGGTGCAAACTGGCAATTCAAAATAAGAAAAAGAAATTAAATGTACAAATTGTCAGTGGAAATCATGTGCGTAAAGTGACGGTGAATAATGGGATACGTTCTACAAGTTGCTGTTTTCTGTTACATAGAGGTGAGTGTTTGTACAGTGTGTTGGCGAACGGTAGAAATGATTTCCAGAACCGCTCTTTGTGACGGCGAAGCTGGATCAGTCTGTTACAGAATGAACTCCGCCTCGGCCTCGGTGTGGGATCATGTAGTGGGTAGGATGGATTGTTCACGAGTGACAGGAGTTTGTTCAGTAATCTATCGTCCCTCTGTGTCTTCAACCTGTCAAGTTTGTGTCCGATTAATCGTTCAAATTATATGAATCGGTGACAAACGTTGCAGGTGGAAAAATCCTTAATGATGTCAGATAAGAAGCGGAGGCAGGAATTACCGCCCCTGGATGTTCGACAGCATCTTCACTCACGATGCAAACCTTGTGCGCAGGCCGAAAGACCCAAGCATGGAGAACGGCGTGAAGACGTCGAGCGGGAAAAGGGCGCTTGAGGACAGCGACAGCTCCAACGACTTGCTCTCCAAGAACAAGCAGAAGAAGAAAGTCAGGAACCCGCAGAAGAACTTCTGCCCCGAGCTCAAACGTAGGAGGATGATGGATTGTTAAATTTTTGCGATATTTCTGTATATAGTTATGCTTTTGTTGAGTGTATTTCAAGATCCGTCTTTATGAATTCTTTAAATTTTATGGATAAAAAAAATAGTCATCCAGATGACTAAAGATTTTTTTCTTTTTTTCTTTTAATTTTTCCTGAAGCAAAGTACATCAAATGTGAGCAATGTGGGAATCCAAAAGTAAGTCATCGTCTCCACAGCATTTACACTGTCATATAGATAACATGCTGATGAATTATACATGATGAGTAAATAAAAAAAATAAATAGTTGCATGCAACAATGAGCGGGCCCAAGCATCCTGCACCATCGGCCTCCACGCGCACCAGAAAGACAGTGGGCACATGCATTTACTTCACACACGATGATGTCATAATGCTTAAGCCCTAAAAATGCCAGTTAGGAGACTAAGACAGGATTTATATACAGTATTTAGATCTGTACTGTTTCTCCGTCCCACAGGGAAATAAGTGCGTCTTTAACCTGTGTCGCGGCTGCTGTAAGAAGAAGGCCTATAAAGAAGTTGCAGATTGTCCAGGTCAGTTTAATAATTAACAATAATAAAGTGAACTTTTCATAAAATGTAATGGCTTATTACACATTCAGTTGTTTTAAATACATTTCTTAAGCATTTCAATTAGAGCATCTTTTTCTCCTTCCCTGCAGGTCACGGCTTGAGGTTCAAGACGAAGGCGCAGAAGCTAGCTGTCCAAATAGAGACGCCGGTCTCGTCCTAAATCTCTGCCTCTCGAGTCTCGGATGCAGACTCATGCTGTGAACGCAACAAAGACAAGTGTATCTTCCTCACGTATACACATATGCATTGAAACCCGATACTGCTGCTAAGGACTTAACTATATGTTAGACAGGAAAATGTACTTACCATAAAAAAAAAAAAAAATAATAAAATTTGTATCGTGCAGAGACTAGATTTTGTATGTAGGGTTTTCATGGCGCTGCAGCATCGTTTTAGCTAAGCCCCACCCCCTGCTAACAGTTGACGATAAACTGTAGACCTCAGGACCTCAGTTTTACACTTTAATACTCAGCTGTTAAATCCAACAGACAGAATACAGGGATTGTTTTTGCAGACTTTAGCGGTTTTTAATTAATTTATTTATATTATACGTTTTAGCCAAAACCGGTACCAATATAGCTACGGCTAATATTTTCAGACGTTAAAATCGGCACCGGAGTTGAATTTCAGTTTCTGCTGATTACTGACACACCGATGACATGGGGAAAATGTTGGCTCGTTTGGGAAATCAGGATGTCACGTCAGTGGTCCGAACACAGCTCGAAACGCTCGAGGTACAACAAGGTTTCGTTTAGTGTTTTTTTTTTTTTCCTTGAGGATCATTTGTGACATTTTTCACTGCTTTGTGTTTTTATCATTGAGGTTTTTTCAAAGAATAAAACTTAAAAAATTATTTTACCTAATATTCTGCTCTGTTTGGCATCGCAGCAACCTCATTTCCCCTCTTGTCTGTTCCAACCACTCAGCAGCAGCGGACTAATCAGTACCAGTTTCTCACCCGCACATGCCTTATGTTAAATGAAGTAAAAAAAAATTAATGCTTGAACAATTCCTTTGAATTTGAACAAAAACATTCCTTTGAAACTGCCCAGGGACTGGACTGAAAATGAAAGTCAAAAGTCCTGTGAGAAATTCTGTCAAAATATGAAGAAACCATGCCTGGCTCAAGACGAGTTAACGCCATGCCATCTACAACCATATTCATGTCAAGAGTCAGTTTTTGTTATTCGATATTAAAACTAGATAAGATGTTTAAGATAAATTTTTTTTTCTAAGAATTTAGTAAAATTGTGTGAAAACTTTTGAAAAATCATTAGCACAGGAGAAAAAGATGGACAAAAGGGTTTTACATGAACCCTGGAGAATTTTCTCTAGATATTAAAAATGTGTTCGTAGCTTTAAAGTGTTGGCTCAAGACATTTGCATGGAACTATACATTAGGTTTCAGGCTCTGAAGTACAGATTCATCATGCAAAGATGGGTTCAATTCGAGAGGTTTGATTTTGTTCTATTTAAGATCAATAAAATATAATTTTCAATATAATCCCTGCTTACAGAATCCGCCTCATATTACACATCAAAGTGGTTTAAATTTAGTTTTTTTTTTTTTATTAGTTTGTGCTTGCATCACGTAAAGAAAAGGATTTTTAATGGGGTTTTCACAGGTGTATTTGGCCGAGCCTGAGGTAACATGGACTTTATCACAATCGGCCAACGGGAAGAGAAGATGTGCCACGTTGAAATTTAAATAGAAAACACCTGTATATCATAAAATATATATAAATATACTTGTGTATATTTTCTCAACCTTGAAAAAATCATTAGTTCATCTCAAAATTCAACAGATGGTGCTGTAGATTTTTTTTTTAAATAGTGTGCAATTGAAATCTACTTATTAAAGACAATCTCACACCTTCATTCTGCGCACTAAAATTTTTTAATTAATTCCAAGATTTAACAGATGGCACTGTACATTTTTTATTAATTAAAAACATTTAAGTCCCAGACACATCTAAATCTACTCAGAGAAGGGAAAAAATAAATAAAATAAATAAATGTCAGAAACCATCTTTTTCAATGTATATTTATTTTAAAAGCATTTTGTTTTGTGATGAGGTTTCTCTTTTGTGTGTGTGAGAGTGTGTGTGTGTGTGTGTGTGTGAGAGAGTGGAAACAGAACTGAACTCTAGGTTGAGGGTCTACGATGCTTCTGTGGGCCTCCGTGCGCTCCTCCGTGACGAGCGTTCACATGTTGGTGCTCATTCGTGTTTGGCTGTTGGCGGGCGTCAGTTCCCCTTGGCTGCCTTCTCTCGGTGGAGACTGCAAGACATAATACAGGCAGCGGGGATTAGTTGTGTGTCGATAAGTCCTTATATGATTACTGTGATGTTTTTAGTGACATTCCATCTTTCATGAAAAACCCTATTGACAAAGTTGAATCCTGATGATTCCGGTGCTCCAGTTCCTACTGTGACAATGTCTTGACTTTAGTATATTATTATGCCTTTAACAGCTCATAAAACAGAGGGAGACAAAAAAAAAAAATGCTATGACGTTACCTTAACATGGATCTGGTTACGTAGTACTGCTGCTCGCAGGATCATGGCTTTGGTTCGTCTCTGAAACTCCTTCCCCATCTGCAGCGATTTCTCAAACGTAGTGCTCCTCTGATCCACGTCACGTGCATACAGAATCTACAGGCACATAACACACATATAAAGAACTTCGTATAGTGCACAAAGTGTGTAATCCCTTTAAATTATCATATTAATTACGCAGTCGTCTCAATTAACTAAAGTTTTTTTTAGACTCCTTGTTGTTGTTGATTTTATGGGACAGACGACAACCTGTGTCTTACGGTTGTTTAGCAATTTACTCCAACCAATCAGCATCATGAATTAAAAAATATATATACTCAGCAAAATAAAAAGAAACGCCCCTTTTTCAGGACTGTGTATTTCAACAATAATGTTGTACAAATCCAAATAACTTTACAGATCTTCATTGTAAAGGGTTTAAACAATGTTTTCCATGCATGTTCAATTAACCATAATCAATTAATTAACCTGCACCTGTGGAATGGTCGTTAAGACCTTAACAGCTTACAGAAAGTAGGCATTTAAGGTCACAGTTGTAAAAACGCAGGACACTAAAGAGACTCGTCTACCGACTGTGAAAAACACCCAGAGAAAGACACCCAGGGTCGCTGCTCATCTGCGTGAACGTGCATTAGGCATGCTGCAGGGAGGCATGAGGACTGCTGATGTGGCTATAGGGCAATAAATCGCCATGTCCGCACTGTGAGACGCCTAAGACGGCGCTACAGGGAGACAGGAAGGACAGCTGATCATCCTCGCAGTGGAAGACCACGTGTAACAACACCTGCACAGGATGGGTACATCCGAATATCACACCTGCGTGACAGGTACAGGATGGACACAACAACTGCCCGAGTCACACCAGGAACACACAATCCCTCCATCTCACAGCAAGAACTGACAAATCTGGTCCAGTCCATGAGGAGGAGATGCACTGCAGTACTTCAAGCAGCTGGTGGCCACCAGATACTGACTGCTACTGACTGATTTTGAGCCTCCCTTCATTCAGGGACACATTGGGAAACATTTTTACTTAATGTCTTATGGTGTCGACTCTTTTAGTGTTCATACAAATATTTACACATTACGTTTACTGAAAGTAAAAACAGTTGAAAGTCAGAGGACGTTTCTTTTTTTTGCTGAGTATATATTAAAAATTGTTCCGTCTATTGCCTGACAGCAGGACGGTATAACTGACGAGTGGGCGCGCATGCGCGTGTGTGAGAGAATATGTGCCTTGCTGTGAGAGTCGATACGAGCGTTGATCAGCCCCTCCAGGATCAGCTGAGTGAGTTCGTCTTCCAGCGCCGCCACTGTGGTGTTAAACGCCAACGCCATCTTATTCATATCTGCGGAGACGTACGGACTGAAGTACTGCATGGTGGAGGAGAAAAACAAACACACACGTACGTCAGAACTACAGGGTTGTTTTCCACAAAAATATACATCTTTAAAAAAAAAAAAAAAAACCTAATTCATAATTGAGACAACTGACAGACAAATATATATATGAAATTTTTTTTTATAAAAAGTATTATATGTGTATATTAACATGCCATGTAAAACTTCTGCCATTTTATTATCTGATATGTTTTTACTGCCATTACAGTTTTGTAGAAAGAAAGATAAGCGTCTAACTCCAGCTAAACGTTGGTTATTGTCCTTTGCGTCCCTCCTGGCCCGACATTCTCTTTTATTTAAGTGGAAGGATGCTAACTCACTCACCCACCCACTCACTCCCAGTGGCTCAGGGATATTACGTCCTGTTTGTCCCTGGAGAAGATTCATTACTCAATCCGTGATTCAGGCTTGAAATTTAAACAGCTGCTGAGGGTCCTTCCTTCATTTTTTTTTATATTTTATTTTAATATAAATATAAATGTATGTTTAACATAATATAAATGTACATTTAATCACCTTCTTATCTGATTGGTTGGTTTTTCTATTTTCTTTGCACTCTAAATCTAGACTTCCAGCTCCATGTTTTTCTTTCTTTATTTTCCTTCTTTTAATATGCCTGGTGTGTAGCCGTTTCTTAGACGTATCCAAGGCTGGCTTGGAGTTAGGGATGGGGAGGGTGGGGGTGTCGGAGTTTGAAAAGGGGGTTTATGAATACAGATTGTACAAGTGTGCCTTGAAACGCACACTAGGTATGATCAATGCTATACACACATTAAAAAAAAAAAATGTTTTTTTTTTTTTTTTACCTGTATGAGGGCTCTGTTCCTGATCTGTGTGTACAGTGTTCGTACATGTGGGGCCAGATACATATCTAGGAGGAGATTATCCTAAAACACAAAGCACATCAATCAGCACAGCACATTTAGCAAACAGCTTTGTTGTACAGTACACTTCTCCACCCCTCCCCCCAAAACACCGTAACCAGGAATACTTACCTTCATTTCATCCAGCATCTTCAGACAGGACGCGTACTTCGACTCATAAAACTTGAAGATAATATCACGCACTTGGGGTTCCAACTCTAAAAATAACTTAAAGGAGCTGAAAAACAAACCAAAAATAATTTCAAAAGTAATTTTAAGTAATGCTTAATCTTCTAGCAATTAAACAACAAAGAAAAAGCTTATAAAAAAAAAGAAAAGCATGAATAAAACTGAAACCTTTCTCTGTACCTGCTAGAGATGACGTTACGCTGCAGCTCCTGCCGATCAAACGTCGCCAGAGCGCAAAGTCCTCCATAAACTGCTACGTTACTAGGGGAAAGAAGCTGCAAGAGCACAAAGAGAGGGAAAAAAAATAAACATTCTAAATGAACAGCAAAAAAAATTTCAGGGAAATTCTAAAAAAAGGAGACGGACCTCGGGGAAGTCGCAGTGGTCGAAAGAGGCCTGCAGGAAGCACTTGGCAGCAGGTTTGTATTTTCTCGAGGCAAGTTCTGCCAATCCTGTAGCAAGAAAGAAAATGTTTTACGACAAAAGTCGTCGAGTATCAGATTTCTCTTTTTAAAAGTCCCGTCAGCCCCAGTAAAGGAGAAAGGATATCTTGTGTTTGTCACTCCTGGATAAGGACACACAGTGTCTGCTATATTATTCCTAGAGGTAAGTGTGACCAGTCAGACCTGGAGAAGTTGGCATTGTTTTTGGGGCAGTTACTCTGAGATAAGGAGGTGTGGCTTCTACAACAGTTAATCCTCAAGGCGTAGCCCCCTGAGCCATCAGTTCTTGCCTTCAGTCCCAAAGAAGGCAGCATGGCATCTCTGACCATCACGGCTAAAGAAGCAAGCATGTTCTCTGTAAGAGTCAGCTTTACGAGGCCTTTGTGTCCATCAGTCTTGGAGAAGTAGAACAAACTTTGAGAAAGGTGTGACTGCCAGCCCCAGTTGGGTAGACATTGTTTTGAACAATAAACCACAACAAAACAATTTTAAATCTAATCAATTCACGTCATGTCCACATGTAACCTGGTATTTTTAAAAACTAATTTTTCTACTTCAAAGAGACTAGCACATAGATGATGACATCATCGGCACACAAGCTGACATTACAACAAACCAAAAAAATCTCTGTTTCCCCCTGTACACACACACACCACCACTGAACACTGTGTTTTGGAAAATTTTCACTTCAGACGGAGTTTTCCAAAAGCCAAAAACAGCGTTCTAATGTGGATGAAAGTCAAAAACGCATATAAAAATGTCCCTTTTTTAACAAATACCCAGATACGTGTGAACATGGCCTTACTGAACCGTCACATGCTCAAAACAACTCCAAAAAGCTTCATCAGGGCACTGGACTGGGTTAAATGCTTTACATTTTTCATACCTTGGATGTAAACATCTTTAAAAAGTCTATTTAATCGACTGACGCTGCTAATTGTCCGTCCTTTAATGACACAGTACTGCCAAATGATCATATAAAATAAACAAGGAGAAAACACTGTACCTGCAGCACATTTTAGTTTGGTGAGAACAGCTTGGTTTTGACTATCTCTCTCCCCTCGTTGCTGTGGAAAAATAAGCAACAAACAAAGATTTTACACCTCCTCCTCACACATTATACTTCTATTATTTACAACATCTGTGCAGCTTTAACCAACCTCTGCTATCTCTGGGGTGGATTCAGCCTTGCTGACGTAGCTAAGCACATGAGACCAGTTTTGGAGGTAAACGCTAACCTGTATGGAAAAAGTCATGAATAAAAAATAAACAAATAAATAAAAATAATAAAAAAAGATTAATTTAACATCTATAATCTCGATAAGAAGGTTTAAATTATCAGGCGGTTTATATTCCTAATGCAAAACGAAACCCCAGAGAGGTCGCCAACAGATCCTGGTTCACCTTGATTACGTTAAGACACATGTTAATGACGTGCTTGGCGCTCGTGCAGTAGTCTCGAGCTCGGGAGTAACACTTCAGGGCGTTGCTGAGATCGCCGCAGTCCAGGTAATGATCTCCAAGATCATCGTGACCCCTCCTAAACACACCATAGAATATATTTAATGAGCATCACATGTCAAGTGTCAACTCTCTTCTGGCATATTAGTGAAGAATAATTTTGATATCAAAACGTCCTGAACAATTGCATATGAAAATTGAAGAGGGACGTGAGGGGAGACACAGATAAAGTACCTGATGCTTTCTTTGATTGAGTTTCCCTTATAGTTCTTTAGATCGGTGTCGAGTTTCTCCAGTTTTAGCAGGGCTTTTTTCCGTGTCGATTCGGCCCAGGCTGTGTCGAGGGGAGGCGGCTCCACTGCTCCTTCAGGAACGGCGTCTGGCACTCCCTGCATTTCCCTGAAGACAACACACACACACAAACACTATTTGTACTTACAAATACCTAGACGATGTACAAGGCTCATTTTCTAAACATCAAACGTTTAGACCAGCACGGACTTCGTTAAAAGCACCAATTTAATTTGACTGCATCAGATACAGGTAGTCCCTGACTTACAGACGAGTTCTGTTTGGAAGTCTGATTTGTTCTTAAGTCTGACAAAGGGAGACCTATGTACTATTGATGTGAATATACAATGTAAAGCATACCAATCCACTTGATTAAATATCTGTCCGCTTTCCCCCACTATGACGATGTGGCCAAAAACCGTAACCACACCTAAGGAAATTTCTCTCACACGTCAAATGTAAGGTGTTGTCTCTGCGCCCTTAAATTGCAAGGGGAATCCCGGACGCCATTTTTTCTCAGCTGTTTTCCACTGAATTGGACTGTAAACTCCAAAATTAGGATTATTCACCTTCAGGACAGCTGTTTTCTATCATCGTGCTTACGGACTGTTCACGGAAACCGGTAAGGCAGATTAATTTCTCCGGCATAACCCCCACCGCCCCCCAAACAATATAACGGACTTTAGACGATTTCTACATTCACTTAAACACAGAAATAATTATATACAATTGTAAATATTGGTATCTGGTGCACTGCAGTGTCTATTTCCTTCTGCACAATACACGTGATTGAACCGCAAGTAGAACCGCAGTCCGTTTGTATCTGCGGAAAATTCGTTCGTAAGTCGGGGACTACCTGTATTTATATAATATAGAGAAATTATAGAGGATTTACAGGAGCTGCTCTTGCCTTGTGGCTTCAGTAAGCTTGCGGTGGATCTCTTCGTAAACGTCAACGTTAAATGTTCTTTGGACAAAAGACAAGGCCATCTTCAGAGCTTCCACGCGTAACTGGGGGCAGTGATCGGCGATGAACTGCAGCCGCTCGATCCTCATCAGCCCACTGTAGCTGGACGCGTACTGCTCCAGATCCTGTAAGGAGGAATGACTAAATGAAAATGGATGCACAAAACAGCGAACAAACATACTGGCAAAGTGGGGAAAAGTAAGCAGAGACAGTTTATTCCCTGTATTGCTGTAATTCCAGCAACACATACAGTTAACCAAGTTCATTATGGATCAGAAAGGCTTGTGAAATTCTGTAAATCAACCAGGTTTTAGTATTTACCTGCAATTGTTTTCCTAAACATCATTATTAATGCGTCACTGTACGTCAATTCCAGATGTGTTCTGAGCTCGGACGAGGAGCGCACCTAAAGCCTCTGTTTATAATAAAAAGCGTGTGATATTGATACCACCTCCTCACACAAAAAATGAGAAAACAAGAATTTTTATGCTTTTAACCTTTCAGGAGAAGAAAGGAGAGCATAATAATATTATTAGCTGTGTAAACAGGAAATGTGGCAAATCGTGGAAAACCGAGTGGATGGTGGATTTAAAGTGCTTCTGTAGTAACGCGCAGTGAACTAAAAATACCCTACACAAATAAACCATGCTGTTTTAATCACTTTCTAATTATTAGCACCTTTAATATTATCGGCAAAGTGTTCTTCTCGTAAAACTTCCAGAATTAAACTTGGACAAAAAACGTGTCATAAAATGACTAACAAAATAATTACAGGAAAATGCTTAAACCAATCAAGCTGCAGTAGACATTACCGTCAACCGTCAGCTGCACTCAAAACGTACCAGAGTGGGATTTTCCACAACGTAATTGGTATCGGGGGCATTCTGTTGGTCTTCCTGAGGGTCGGCATCGATCTGCATGGGCTCCACCGACCCCTGCACAAGGACAAGACAGCATTGTGGTTAGAATGATGCACTTTGAACTGAAAGAATGAAGAAAGAGAAAGGAGAGACAGAGAAAGAGACACAGGAAAGCAAACAAACTGTTTGAAATGTATTGGTCTAATAGCAGAATATCCAACTGAATGATTTAATGAACCACAGCCACTGATGATTAAACCAAGTCCAGGTGTTACTATGACTAGACAAACAGCAGTGGTGTAACATGAAAGACCCATGATGCGTCCCCTTGATTCGCAACCCACAGATGTGTACCATCATGGTAAAAAATAGATATATGGCATTAGGTTTGGGCATCAGTACTGAGCATATATTTTCAAGTGTGCCATTTATGTTTTTTTTTTTTTTCAAAATCTCTATTCATGTACGCTAACTCACTTAAACTTTCTCCTGTGCTGGCTATGATTTGGGTTGCCAGATGAGCCTGACTAAATCCGCCCTAGCGAATGCTGTAAACCAACCTACTCTAATAATAATATTTTTTTTTAAAAGTCACTCATAGAACTATTACATATGCACATAGTGTTTTACTAAAATTTGCATTATTGCTCATTACTCATCTAAAAAAAAAAAAAAAAAAAAACTTTCCAGGCCAAGCTGATAAAATTTTCAGCTTGCGCACAGGCTTTACATTAGACACTGTGTCTCTCCATCGGTACAGTTCAAGACGCAACAACCTGTTTTGACAAACGAAGCCAATGTTGATGCACAAAAACATGCAGTTCCTAAAAAAATTTTTTTACAATTTTTTTTTTTATGTAAACACATTCTGTAAATTTTTTTAAGCCGTCATTGTAGCTAACCAGCTAACTATAATCATTGTAGTTTAACTTGAATCAGGACATGGGACGACATTTAGGGTATGGATAATGGAGCTCAATCAGATGTATTAGCATATAAATCAACATTAGCCACCATAGCTTGTAAACTAAGCTCTTATTAGGTAGTAACAGAGTTTGGTGTCGTGTTTGAAACAGCCAGGATCTGTTTATTCCTCTATTCGCGCATTTATGAATTAACCGGTGTTTAGGTGGAGTCAGCTCCTGCCAATAGGGCAAAAGCTCCTACATGATCCAACATTTGGGCTGCAAAAACGTACTTTACAAAAACCTACAGATGACGTCACGGAATGTTTGTCTAGTTCTATTTGTACAGTCTACAGTCCGGTTGAGTCTCAAGCAGCGCCATGACCGAGTTGTCAACAAAGTGAAATGCAAAAGACATTTTAGTACAGTATAATGTATAAAGTACAACAGCAGTGGAAATAATAGCACTTCTGTTCGACGTTATTTGTGTGCAATAAATCCACCTTCTTTATTCTCTCCTTAGGTGAGAAAAATAATTCTACAAGAAACACTGCAATTGCAAATTTTTATGAAAAAACCAATTAGTGAATAAAAAAAAATTCTACGTACATTATAAAAGTTTAATAAAAACTTAAATTTTTTTAATTTTACCTCAAATGGTGTTTTTATTTAATGCACAAGTAAAAATACAACTGCCCCCCTTTGCCTACCTAGTACTTGAATTCTCACATCAACCTTTGTCTGTACATAGATATGTAATCTATGCGACTACACGAGTGCCTTTGTGTTACTGTCCTCATTGCTTCTGGAATTTCCTTCACCATCAATAAAGTTTCAATCGGTCAATTTATCCATCAAATTATCTATCAAAAAAAAAAATGGACTCAAAAAGCATGACACAATCTGAACCACGAGTTTTGTGATCCGTTGCTCCTCTTACAAACACATCCTTCACCTGTCTCCATAACAAACACTGCAATTTAGTTTTCCAAGTTCTTTTAACGTGCTACTAGGTTTGAACCTCCGTGCAGACGCTCTCCTCAACAGCACATGGCGTTATTGTTTATGACACGTTTATGACATATTCGCTTATTATTCAAGAACACTGACTATAAAGCATGAGATTTTATGCAGTCTCTAAATGCGACACTTTATACTGGTGTGAGAATTTTACTAGTATTAAACAGAAATACTCCGATACACCTTGGACAAGTTTCACTTATTCTTGAATAAATAGTGTAATTTAAATGTAAGCTTAATGGACATATGATGACCATCAGCAAAGTTTCTCTATATACTGTATTTACTAGCAGGCTAATGATTAAAGGCATCATATATCCGAGTTGTACATGGTCCTGATCCATGACCATACCTTGTGACTGGATTGTAAAATAATCTCACTCAGGACTGAGTAAATGCTCGATTTTGAACGGAACAGTGTTTAACATCAAGGAAAAAAATCTGGTGTGATTTTTCTCAGTCCTCAACCATGTAGGGCGTTTTCACATTAGCGAGCGTGTCAGAGGAGGACGCAGAACTATCAACGCTTCTGTCCTGACCCTGAACGCCCTGCAAGAAGCAAAGCAGTCACAGCTGTGTGTGTGTGTGTGTGTGTGTGTTATAGAGAAATGACCTAGTAATCACAAATTGCAATACACAGCAGAGGCACATCATGCAACATTACACATCCTAAAGGAGAAATCATGTTTTCCTTCTCACTTGGAAATACAAGTGTTTTGTGACATCATTCATAAGGGAGAACTATGACTTTAAACACTGCATGTTCATTTCAGAAACGCTTATCGTTCCTCTATAACTAAAGGTAACCTGCACCGAGCAAACAGGTACTTGCCCTGAGTTTCTAAAGTCTTTTCACCAAAGTCATTTTCACTGTTGGTCTGCTGCTCAGACAATCTGAACAAGTCGATTCATTACCACTGAAATGACCTGCAGTTAAAGTTTTCACCTTCTAATCATGTTGAAATATCTATGCATCCCAAATATTTATAACAATAACTCATGTTAAAGGCATATACGATTAATATTAAAAGGCCAACATACTACACTAATCAGCTTAATTTTACATCAACAAACTTAAAACATTCCTTCTCACGATCACTACCAGCTTGCTCATTGGGGACAAACTTTTTTATTTTAATTTTTTTAATATATATCCAGAATTAAAAAACCCACTGTTAAAAGCATTCTACAAATATAACTCTCAAAACATAAGAGAAGAAGGGTTGGAGAAGGGACTCGAGACAATACAACGTAACTGACACAATGAACGTTCTAATTCACGTATCGTCTTTGATCTCATGCCGCATTCGAAAGTGGTAATGTGAATGCAGCAAAAGTTAGATGGAGAGTCGCATCTCAAATTGGAATATCACTGAAAAGTTTTTTTCTGTAATTCAATTCAAAAAGTGAAACGATCATCAATTAAAAGAAAAGAAATAAATGAAAGAAATAATCACTTGAAATATATCAGTCTGTGTGTAATGAATCTATACGGGTTTTACTTTTTGAACTGAATTAGTAAAATAAGTCAACTTTTGGATGATGTTCTAATGCACCAGTATATGTATCTTTATGCACCTGTATATATACACACTTAATTAAGGACACCCGTACATCTGCACATTAGGGTCATCTTACCAGCCAACTGTGTGCAAGGAACAAAATTCAAATAATCATGCAGCTCTAATTTAAACTCCCCCGGGAGGGTTTTCATCAAACATCACAAAGGAGGGAGAAAGTATGATTTCTGGGACTTGATCTCTGTGCTCTGATCGGAACATGGATAAAAGGATGGTTCATCAGAGGAAAAGATCGAGAAAAATAACCACGCTGGTTCAAGACTAAAGGAAATATACAGAAAAAAAAAACAAGTCATAATTAAAGTGATAACTAGTAAACAATCTCAGCATGCACATGAAATCGAACCTTACGGCTATAACGGAAGTAGATCGCATCAGGATCAACTCTTGTTCGCCAACGAACCTGAGACCATCATGAGCACCAACTCACCCAAACTGGTCTGTTTTGGATTTTCCTCAACAATTAAAAGCGTTTTCACATTAGTGATCATTTGAAAACATTTGACTCCAAAGTCTTTTTCAATTTAATCAGTGAGAACACAATCATTCTGTGCTCAGGAACTATGACCGGGTCTGCAGGAAAAGGTCCCGAAAAAGATACAGCAAACTCTAGCAGGGTCCAAATCACAAACGGAAGTAGAACGCTGTTTAGACGCCATGTCATCAGTCTACTCCATAATCTCCGTCCCCACGTAGGAAGCGCCAATCTCAACCTCTAACCTACACAGCCTTAGTTGATACGGAAGGAAGGCACATGAGAGCGTTACTCTTGACACCCTTCCCCTAAAATATCAATCACATTGAGTGTAAACAAACAAGCGCACCCGAGTACGGAGAACAAAAATAATGTGCCTGCTGGCCAGCAGGGTATCGAGAAACAGTTGTTCCTGGGCACGTTACAAATCAATCACGCCTAAAGTCAAAGAGATCCTTTATTTTTTTTGGACCTCCAAGGTTGATTACAATGTGTTGCTTCCACATGAGTGACTGGTGGGACATCTGCATGAATGTGCAGGTGTACCTTATAAAGTGGGTGGTGATTTTATATATTAGACAGACAGATAATTAAAACCCTGAACTGATCATTGAATGTACACAGGATAATTTTGATAACATTAGAGATCCATAAAATGAGTACAAAAATTTATTATTTTAGAAGACCTGGCTATCTAATTAAAGTCATCTGATTTAAAAGACAGCTCCTTATACATGTGCACTACATACATAATAATCATTATTCCCTTATAAATGCACCATAAACACTACAGAGAATCTCAGCTTCATCAACAGTCATCAGTCAGTTAGCAAAGCCGTTGGCCAGCTAGCACCTGACTTCAATGAACTGCAAATTAGCTCAGCTAACACTGTTGTAACCTTAGAAACAAGTCGACGAATAACTAAAAACGTGCTGCTGTTCGCATTTTATGACTGAAACATTACATACAAAATGTTGCCATGCAGCGCTACAGAGCACGCTCGTGCTAAGAGCTCGCGCCCGTCTGCGGCCCGCGCCGGGCAGAATTAACGGTTAGCATGACGACCAAAGCTAATGCTAGCAGCAGCAACAACAACAAAAAAAAAAACAAGACTCCAACCGGAACGAGTTTAAATAATATTATCGTGCACACGATATGTGTTTACACTCCTTCACATTCACGATTCGGGCGTTTCTTTAATAAATGACTCAGTTATTATAAAACAATGGCCGAAAGAGTTTTACCTGAAAGTTAAAGACCTGCACGGGCAGAGGCATCTCCTCCTGCTTCTCTGCACAAACTAGCCGCGAGCAGACACAAACACATCCGGGGCATGAGCGTGCGCGTAACCCGGAGTCCAGCGTGGTGACGTCAGAGGAACGCGTGTAGACATGTTTTTAAGGCGTGTGCTGCAAAACACTCGTGTTTACGTTTGTTTGGTTTGTACGATCGCTCCATCCATCCGTCTGATTTTACTGCGAGAATTCCAAATGAACGAAAAATAAAGTGGGGGAAAAGAAAAAAAAAAAAAAAAAAAATATATATATATATATATATATATATATATATTATTTGTAGATGTTTTCCCGAAATAACGACAATGAAACTGTAATATAAATAAAAAATGCAATGAAATAAAAATGAACAGTGACTTTTTTTTATATTTTATACTGACACTGTAACTGCACCCTTTTCCATGCTGCACTGTATCTGCATACTGACCAACTAAGCTGATTGACATTAACTATTTGACTAACTGGTTGACTAATTGATTAAATGACTCAATAACTTATTGACTCATTGGTTGACTGATTATTTAATTCACCAGCCAATAAGGTAATTGGTTGATTAAAGTTGGTAAGCCCCAGTGCCAGTGGCCTAATCAATAAGACATTGGCCTCCTAAATTAGGGATTATGGGTGTGAGTCCCATCTGGGGTGATTGTGGTTAGCAGAGTGGTACAGCACAATAACCCATAACCAAGCGGCTGAGCGATCAAAACCCTCCTCTGTCTAGTTCTGGAATTTCCTTCAGTATCAATAACGTATCTATCTATCTAATTGGCTGACTGATAGTAGTTAATTTATGTTGTTACAGTAATTTATGTTGTCAGGTCGATCTGTCTTGTCTCTGCTAACTAGGCCTCTTAGGTAGCTAATTTAGTTTTTCTATTAATTTATGTTTGTAAATTTATGTTGCATGTAGCACCTTGGTTCTGGAGGAACGTTATTTCGTTTCACTGTGTACTAACTGTACAGTATATGGTTGAAGTGACAATAAAGCCTACTTGAACTTGATCCACAGACAACTCAGGTTGCTACTGTCAGGCCCTTGAGCAAGACCCTATCTGCTCCCGGGGTGCTGTATCATGGCTGACCCTGCGCTCTGACCCCAGTTACGCTGGGATATGTGAAGAAAGAATTTCACTGTGCAGTAATTTATATGTGACAAATAAAGCCTGGCTTAACTTAATTGGCTGACTGACCCACAGACTGATTGAATATTTGGATGGTTGACTCATTAATTCATTAACTGACCACCTAACTGATTGCTTGACAATTTACTGAGTGACTCATTAATTGCTTGACATACTCATTAACTGAACAACTGACCAAATCACTGACTGACTGATTGGTTGACTAATTAATTGACTGACTGAATGCCTTACTGACTGATTGGTTAACTGATTAACTGCATGACCAACCGATAGATTAACCAACCCACTGACTAACTGACTGATTAACTGATTGATACGTTGACTGACTCACTTAACGATTGAGTGACTAACAGGCTGACTGACTCACTGACTCATTAACTTACTGACTGGTTGATTGCCTGATTGATTGGTTAATTGAGTGTATGACCAATTGATTTAGTGACTGATTGGCTGATTGCTTTGTTTTCTAACTGAGTGACTTACTGACTGATTAGTTACCCGAGTGACTAACATTGACTGACTGATCGATTAACTGATTGATTGACTGATGGGCCAACTCTATTCTCTGTTGCCTACATGAGCATAAAATGTTTACCTTCCTAACCATCTTTGTTTTATATTTTTGTCTAAATGAAACAAGAATTATTAAATTTAACTGAATTGTCTTATTTAATGACTCCGCAGCTATGGCTCAGAAGGTCAGGGGTTCAAGATCCAACACCGACACTGAATAAGCAACACTGAATTATAGCTGACCCTGTGCACTGTCCCCAGCTTTAACTGACTTATAAGGATAAAAATATTTGAGCGTGCCATAAAGCGTGCTTTTGAGCTAAAAATATCAGCGTGCTTCCTCTTTTATTCAAAACTATATAAAAAAAAGATACAGAATTAAGTTTACTACACCCGCAAATAGGGAAAAAAAACGAGGCACACGTCCAAATACATTCAAGAACTCAATTTTATTAATGCGCACATTTTAAACTTCATATCATACACACAAGGTTCATTTTAGTAACAATTCAAAAGAGGTTCTGATTGTTATTGTGTCTACAGAAGCCAACTGTAAGGTTAAGGTGGATGTCCACCATCATGTTGTAACACCAAAACACACATGGTATATATATATTTTTTTACATGTCTAACCATTTTTTTTTTTCGCACTCACACACTCGCACACATTCACGCACACAAAAATCGTACTCTCGGTAAAATGAAAAGGCAAAAAGGTAGAAACAAAGTTAGACACGTATCTTGTGTAAAGTTGAAAATTTGGCATGCTAGCCAGACAAAAACGATCCACAATGGCACATTTCAGCTAGTATACTGCAAAATATGGAGTGAAATTCAAAGGACGGAAACTGTTCCAGTTGACGAAAAGAAAAAAAGAAAAAAAAAAGACTAATTAAATAGGCATACAATACTGTAATGTAAAGAAATATCACGGAAGAAAATTTGGCTAAAATTGAAATGTACGCAGTTTCCACCTCGTGTCTGATGTTTGCTTTTGCTTTGCACTGGAGCTACAATGCTAATGCCACAAACTAGCAAAGGTTGACTTTATGTTAATAGTTTGGAGCATTTTGCTAATAATTTCTTAACAAATCTGAGGTAAAGTTTGACATTTCTGACATTTTGTACTGATTTTCACAGTGACTAAGACTTTAACATTGTCCATGTAAAGACGTGTTAGCTAGTCAATCATGACTCGGCCATAAGCTAGCTTGTAACCGGCGTCCATCAGAGTTTCCCTGTTGCCTAGCAACACTATTCTCACAACTTTAATTACTTGAGCAGCCAGTGTATAATATTTGAAGCACAAATTTACAAATAACATTCGAAGAGGGGAAAAAAGTGATAATTAAAAAAAAAAAAAAAAAAAAAAGGTGACTTTCTCCTTCTTCCTTTTTAGCTCTGTGACATCTTTTGCTATTTTTCATAGCTTAACAGTGGCAGAAACCAGATCAGTAAATCTGTTTAACAGTCTAAACAACTTTTCAAACCGTTTTCACAGCCAGCGTGTGAGCTATGTGGATCTCACAACGCTAAACTAAACACAAACTGCTCGCTCGCGGATTAGCCTTCTTAGCTCAGGTTCAAAAGGAAAGAAAACATCAGAGGAAAAAGTGCACGTTTTATTTTTAGCCAAAGTTTTTCCTGTAAATTTGATACCCGGCTGAGCTTCAGACACCGACTGACTGACTTTAAATATTTGAGTAATCACGCTTTCGTTCTGCTTGTGCTGTAAAACGGCATCACGTACAGTAGTCACACAAACATGGGAATTAAAAGAGCTGTATTCAGTAGGCGATAGTTTTTTTTTATTTTTTTAATTATTATTATTATTTTAGATTTATTTTACAGTCAAGAACGAGACGGCGTCAATTCGGTCCTCAAGTTATTCACAATTTCTATTTACACAGACTTCAGACACATTCACAGATCAATAAGGAAAGAAGAATAAACAACAGCAAAAAAAAAAAAAAAAAAAAAAAAAAAGGATTCCCACGTTGTCCCCAAGTGTTAAGTGTTAGCAAAGAGGAAAATCTGCACAGAGGAATTTAGGAAACGTATACGGGGGCAGTGTGTTTTTGGACATCTGCACGTCGTAAGGCGTCTCTGGGTCAATGTAGGCAGAACTTATTTAACCAGCTGGTCACTGATTTGAAGACTTGATACAACGTTTAATCAAGTCGTAGGTTCAATAATAAGCTAACTTAGGTTAGGTGAATTGCAGTTGGATAATCAAATACAGCTTGAGCTCTGCCCACTGAACTCAGAAACACCTGTGCGTATGTGTGTGTGCCAGTATTAGGTTTCATTTAGCGCAATAACTAACTTTGCACTTTTTTTTAAACCAAATTTGTACCTCATTTTCGGACACTGTTGTAATTACTAGTTGAATTTAATTTGTCCAAAATGCAAAAATCCTGTGTTAAATAGATCATGATATATCACAAAACCAAATATTCGCGCATGCAAGGTGTGTATATCAAGGACCATCTCATTACCACAAATTAAGCACCAATTAAGGCAATCGAGTTCAGAAATAGGAATGAGAGGGAATTTGGCACGAACCCGCGTGGTGCCTATCGCTATTTTTTATCCCGCTGCACTATTATCTAAAACTCCAGTGTGTGATGTTTCACCGGTCACATTTTATTTATTTATTTATTTACTCCATCTCTCCAAATCGGCCAGTTTGATGACTGTGTGTTGAAGTGAAACTCTGCACTCTGTGTGTTGATCTTTTTTCTCTTTTTTTCTTTTTTTAAAACACCGTACACTTCTTCCCTCTCTTCTTGATAGGCGGAGGGCAGAGGACGGCGCGAATGGCCTCGTCGAACACCGTCTTCAGCCCTCTCTGAGTTAGAGCCGAACACTCCAGATACTTCACTGCTCCTGTGAACGCAGCATGCATGAATAAAATGCATTTCATTAAATGTTAATGAATGACGTCATCCATTTTTAAAAATCCATTTATAGTGACCTCTACGACCCAAAATCATTCCTGTTATCATTCTGTCACTAATCTCACTCACTCGCCGTCTATACCACTTTATCCTGTATACAGGGTGGGCCCTGGAGGGGCCCCCTAGGGCACGAGGCAGAGAACACCCTGGACATTTTTCTATTTCCCTTTTTATTTTTTTAACGTGAGAAGATTTTCACCAGATATAAATAAAAATGTTTTCAAATCACATCTTTCTTACACCATGTGTGGTCCAGCAGCTACGTTGTTGATTCGATTAATAACGATTTTGCTAGTGTGATTTTCAAATCAATTTGATTCAGTAGTACTAATAGTTTTTGATTTTGATCTTTTTACATGATTTGAAGGGTTAAAAAAAAAAAAAAAAAAAAGAACAAATGTATTAAAATAATTTAATAAATAAAGAAAGGCTGTGTAATGTTTGTTGTTGCCTGTCGGAGCAGTTTGTTCTGCCTCCACACTTCAGACCAGCAGGTGGCGATAATGCACCAACCACCCATAAACACAAAAAGTGGAAGTAAGAAGCTGTTTCTGGTTAAGTTTTTATGATTTTGTTCATTTCAGACTGTAAAACATCTGTAAGTTTACCTAAATACCTAAAAAAAACAGTGTGACTCGATTTTGGAACAAAAAACTGACCTGTCGATTCAATGAACCGAATCCACCAAGAGCAGATCATCACACAGCTCTATTCTAGTCCCTTATGTTTCTTTTTTTTTTTTCCTTGCAGGATTCTTAACTTGCAATCTCATTGGTCAGAAGGCAAAAGTGTCTCGACAATCAGTGACAAATCCCGGCATCCTTTAGCGAGTGTATAATGAATACAGAATCAGGGAGCTAGAGCTCCACCCTCACGTAGCTACATGTCCAGCTATATGTGTTAGAAGCCGCCTTCATCAGCCATTAGGTGGCATGAATTAGGTATAAATAGAACACAGTATAATAGAAAGAAAAGAAAAAAGAAAACAGGTTAAAAAAGGGTTTTTAGCTCTTACCAATCTCTCTGGCCATGGCGAGACCCTGAGGATAGGTGATGGGGGACAGCTTTTTGTCCCTCAGACGCTCAATGGTGTCCTTATCGTCCCGCAGATCCAGCTTGGTTCCCACCAAAATGATGGGGGTGTTGGGACAGTGGTGACGCACTTCAGGATACCACTGTACACACACACACACACATCATATATATAAATAACAAGGGTGTTATCTCATTATGCTCTTTTACTAAGTGTAACACCACCATCCGGTTTCCCTTGTATCTTGTATACACACGCACACACTTCCTGGTCAAAGAATTCACCATTTCAGAAAGGTAAAATTATTGGTAGTAGTTTTAGGGAGATCTGAAATTGCTAGAACTGGGTTGAGAAATGCAGTTGGGAAAAAAAAAAAAAAAAACTATGAATAGAGATCACTTAAACACTTGGTGAAGTTGCATGGTAAAAAAAAAACAGTAAAAACCAGAGCTTTGCTTAATAGTAAGAGTAAGACCATTTCCATTCTTGTTAGTGAGACTATTCAGAAAAAAGGCTTGAGTTTGCCAGGGAGCATAAAGATTGGACTCCAAAGCAAGGAAAAAAGGGTCATGTGATCCGATGAGTCCAGATTGACCCTATTCCAGAGTGATGGGCGTGTCAGGGTGTCAATCATGCATAGTGTCCACTGTACAAGCCCCTGGAGACAGTGTTATGATCAGGGGATGCTTCAGTCGCTCAGGTCTCGACTCAGCAACATTATCTATATATCCATATAAATAAAATAGAAATTCTGTCACAGGGGTTCCATCATCACGTTATGTCATAATGTTGAGCTCGTCACAGCTGTTATATTAAAGCAGTGTGAGGAGCAGAGGCAAGTTAACAGCACTCTGGTGCAACGTTTTTTTCTGCCCAGGCAGTGTGTGTGTATATAAATCTAAGCTATATGTACCTAGATAGAGGCATAAACACAATGTTAATAAATAAAAAGCACATACTAACCTTTGCTCTGACGTTTTCGAATGAAGCCGGGCTCACCAGTGAGAAGCAGATCAAAAATACATCCTTTAAAAGCAGAAAACAGAGCATCACTTAAAGATGGATTGAGCGAATTGTTTAAACAAATAATTGAGAAAAGTACTGCAGCATACACAGTATAGTGAAAAAATTCTGCATCTGTTTCCTGCAACCCTGAACGTGGTGTGTATTAACCTTGATGATGATGACCTAAACTTATGCCGAAAAAGTGGTTAATAACCTTCTGTGAGACATCACAGAAGTATGTAGCGAGGTATGTAGCAAATTTTGTTGGTTCAGATTGCTTCTTCGGACATGTACAGTATGAGAGCCGTAAGACAGTGGTGAGATGTGCTGTTGGTGTGACAAGAGAGTTCAAGGTGGAGGTGGGTCTGCATCAAGGTTCGGCTCTAAGCCCCGTTTTGTTTGCTCTGGTGATGGACAGAATGACAGATGAGGATAGACAGGAGTCTCCATGGACAAAGATGTAAACTTATGCCGAAAAAGTGGTTAATAACTTTCTGTGAGACATCACGTTGAAAGACATAATGTGATGCATTTTTTTCCCAACACCTGGAGCCTTTTGGGGGTCAAGACATAAAATTCCCCCCTTTTCTAAAATGAAGTCATAATGGTATTGGTATGACCCCTTTAAATGCATGTGCCCACTGTGCCCGTTGTCTTTCCGATGCGCTCAGGTGGCGATGCCGCAGGGTGCTTGGGCCCGCTCATCGCTGCTTGCAACCATATTTAAGATTGGAATTCAAGATTTCTTGAGTTCATTTTAGTGACACGGTCTGGTTGATATTGTTCTACATTACCCACAATACCATTCAACCACCCGCTGATTAGCACAGCAGTGGGATTTAGCCGTCGCTTCATATCTACATAAGGACATCGATGCAGCGGTGCGCAAGTGCTTCAGTCTGTTCAAGCTTTTTAACCGCTAAATCTGTTCAATCTGCTTAAACAGATCAGCTTTCAAAGATTCAGCCTTAATGTTAACACCTCGTAGATCGTTAAGAAGCTGCAATGCATTCTGGTAACGCTGAAGTCCAGCATTTGCTTTAACATCTCTATTCTATTACCTCTGCATTGGATTTCTTATTGATCTGAACAGATTTCTTAAAGACAGCAACTTGCAGAAGGGTACCATCAATTGTCAAATAAACGCTGTGAGTTTATAATCACAGCACAGACGATTCGAAGAGACCAGGGAACATGGAGATTTAGGATTATGAGACAGGGAGATGAAGATGAGAGATGAGGATGGACAGCGGTTTACCGTCTGAGGGTAAGAGAGTGGTCGGAGACGGTCGTAGTCCTCCTGGCCCGCAGTATCCCATAATCCCAGGTTTACAGGTTTCCCATCCACCATCACATTGGCAGAGTAATTATCAAACCTGTAAGAGATGGCAGTAATGACATAAAGAAAAGAAAAAAAAGACCTAGATGATAACACACACAGATGTAAGAGGACTAAGCAAACTCACACTGTAGGGATGTATTCTCCCGGGAAAGCGTTGGTGGTGTAACTGATGAGCAGGCATGTCTTACCCACGGCTCTGAAACACACACACACACACTTTCATCAGGACAAAACACACCACCCATACCCATACAGCAGGAGTAAAGCCTCACTCGGACACTTGCAGCGCGTTAATGCAAGATACATTTGTATTAAATTCCACAAATTATTTTTTAGCAATAGTTATCTGCAAGTCATGCACAATTTCGAAACAATTACATGAACACAGACAGTAGGGATGCGAATCACCAGGGGCCAGTCGATACGATGTTATCACGATATCACTGTGCTGATTCCATTTGTATCGCGACTCGTAAGTGACGTCCAAGTGAATTAGGGAAGAAATATCGTGTTCCGGACATACCCTCAAAGAGTGTTATTCAGAGCATGGTACGGAAACTGGAAACGACAGACATTTATCCCTTCTCATTAATGTCGTAGGACACAATTGGTGACGTGTAACGTGCGTCTGCAGCAGTCGTCTGTTCTGTAAAATCTCTGAGACGCCTCGCACAGGAGACTGGGAATGTCTTATTTGACATGTCAGAGATCTGCAAAAAGGCCATGTGCATCGTGTCACCATCGTTCAGGAGCTCAAAGCAAGTGATATGAACAAAAAACTCAAATACTTTCACTGGTTCTGGTACGTTCAGGCAACACCGTTCCAGCACTTCCAGCATCGCATGAAATGCAATCGATTACACATACGCCGAGGTATGTAGAAAATTTTGTTGGTTCAGATTGCTTCTTCGGACATGTACAGTATGAGAGCCGTAAGACAGTGGTGAGATGTGCTGTAGGTGTGACAGACGAGTTCAAGGTGGATGTGGGTCTGCATCAAGGATCGGCTCTAAGCCCCTTTTTGTTTGCTCTGGTGATGGACAGAATGACAGATGAGGTTAGACAGGAGTCTCCATGAACAATGATGTTTGCAGGTGACATTGTGCTTTGTAGTGAGAGCAGGGAACAGGTGGAGGAACATTTGGAGAGGTGCTCTAGAAAGCAGAGGAATGAAGGTTAGCCGCAGCAAGACAGAATACATGCGTGTGAATGAGAGAACCCGAAGTGGAACCGTGAGGCTACAGGGAGCAGAAGTAAAGAAGGTGCAGGACTTTAAGTACTTAGGGTCAACGGGCCAGAGCAACGGAGAGTGTGGAAAGGAGGTGAAGAGACGAGTACAGGCAGGTTGGAATGGGTGGAGAAAAGTGTCAGGTGTGTTGTGCGATAAAAGAGTATCAGCGAGAATGAAAGGAAAGGTGTACAGGACAGTGGTGAGACCAGCGATGCTCTACGGCTTAGAGACAGTGGCACTGAAAAAAGACAGGAGGCAGAGTTGGAGGTAGATGTTGAAGATGTTGAGGTTCTCTTTGGGAGTGACAAGGATGGATAGGATCAAGAATGAGTTCATCAGAGGGACAACTCATGTTAGATGTTTTGGAGATAAAGTCAGAGAGGCCAGATTGAGGTGGTTTGGACATGTTCAGAGGAGAGATGGTGAATATATCGGTAGAAGGATGCTGAGGTTGGAACTGCCAGGCAGGAGGTCTAGAGGAAGACCAAAGAGGAGATTTATGGATGCAGTGAGAGAGGACATGAAGTTAGTTGGTGTGAGAGAAGAGGATGCAGAGGATAGGGTTAGATGGAGGCAGATGATTCGCTGTGGCGACCCCTGAAGGGGAACAGCCCAAAGACAAAGAAGATTGCTTCATCGTAGCGGGAGTTACTGCAGAACATACGGGGCATCTGTACAAGTATCACAATTTCAGAAATATCCAGATTTTATAACAAAATGTTCTTAGATTTTGTTAAAAAAAAAGAAAAAAAATTTTAACAAATAAATCGCTCCTATGACACAGGATACTGTGCTGCCTGCCAATGTGTGAATAGTTTAGAGTGCACCACCTGTAGGATGATTGAGGTACTGCAACATTTTACCACCTCAAATGCAAACGTACAGTATATAAGTTAATGAAAATCATTAACACAGAACTCTTGTCATAAAAGAGGAATAAAGCACATGCTGTTCCTGTGAAGAAAAAAATAATAATCCACTTTGTTGTGGTAACTGTGACTTCACAAAACAGTGCTTGATTATGTTCCCATACCACATTAGGACGTGTTTTCTTCCTTAAGTATGAGACACCGATAGAAGTCAGTCATTACACAAGCAGCTCAGAACAGAACACCAGTGTAACCATGGCAACCAGCAGAAAGCCGGAGAGAAGAGAGCCTATTAGCCAGGAAAGACTTAGCGACTGCAGTGACGCGAGGTAAAAATAACAACACCTCACCGAGAGCTTTATGCCTTCTCATGATCGTGGCTTTATTATTTATTATTAGTATTTTTCGATGCGGTGGTTCAGAATTCCTCAGAGGATCAAGACTTTACAGAGCGAGAGGTTTTTATTAATCGGCCGTGTCAGGCTAAATGACAGTGCTCAGTCTCCGAGATGATAATTATCCCTAATTAAGTCAGTCTTTCTGCATGGGATTTCCTTCCACACACACACACACACACACACACACACACACACACACACACACACACACACACACACACACACACACGTCTCCATTCAGTCCATTTGCTTCAGTCCTGAATGGAAAATGCAGACAGTGAGATCTGTGTGTGAAGAAAATAACACACACACTCTTTCTATTTCTCTCACAGAGAGTGCAATCACAGTTTCTCACTCTCGCGCTGTGTGAAATAAAGCCTTTTCCTCGACGCCGTGATGTCATCACACTCCCGGTTCATCAAGAACGACAAGAAAGGAGACGACTCCCGAACTACAGCTGAACTTTTCACTCTAGACCTCTTGATTTTGCCTACAGGATCATTGTTTCTCCAAATGTAGTAGCCCTTGCCTGCTTATTAGCTAGCGTCCTCATGTTGTCGTGTTGCAGTGCTGTGTCACGCTTTCCCAAAGTGTTAAATTAAAAATAAATAAATAAATAAAAAGGCAACTAATACTAGATATTTTATACTAGTGCAAGTATGCGTCGTTGACGGTTAAAAGAGCTTTTAGGAATAGTTAAAAAGTTAAAGCTAAAAATAATCTGCTGATCTTTAATGTAATCAGTGATACTATTTATTATTTCAGGTTGAAGTCCACGTACATGTCTGTCTGTCTGTACGGCAGAACTCTCTGTCTAACTTATTAATACAAAGAAATCACATACCGTACTAAACACCTTGTTTACGCTAAGTTGTACTACTTTCGTCGCCAGACAAACACACTTCCTGTTCGGTAAACGGAGAGCGAATCACAGATGAGAAATCGAAAAAGTCGATCGGATGAAGATGAAGTTTTGACCTAAAATGACTCCAGCACGAAAAAGTTCACAGGACTTTGGTGGCTTGTAGGGGTCATTTCGGTGTCTTTCACATACTTAACTATCGCGTTGATTGGCTCTGTTGAGTAACGAGTTTTGAACTGCAGTTATTTGTTTTAGAACTGGATAATCCAAGGGCGATCTCAGTTATTTATCGTCCACCTAAACCACATAAAGACTTATGAGTTTTCAGTCTTTTTAGGAGGAATTATCCCCCCCCCCTTTTTTTTCCCTCCAGATTTTCTCCCTAATTTAGTCGTGGCCAATTCCTCCCCGTCACTAGGGGGCTCCCACATTAAGGCTACCACTACCACTCAGCCGGAAGAGCCGAAGACTATCACGTGTTTCCTCCGAACCGCGTGACGCCAGCCGACCGCATCTTTTTTTTGTAACTGCTTGCTCACGCGCCGTTAGGGGCGGAGTAACACACTCGGAGGAAAGCGCTAGCCGTTCCTTCCGCATGCGCGAGCTCACAGACGCCCCTGATTGGCTGTAGAGCCGTGATTAATGTGGGAGCACCAAGTACCTCTCATCCCTCCCCTTTGAGAGAGCTTGGCCAATCAGCTCTCTCTAGACCTCCATCTGCGAGAGGATGCAGCATCACCCGGGAATCAAACCAGCTATCTCCGGATGACAGAGCGAGCACAGCACCACTGCGCCACTCGGAGGCGAATTATCCCCAATTTTGGGGAACGGGACTTTAACATACATGTATGCTGCCCAACTAATTGCTTAGATAGATCATTTTTATGCCTTATTGACTCTTTTGATTTGACTCAGCTGGTGAAATGTGCCTACTCATATGCATGGTCATACTCTGGATTTAGTGCTCTCTCATGGTTTGTCGCTGCATGATTTTGTAATAGACGGCCATCCTATCTCAGATCACAAGCCTATTATGTTCAGAGTCTCCACAAATGGGAACATTACTAGACTTACTAAGGCTGTTCGCTGGTCTCGTAGGTTCACATCAACCACAAGCACCAAGATCTCAGCTGTTTTTAATGACGTATCCCGGTCATCTGGCTTAGTTTGTGATGACTGGAGCGGTGCTGTCTTAATCATTTTAATACTATTTCCGCTAATATTTTAAATTCTGTGGCTCTGAAAAGAGTCAAGCAACAAAAACCAAAGGGTGAGCTCTGGCTCAATGACAGCACTCGGGCTCTTCGACAGAGCTGCAGAAGGGCAGAAAGAAGGTGGAAAAAGGATAAGCTACAAGTTTCTTATGAAATGTTAAGGGACAGTCTGATACAATATCAGAAAGTAGTGAAAGCAGCAAAGTTTAAGTACTTTTCAGATCTGATTGAAAATAACTTTCACAATCCAAGAGTACTTTTTTCTACTATTAATTTGTTGAGTAACCCTTTATTTAATCTATACCCCACAGAGTCCCGGGCCATGTGTGACAAAATCCATAATTTTTTTGTGGCCAAGATAAGGGATATTAGGCTAGATATCCCCTCTTCTTGTCAAGATCTCTTGGTCCATCACGAACGCCTTGAGTGAGTTTGATCCAGTAACTTTGCCTGCTTTACAAGATATTGTAAGCCAGCTAAAACCCTTATGACATTCTTCCTCCTCGCTTTTTTATACAAATTTTCGAGGTGATTGGGCCCACTGTTCTTAAGATTATGAACAGTTGTGTTGAAATGGCAATGGTTCCAGATGACATGAAGCATGCCATTGTACATCCACTTTTAAAAAAGCCTAATTTAGATCCATCAGTGCTGACTAATTTTAGGCCAGTCTCAAACTTCTTTTATGTCAAAAATTTTAGAGAAAATTGTGTTTTACCAACAACATGGTTTTTTGCTTAATAACAATATCTTTGAGGTGTTCCAATCAGGTTTTAGAAAAAAATCATTCAACAGAAACAGCACTGCTTAAAGTTCTGAATGATATTTTATTGATGCTGCCAAATCTACTGTGTTAGCATTGTTAGATCTGAAGGCGGCACTTGACACAATTGACCACACTATTTTAATTTCTCGTTTGGAGCAATGGGTGGACATCCAGGGGAATGCACTAAAATGGTTTCAATCATATTTTAATAATAGGAGGTTCTCCGTCAAGATTGGTGAATTTACCTCCGATGCAGTTCCCCTTGAGTGTGGTGTCCCTCAAGGCTCTATTCTTGCTCCAATCTTATTCTCTCTGTACATGCTTCCCCTGGGGTCAATATTTAGGAAACATGGTGTCTCCTTTCATTGTCATGCAGATGAAACTCAAATCTACCTGCCCCTGGAATTGAAGAACAAAGGTTTGGAGACTCTGCTGGCATGCATAGCTGATGTTAAGGCCTGGATGTCTCTAAACTTTCTTCACCTGTAAGAAGGCAAAACTGAGATTATAGTCTTTGAATCATCAGATGCTGCTAGTCTCTCAGGCTTAATCTGGGGGGTTATTTCGATAGCCGTCTTAAATTTGACAAACAGATCAGTTCAGTAGTCAAAAAATTGTAGTCATGCTTTTATATCAACAAGGCTTGACTACTGCCTTTATATGGGTATAAATCAAGCGGCTCTTAACCGACTGCAAATGGTACAAAATGCTGTATTTATATGTTGTTGATGTTTGACTGCCTGTACAGCACCTTGGTCAACAATTGTTGTTGTTAATGGTGCTATATAAATAAAGCTGAGTTGAGTTGCGTATAGCCACGCCCACCTCAAGGGAAAAAATTTAAATTCGGCCCAAAAAATGAAGCCAGTTGCTGTGACGTAATCTGGCACATTACGGCTTATAACTTCACTTCCCTTCATGGCGCACGTTCAGTAACCTCAGGGAAATACCATAGGACTTTTATTCAATTCGGTTCAGTCATTTTTGCCTGATAATGTGACAAAATCTGGGTGGACAGACATACAGACACACTGACACAGTTTTCTGACACTGGGTTTGTGGTCCTTCAGTGTATGAAACATAAAGATATCACTGAAAGAGCGAGTGTTGGCCAACGTACAGACAAAACCTTTCATTTATTTATTTATACATATTGAAATATTTTTTTACCAAATACAACAGAGAGAAAACACTGCAATACAAGTATAGGAACTATGATCTTAATATGAAATAAGACGTCATCAAGATTCTCCATCCATAAGGCGACAATGATCATGGTGATACGGTTCGGTTTCAATTACTGAAACGATTAATCAGATTTTAAAAAATGGTGCATTTACTCAATAGCCCATAATTAGCCATCAGCTTTTTAATTTAGCTTGATGTTGTTTTGTGCATGTGGTAACTCACCATGAAGATAATAAAGATGTATACGTCAATACGTCATCATGAAAATGTCTTTTAATGAACTTTCCTGATGAAACAAACTCTAAAAGCAAAGTAGCAACAATAAAATATAACTACGCTTAAAGATGGATGGCAACTGGGAATATTAGTGTGCGTGCGTGCGTGTGTGTGTGCCAGGAGGGGTGAACTTTGCTGTGAGTTGAAAATTAAATTTGAGAACACAACAGTGAGAGAGAGAGAGAGAGAGAGAGAGAGAGAGAGCGCGAGAGAGAGCGCGCACGTACAGAGCACAAAAGCCGCGTGAAGTAAACACTGACGCAAAGAAGCTTTACAGGAATGTAACTTCTAAAAAACAATCTTTGTCCCCAATGAGCAAGCCGGAGGCGGCAGTGGTGAGGGGGGAAACTTCCTGAGATGACGTGAGAATGAAAGCTTGAGAGGAACCAGACTCCATCATCATCATGACCATAAATAAATCCCTTCTAGAACGGAGGTCAGAAGTACGATTGCGCAACAAGAAATGCACATCAGCAGTTCTTAGTCTCCATGTGATCAGAACTCCAACCGGAAGCTTTCATTTTTATACAAATATGTCTACATACACAAATTTTGTCTATAGTTCCAGTAATGAAAATATTACGATGTAACTAAGAACATATTATAATAAACAGAATGAGCAGCTCACCTCGTATATCTTCCAGTCGGAGTCGTTCGTTCTTTTGAATCTATTGCACCGCATAGTGTCTATGGCAGTCACGTGACAAAAGAACGAACGACTCAGGACCGAAAAGACTCAAAGGTAACGACTCATTACTGTTTCCTGTATATAACATACGGAGGTTTTGCGATGCTTTGCGCATGCGCGCCCAGTAGAAAATGAACGAATCGCTCTCCGAGACGACTCGTTCATCCGGGTCATGTTAAAGATTCGTTCAAAAAGAACGAATCGTTCATGAACGACCCATCACTACTATGGTCAATCTGGGAACGTAATTTAACCTAATCTGCGTGTCTTTGGACTGTGGGAGGAAACAAGAGTACCCATAGGAAACCCACCAAGCACGGGGAGAACAGATCAATCAATATATGCAAGAGCGTAAATTCACTTTATCTTTATCTAAATTCACTTTGTCCTTAATATTTAGCGATACAAAACAAAACTAAGCGCTAAAGAAGGCTAGGTTAGCCATTAGTGGTTAGCTTTTAACTGCTAACCTAGCCTACCTTAAAAGCTAAAGGCCGCTAAGTTTGCCATTAGCGATGAACCTCTAACTGTTATCAGCCGTCCTGGCCATTAAGAGCTAAAAAAATAGCTCTTAAAAAATGGCATCGAGAGATCGGAACAGCTGTGCGTAGTCGAGCCGAGCCGAACGGAGCTAAACGCTAGCGCAAGAGGGTCTCTTGCTATATGAGGTCACAACAGGGGGGGAAATTTTGATTGGTTGTTTAAGCCCAGGCCAATGCAATAATGAAAAAAGGACAACGTTTGTTCATGCAGTGTTAGTCTAAAATGACTAACACGTGATTTGCTGTATTAAAAGGTCCTCTTTAAACACTGTTTAGTTTAAAAGGACAGATATTAACTTTTTTGTTCATTCATTCATCTTTAGAAAACATTTGATCCTTTTGAACATTTAATTTTTCTTCCATTTTGATATGTCTACAGGGTGGCACAGAGACAGTGGAAATTAACACCATATGCATTTATCTAATAATATTACATTATTGTAGCATATTAGTAGTTTTTTTAAATTCCATTGCAAACTTCTGACAGTTTCCTGATCGAGCCGTGAGAACGATTAAAGGATGTTCTGCTTTTATCAAAAGCATTCTTCAAGGCTAACTGTACAGAATTGATATAATATTAACAAAGCATTTTCTAAATGGATGGTTTGTTGAAGTTTTAATTTTCTCTACTGTATGTATAGAGACCTGTATGTATAGAGACCTGTATGTATAGGGGCCTGTATGTATAGGGACCTGTATGTATGGAGACCTGTATGTATGGAGACCTGTATGTATGGAGACCTGTATGTATGGAGACCTGTATGTATGGAGACCTGTATGTATAGGGACCTGTATGTATGGAGACCTGTATGTATAGGGACCTGTATGTATAGAGACCTGTATGTATAGAGACCTGTATGTATAGAGACCTGTATGTATAGAGACCTGTATGTATAGGGACCTGTATGTATAGGGACCTGTATGTATAGGGACCTGTATGTATAGGGGCCTGTATGTATAGAGACCTGTATGTATAGAGACCTGTATGTATAGAGACCTGTATGTATAGAGACCTGTATGTATAGGGACCTGTATGTATAGGGACCTGTATGTATAGGGACCTGTATGTATAGAGACCTGTATGTATAGGGACCTGTATGTATGGAGACCTGTATGTATAGAGACCTGTATGTATAGGGACCTGTATGTATGGAGACCTGTATGTATAGGGACCTGTATGTATGGAGACCTGTATGTATAGAGACCTGTATGTATAGGGACCTGTATGTATGGAGACCTGTATGTATGGAGACCTGTATGTATAGAGACCTGTATGTATAGGGACCTGTATGTATGGAGACCTGTATGTATAGAGACCTGTATGTATAGGGACCTGTATGTATGGAGACCTGTATGTATAGAGACCTGTATGTATAGGGACCTGTATGTATGGAGACCTGTATGTATAGAGACCTGTATGTATAGGGACCTGTATGTATAGGGACCTGTATGTATGGAGACCTGTATGTATAGGGACCTGTATGTATGGAGACCTGTATGTATAGAGACCTGTATGTATAGGGACCTGTATGTATAGGGACCTGTATGTATGGAGACCTGTATGTATAGAGACCTTTCCAAACAGCAGAACCATGCGAGTTGCATCGCCTGGAAAATTTAGAAATAGTTTTAAAATAGCCCTTTTTTCTCTCTTTTTTTGCAGATGAACTTTTTCAACAGACATCTGTGTGTGTGTGTGTGTGTGTGTGTGTGTGTGTGTGTGTGTGTGTGTGTGTGCTGCTAATGAGAGAGACAGGAAGCATGACTGCTCGTTGTTGTTTTTGTTTTGTAAGATAAAGAAGGATGAAGGACAGGGACACTGTAAACAGAGAAGGAAAGGAAAAGTGAGGACGAGTGATAAGAGACAGCGTGAGAGGAACGTTACAGTGGAAATGAAGTGAAGCGACGTGGCTGATCGGGTTGCCAGAACTCATACACTCCTACACTCTCGCTCTCGCTGTCCCGAGTGAATCTTTCATTTACCACATACAAGGTATAAAGCTGAAAGTTTCTAAACTCAAAAGTAGACAAAAAGCAATCTGAGGCCCACAGACCGTCTGTATAAACAAACCTACTTTCTTACTGCACATTATTTACGTTAATGGAATACCTGATGGAAGGACATATTTTCTTTTTAAAGATCAACATGGGAAAATTGTATTGAGATAGAACTTTAATATACAGTACTGTATGTGACTAGCAAAAGGCACATGATAATAACTAGTGTAGAGCAAGAACGCCTTCAATAAAAAGTCTCTACATTCAAAGAAATACTATAAAAAGCAGTAAATAGTAATTAAATTAACAAAGACATAAAGTTTGTGCAGTTTTATAAGGAAATGAGCTGCTTAGTTTTATTGAACTCAGAGAACACAGACACGGGACCAGACACAGGCCTTCTGAGGATTTACAGGAGAAACCCTGATGGTTTTTTTGGTTTTTGTCTGAAAAGTTCTCTTGTACATATAGTTATACACACGGCTTTCTTTTCTGGCCTACAGATATTTTCCTGTAATACTACAATCCTTTTGCTGGAATACTAATGTTTGGAAATCTGAAATGTTATTTTATTTACTTAATAATGAAGTCATAAAATAAACCAAGTGGCTAACTTTTTTTTGCACATTACTGTAAATACGTATTGATTGATTTATGTATATTTTTCACTTTAAGCTCGGCTAGTCTGCCGGTTTAACCCCCACCAGTGCAGTAACGCTAATAAACTCCAGATCCCCAGGATGGAAATTAAAATATGCAGGATAAGAAATATCTATAATTCAAGCAAAACTGTAAGGACTTCTTGATAATGATAATAATAATAATACGAAAACACATAATACAAAACAAATACATACTTCTATTATGTAATTTACATCCCTAAATTGTAAAGGCATGTAGAATATTTTTTTAACAATTATTTAAAATATTGTTTCGGTATCATTTGTTTTGTTTAATTACAGAGCACCAGATGCTATAAAGGCGGTTAATGTGGTTTTCTAATAATATTTAATAAATAAAATTAAAACATTCAGTGTATTGTTAATTAACTAAAAGATAGGCTTATACATTTTATAATTTTTTAATTTTTTTAATTTGCACATTTCAACCCTGATATTATGATAAAATTATAAAATATTGAATAGAGACTGACAAAATATTTAAAATATGGAGTAAAAAAGGGGACTAAGCTTTTTCATCATCATCATATTGCTATTATTATTATTATTATTATTATTACTACTAATATACAATTATTAACAATTCAATATAGGTTCGATATTGTTATGATTGTTACATTTTGTAGTAGTACGAGTAGTAATAAAAAAATATATAAAAATAATAATGAAATATGAATTGAATACTATATTCCGGATTATTATTAAAACATTGACAATTAAAGATAGAATATTGTTTTTATGGTTATGATTTTAGTTATATTTTTCAGTAGTTGTAGTGATAATGATAATAAAAATGAATTGTATACTATATTCCTGATGATGATTATTATTATTATTGTAGTAGTTGAAATAATAAGAAAAAATATATAATAATAATAATAATAATAACACAAAAACATATATTTGCATTATATAATTTACATCCCTAAATTTTAAAGGAATGCAGAATAAAAAACAAAAACGATTATTTATTGAATATTGTCCGAATGGTTTGATTAAATACGAGCTTAAATTAAAACTAAACAGAGCAGCAGATGCTATAAAGGCGGTATAATGAGTAAGGTGTGTAAAAGCATGACATCATTGAATAAGAGGGGCTTCTAGCTCTCCGCCACACTGCGCATGCGTGAAGCTTTCGCGCATGCGCGGTGTGAACTGGGCACTGAGGGAGGGGGGCCGTAGAACCGCTAGCGTCAGGAGGATTCCTTCGAAATACCAACAGCGTAAAGAGCAAAAAATATATAATACAAATATATAAAAATATAAATATCTAATCACAGTTTACGGTGGAAACACAAATGATGTGAGACACGAAATGAGCTGTAGAATAATAAATCCTCCTCCGCCTTGTGCACCGGCGTGGATGTTTATAATAATGAGGAGGATTGTTAATTAATTAATTAATTGATTGATTGATTAATTAGTTACTGTTTTATTTCCGCACTATAAAAAAATACCCGATTAATTCATTTATTTTCTTGCACAGTGAGCAATCTCAATGCTCTCTCACACACACACACACACACACAGCGCTGTGTCCAAGCCCCAGCCCCTCTCCTGCACCAGCTGCATCTCTCTCTACACTGCAACAACCACCACCACCACCAGCCCCATCGTGCCCCAGAGAAGCGCTTCAGTCTCACCCATCGCCGACCACCACGCATTTGATGGCTTGCATTTGGAAAGAGAAGTCGGCTTAAATGCGCGCGAGTGCGATGTTCCTTCCGGCGGGATGTGAGATGGTGGAGACGCTGCTGGTCGACAGGAGACTCTGTAATGTAGTGGAGCAGGAACACCGGGTTGCCAGATTGGAACAAAACTCCTTCTCTTCTCTCCTTTTGATTCAACTACGAATCGGTTCCCATTTTGTGAGCGATTCATTTAGAGGCTTTCCCAAAAAGTCTCCTCACGCAGTCTCTTCTTTTGTTTCATCCAGTTATTTTACACCAAAAAAATTCTGAATTATAATGTATTTTTCTTTCTTCTGATTTTCCAATGGTATAAAAGCGACCGCGATGTATCGATGCTTAGCACCGTGGCCTCGCACCTCCTGGGTCTGGGTTCGATTCCCGCCTCGTGCATGCAGGTTAGGCTAACTGGCGTTCCCAAATTGCCCGTAGTGTGTGTGTGTGTGTGTGTGTGTGTGTGCACCTTGTGCCTTACAGAGAGGTTGGCACCCTGTCCACCTAGTTCTGCACGGCCCCTAGAGGGCGCTATAAGTGAATGAGCGTTATTGTTGTTGTTGTTGTTGGTCTTTTGGCTGATCCCGTCAAGTGGTCGCCACAGCGGACCATCCGCTCCGCACAACAGCTCGGCACAGGTTTTACACCGGATGCCCTTCTTGATGCAACCCTTCCATTTTCATCCAGGATTGGGACAATGAGTGAGAGAGAACAAGGTGTACAATACAATACATACTTACATTTGGCATTTTAAGTCATATATCATATGTATATGTATCATATGCCTGTATAATATCATATGGCAGCATGGTGGCTTAGTGGTTAGTGCTGATGCCTTGTACCTCCAGGGTCAGGGGTCTGTGTGCATGGAGTTTGCATATTGTCCCTGTGCTTTTTGAGTTTCCTCTGGGTGCTCCGGTTTCCTCCCACAATCCAAAGTCATGCAGATTAGGCTTATTGGCAATTCCCAGTTCATGTGTGAAAATGGAATATGCCAGTTCCCTCAGGGGGGGAAAAAATTACACAGATGTGATAACCTGGTCATTCAGTACATTCAGGTCATCAGCTGACTTAACTTTATTGCCACATAACGTTGCTGAGTCTAGACCTGAGAAACTGAAGCAGCTCCAGGTCATAACTCTGCCTCCAGAGGCTTGTACAGTGGACACTATGCATGCACTATGTGCTTCCCTTCTATCCTGACACGCCCATCACTAGCATAACCCTACGAATAGACTCGATCTGGACTCATCATACCACATGACCTTTCTCCAGCGCTCTAAAGTCCAATCTTTATGCTTTCTAGCAAACTAAAGCTTTTTTTTTTTTCGTCATGCTTCATTGTTTTCTTTGCTTGATGCAGACCAAAAATTTGACCCTTCTGAAACTGTGTATTTTTATTTTTTTTGCAAGGCAGTGTAGGTTGTCACTTATCTTTTTCGACAACCTAAAAAAACAAGTGGGAGGGGGGTGGTCCTGATTTTCTCCCTTATTTAGTAACCGTCTCACTGTTAAGAAAATCTCCCATTAAAATGACAACTGCCAATCAGAGAGGGCGAAGACTACCACATGCTTCTGTCACATGGATCTTTTTGAACTGCTGCTTATGCAATGTTGACGAATGACGTAACACACTTGGAAGAAAGCGCTATCCGCCCCTTCCACTTGTATGAGCTTACAGACGCCCATGATTGGTGAAAAAATCATCTTATCTTGTGCATAGATAGAGTACTTTATTCATCCCAATGGTAGTTCCAGTTTACACTAATCTAGTCTATATTTATTGGTACATTGATTAAAACTAATAAATTTTTGATTGATTTCATTGTGAACCTAAAAACAGCTCCATTTTAGCTCATCACAGTGGGAAAGTGTTCAATCTGGCAACCCCGAGAGTGGGTTGAACTGCAGTCCAGAGCAGTTTTATAGCACCCACCACCCCTCTGCATCCCAGAGCCATACACATTTGACCAGAAAAATACAAAAAGACGCATATCAGACAAGCCACTCTCACTTCTTTAATATTTCTGTCATTTAATTTCATCACAAACTCTTCTCAATATGTACACACACTGAAGACTAGATTTAGGTTGATCTTCTCTTCTATGCTTCTCTACATAGATGAGGCTATGATGTTAAGGCTAGATGAATGAGTTGTGTTGGAGTAAAGTGTGTGTATGTGTGTGTCAGTCCTCCTTTTTAAAGAATTTTGCTGTAGAATATGGATTTCCAGGGTTCGATTCCATATTTGCATATTCCATATAATTTTTTTATTCACAGGCCAAATCCTTCTGGAGGTACTGGGCCTCAGCCCGACCTCATGCACTCTCATCGGGCACGCTCTGCATTTCTCCATGATCACCAGTCAAAGCGTAACGCAGGTGTCCTAAGGCGAGCTCGGGGAGGTAAATAATTCTTCCTTTAATTAGCCTTCTATTGCTAAACACAATGTTGGATAAGCCACGCCCACAAAACAGAACCAATAAGCATCATAAGTAATGTGAACGCATGAAACCAGGAGGCGTGGCTTATGTTACGTTTATTAGGTATATTCTGAAAATTTACCAGGACAGAATTAAATCACATTATGTCTTTACATAAAAAATGCAAAAAGCGTTTCATGAATAAAGACATAAACAACAGAGATGTTTAAGAATTTTTTTATTGCTTGGCCTGCCATTGGGATGATCGATACCAAAAAGGGTTACAACATCAGCATATATATATATGATGTGATAAAAAGGGAGGAGGGAAAAAAAAAATCTAATTGTATACATCACAAAAACAGAGAAGAGAAAATGGTCCTCAGCAAAGCTAAAAAGCAGCGCAGATGGACACAATAATAATAATAATAATAATATTTATAATAATAAGCTTTTATTCATAATATAGCTCTGAAAATAACTCATGGGAATGCCGAACACACAAGAGAAGATGAAAAGGGATTCGGTATGGAAAAGAGAAAAATATGGCTGTTTAAAGCGGGAACCGTGAACATTTCTTAATAATCAGTATAATAATAATAACAATAAACAGCGTGTCGAGCAGCCGCTCGCTATATAGCGCAGAAAAGCATCTCTACTAGAAACGCGTTACAAGAGCCAGTTCCTAAAAACAAATACTGCAGAAATCAACGTCAGGGAACGGTGTAAGAACGTCACACTTGGTGCTTTTACAAGTTTCTCCGCAAGATATACAAATGTAGGAAACAGGATGTTCAGGCAGTGTTATACTGTACGAACATAAAACTAAAAAAAAGAATAAATTGGCTCCTTTAATACACAGTACCAATATTAAATTTTCATCCTCCAACAGTCACTTAACTCTTTAACACATTACAATATTGTTATGATGCATCAGGAAAACATTTCTAAACGCTTGTCCATCAATCAGGGCAGCCGTGTTGTCCACCAGGTCTTCTGAAGAGTAGATTTAGGAATTTCCTAAGGAAAATATGCCTCAAGTAAAAGTAGAAGCTGTCCATTTACTTGTGTACTTGAGTAAAAGTACAGAAGTTCTAGCCATCACAATTTACTCACAGTAGCATTTAATGTAGTGAACAAAATTTTTTGCAAATGCTTGTGGCCTCTTTTATGAGTTATACGCACCAATTTGATTGAAAAGTCATTATCGTTTCTGTTTGTAGTTTTACCTTTTTCATAGCTAGCTTTTTTTGTTGTTGTTTATTTTATAAAGAATTGAATGAACATTCACCTGAGATGCCGCACACTAGGTCACTAGTGTAGACCAGACTGTATTTTAATCTCAGAAAATTCGAACGATTCCAGATTTTTATAGAAAAACAATCATGGAATTTCCTCCGGTCATGACTGACTGCATCCACGAACAATATTTTCTAATCAACCATCTCAGCTCTCTGAGACCAAATTCACGATTGAACCCGAAGCGACTCTGATGGACGAAGGAACGAGAACATTTTCATATTGTAGAACTGTGTGCTAAAGGTGAGGCCATGTTGCGGTTTCAGATTTATTCCTACGCTCAAACAGAAAGACGCTTATCAAAAGCAAAACCAAAGCAAAAGGGAGTTTTGGAAAAGGAAAAAAAATAATTATAAAAAATTTAAATAATAATAATGATAACAAAAATAAATCAGGCACTTCCACAACCTAAAATCAGCGTAAAAGGGTCACTTGTATGCTCTTGTGTACAGCTCTCACTTGTACACACTTAAACACACTTTTTCAGCTGGAGTTTCCTCAGTCAGTTTTGAAGAAATACAGTACGACGTTTGGAAAACTGTAACTCGCCGTCCTGTTTAATACTATACAAACGTTACGTATTAAAGCTGCAGTATGGAACTTTTTTGGCGATAGAGTCTACGAGCTAGGTCTTTAAACTGATTTTAGGACCGTCACAGTTCTCAGTGCTTTCCTCTTCTCTGACGAATGTAACTTTTAGGGGGAGAAAAAAAATTCATAAAAATGACATACTGCTACTTTAACCCAGGTGAAATAAAAGCCATTCTGTCGCTGCAGTAACTACGATCTTACTTCCTGCTTTACGGTAAAGATAATCAGAACACAATGACGTTACAGGGATCTTAAATAAACGTAAAAATATTTTCAATAAAATACCCAGAGTGCCACATTTGCGCTGACGCTCACTCAGCGACGCGTCACATCTTTAATCTGAACCAACGCGCATCTCCAACAGGCACGTGATATCTAAACTAAACCACGCCATGACGCACTGTGAGGTAAAAACACGAGACGTTTTATCCCTAATTCCATACGCGAGCATGTCTCCACCAGCGATCCACTGGGGACATGTCCTAAACCACGCCCTCTTTGCTAAAACATCAGTCTAAAACTACAAACCCCATTCCTCTCACTAGTCCACTGCGGTCGTGTCCCAAACCGTGAACTATTCACTATCGAGGGCTCGTCTATGTATAATCAAATCTCCCAAACCACGCCCTCCTCACTAGGGGTCGTCTATAAATGTCTCCCAGACCACGCCCTATATTTCACTATACAGGCTTCACGGTCACTGCAAACACCCGTCCCTGATCTGTCTGCGCGGGAATCGCCCCAAACCACGCCCCCTGTTCACTAACGAGGCTCTTAATATCACTAATGACTCGTCATCGTCAGTCTAACACGGATGTGTCCCAAACCGCAACTCGTTCACTGCTCGCCTGAGCTCGGCTGTCCCACACCACCATTATTGTCCCCACGTGAACAGGTCTCTACACTAGACTGAAGATAAAACAATAAACAAACAATAAACAAAACCCAACCAACAATATTGAAATAAAAGGAAAAAAAAGCGTCACATGAATATATATATATATTTACATAGAGAGAGAAGCTTAATATAATATTTTTTTTTAATATATAGATATATATACACCAAAGTGTGCAAAAAAATACAGTGATGGTGATTTATTATCATTTACTTCTGCTATAAATGTGCAATTAAGAAGGATAAGGAGCAAAGCGGATCGCTACGCTACACACACACACACACACACACACACACACAACATATCTTAATGATTCAACTTCAGTACCCTCGGGAGAACAAACAGAATCAACAAGAATCACACACACACACACGCGCACCTTTGGCGTCACTACAATCCAAAATAAATTGTAAACACTGTTAAAGGCTGCGAACTCAAGCGCCGCACAGTTTACAGCCTCGACTCGGGAACTCGTCACGCTCCGGACACGACAAGGAAAAGCCGCCGCCGCCCCGATCGTCACTGCAAGCTGGAACGAGGCACGAATAGAAAAGAAATTCTGAATCAGAATCAGGATCGCGAGTGAATATCTGGCTCGAGGCGGGAACACGCGCTGTACGGAACGCCGGGATTCGCTAACAGTAAGTTAAAGTCTCATAAAATAAACGTATTGTACTTATACACAGGCTGAGGCTCATCTGTAACAGAGTCTTCTTATGGAGCGCTGACTTTTTTTTTTTTTTGTGAGAAGATTGACCAAATTAAGATTACTCTACAACACACACACACACACACACACAACCAAAAACATGAGGAATGAAAGAGATCTCGTCTGATCCTAAATACTCAGAAATTATCAAGACAAAAAACTTAATTAAAACAAATGAACTAATGATGACGTCGAGCTGTGTTAAATCGATACGCGTCACGTTTACTCGAACAGGCGGGAGGAACGTTAACGAGAGCAGTTCCTGGTGTTTCTGTTGAATTCCGGCTTCGTTTTACAGTCCTACCTTCGAGGGGTTAAATCTACCACACACACACACACACACACACACACACACACACACACACACACACACACACACACACAGAGAGCGAGCACGAAGGAAACGTACACAGACAAAAGTAAGAAAATAAAGCGTAGCTGGACCCTGCGATAAACAGAGAAGGTGTAAAGAGAGAGAGAGAGAGAGAGAGAGAGAGAGAGAGATTCAAACGGAGAGCGAGACGAAGCTGTTGTACTGCTGGATGTTCCTCTTCAGGATGTCGGAACAGGGCCCGAGCACACGCTCAAACCGGGGACGGTCCAGTTTCACGCACTTCAGAGGACTGCGAGCGACCACGGTGGCGGCGCGAGGACGGTTCATCAGCAGCGCGATCTCGCCTGAACACACACAGGACATTTAAAATAAAACAACTCAAAGAACATTCAAAAAAATATATATATATGTTCTCGTCGCTCAAAAAAGCTTTAAAACGTAACACTGAAACCCACCGAAGTAATCAGAAGAGCCGAGTCTGCCCACTTCTACAAACTCCTCGTTCTCCGAGCGTCTCTGAAGCACCGCTGCAGATCCCTGGAAACACCAAAGTGTATTACTGTGTGTGTGTGTGTGTGTGTTACATCACTATCTAAAGCAAATTCAGTCTCTAGCTCAGAACGTCGATGCACTTTTTTCTTTTTCACCCCGTGCCAGTTTTTTTTTGCTTCATAATATTCATGATGAGATTCAGGTTTAGTTACTCTGGATTTAAACTGGAGAAGAGGATTAGGATTCAGATTTCTTAAAAAAAAAAAAAAAAAAAACTTGTCTGGATTCGATGCATTTCTTGAACATTTTCAGAGCGCTTCTTGCGTTTTTCACCTCGAGGATGATAAAGAACTCGTCTCCGGGTTGGCCTTGGACGACGATCTTCTGCCCGTCCTCGAACTGCACCGTCTCCAGGGCGTCGGCCACCGTTAACCTCTCCCACTTATCCAGCGATTCTGAACATGGGAAGAAAAAAAAAAAAAACCCAAAAAGAAACGTCTCGTTAGCATATCAGCGCGTATACGGGATTGAAGATGAAACGGCACGTGTGATGCCGCTTACCCAGAATGGACACCTTGCTCAGGAACTCCTCGTACATCTTCCTCTTCCTCAGAGTGCTCCCCTGCAAAACAGAAGAGGCTTTTAATGCGCGAGATAAAAAACAGTTGGGTTTCCGTCTCAGGCGAAAGAACTGGCAGTACGGGTCGTCCCCATCTTACAAACGATTTCCATTCCGGGAGCATGTCCGTAAGTCGGATTTGTTCTTAAGTCCGACAAAGTGAGTCTTATACGCCTTTGACACGAATATACAACGTAAAGAATACCAACTCACTTGACTAAATCTCTGTCCACTTTACGCACACTGCCATCATGTGGCTAAACACTGTAATCACACCTAGGCAAACAAATCTCACAGTGAAGCCCGGACACATTTCGATGTGTGTGTGTGTGTGTGTGTACCATCAGTATCCTCCTGTAGCTGTCTCTGTCGATGCCCCAGAGTTTGACGTTGGTTTTGGCTCGGACGGTCGCTGCTCTAGGGGTGCCGTAAATGAGCGCCAACTCGCCGAAACTGCCGCCTTCTCCAATACTTGTCACCCAGGTGTTGTTTACGTACACCTACGCAACGTTCAGACATGTGACAAACTGGACATGTGTATACTCAAGTGATAAAAAAAATAAAAAACTCTTAACTTACGTCCATTTCGCCCTGATCGATGACGTAGAAGTTATCGCCTTCGTCACCTGAAGAAAACAATACGATAGTAAAGATGTCATTTTTTTACTTCAACATATCTTCATTTCTTGTGTTATTCGATGTTCGCTTTAATTCAATCCAACAGCACTAATGTTTATTTGTCTCAAGATTTCTTAATGATTTAAAGAAAGTATTAAAATGATTAAAAGTACCTAATAAACACTAAAATGCTGTTTAACTTGCGTTTGTTTAAATGTCACATCTCATACAAAGCGATAAACGTTTTTTTTTCCCGCCAGTCTTCTGATCTGCAAGTAGCAGCAGGTGGCAGTATTGCACTATTCATGCGTAAAGTAAAAAAAGAATATATTGATACTCTTACAAAATATGAGTATTTGTGAAAGATGAGAGCGATTTGTATTTTCTGTATTTTTGTTTTTGATTCAAAATCGACTATTTAGGTAAACTTTCAAATTCTCTAAAATTGACCAAAAAAACAAAACAAAAACTACAGTCTCTGGGGAAAATACAAACTGTTTCAATCTTTTGGTGAAAATATTGCACCTTCTGCTTTTAATTTTATGGGTGGTTGGGGCATTACTGCCACCTACTGGACTGGAATGGCAGGAATGCGTGGGACAGAAACATTTCAGCAAACACACACATATGTATGTGCGTAAAACACACACAGCGCACCTTGCTGAATGACGGTCTCTCCAGCGATGTAATTCACAGGAAACATGGCATCGAATATATCACTATAAAACAAAAACATTTAGTGAGAGGGAGAAAGGACAATCGGACTCACTAACAAATATTAGCAAGAATAAATAATCAGTTATTGTTGTTAATATTAACCATGAATATTAGTTACCAGTAAAAACAGTCAAACTTTTCTACAATCTTAAAGAAACCAGAGTTTTTAGATCATTCCTGTCACTTTAACAACACAGGACATGATGGTCTGCACACGCAGTACTGCACAAAAATCATGAGCCACCCCTCTACTTCACATTGTGGTTCCAAACTTTCTTGTATTTTTTTTTTTATGTACTCTTGAGGCTTTCAAGCTCGCTAAAATTGACAAATTTCTTTAAAAATATGCTCAAAGCATGCCTCGATAAACATAAATAAACAAATAAATAACCACAATGGAACAATGCTTTCAAGAAGCAGGGGGAATTATTCTTAAATATTACTCGAAGAAATGATAAGGACGCTTGTCTACGAGAGATCAGTGTCGGAGTATAACGGCGGTCGTACCAGATATTGACTTTAAAGCTCATTAGAATTATACAAACTCTCATATACTGTTGTATACTGTATTCATGTTGCAATAAATCCCTCTACCTATTGTCTATACCTCTAAATATAACTAGATTATATTACAGTCAAAGTGAGCTGAGTATTTATACCACTATTGTGCATACACATCTCTGACCACAAGATGGTGCTGTTTCACTTCCTAATGTACATTATAGCCAGTTCTATACAATTCAATGTCTAAAAACATTTTTTTTTTTTTTGCATAAAAATCTTTTTTCATGGAAGTTTGGAAGAACATATATTAAATAAAATAAGTTATAATAAAACATCAATCCAGTGAAGACTGTTTAAAAAAAAAGACTTCACCTCCTTTCGTTGTCATCGAGGTGTGAGAAGAGCACGTTCTTCTCGATCGCTTTAGCCAGAGCAGCCATGGTTTTGTAGTCTTTCGGAATAACCTGGGAACGAACACGCACATGATTACCTTCGCACGTTAACCACTAACAGGGTGCTTGTTTCAAATTAGATATTTTAATTAGCATAGTTCTTTTTTTTTGTCCAAGAAGTTTGCTCAGATCTCTTCACTGCTAGTTAGTTCACCAAATTATTAGCAAACAAACTGAAATAAATCCAAACTAATGCAAAGACGTCAACACTAACAGGTGACAAAGTGACTCGTTTTTTTTTTTTTTTTTGTCACGATGAGAAGCTGTACAGTGCTGTGAAAAAGTATTTGCCCCTTTCCTAATTTTCTTCTTTAATGATTCAGATCATGAAACCATGACGTTTTTTCTTAATGATTGAAATCATCATTTAAAATCTGCACTTTGTATTTACTCTGGTTATTTTTATGTTATATTAATATTTGTTTAACAATCTCGATCATTTAAGTGTGACGAAAATGAGGGGGGGGGGGGGATACAAAAACAAAAGGGAGCAAATACTTGTCCACCGCTTCTAAAACATCTCTGGTAACCTGTTATAGAATACGCTTCAGTTTTTGGATTTGCGAGTGTAGGAGCGGTTCAGTACTTTTCTGACGTAGGATGCGGCGTCCTCCTCGGTGTAAACCTCCGCGCTGATGGCGCCGCGGCGACGCCGACCTTTCACCACCGGGTTCATGAGAGGAGAAATCTCGTCCTCTCGAGAATCGGAGCGAGAGCCGGACTTCTGCTGGCTGAGCGTCTGCTTGGCCTCCTCCTTAAACGGGAATACTAAATTAATTATATTATTGATAGTAAAAACACAACTACGGTGAGTTTAAATACAGATTCCTGCTTCTTCTCCGAATTAAAAACAGCGGAACAAATAAGTCTAACAATTAACAATTCACGTCTCTACAGTACATGATCGGCAGTGAAGAAAAGCGTGCACCTTCTCGAGCCTCTCGAAGTAGTCCCGCAGGAAGGCCATGGGTCGCTCGGGCCTGGACGTGCACAGCTGCACGATGCAGTCCTTCAGCAGCTGCTGGATGTTGTGCTTCTGCACGTAGAGCTCGCACTCCCGCAGGCTCCTCTCCTCCTCGCTGCTCGAGCTGCCGGACGCCATGATGACCTGGAGTCAACGAGAAAGTTGCCCAATATTATTGATATCAATTTTTTTTTTTTAAGTCAAAGCGACTCCATCATGTGCTTTCTACACATACACAGAGACTTCAGAAGAGACGAATGACACTGATGACATCGCGTTTAAACAGCAGCCTACTGTACTTCCGCTCTCAGGTACGACAGGCTTCCGTATCCGAGTCCCCGGGTACGCTGCATCGTTCTCCAAAGACAGCAGCTTTTCCAGGAGACTCGGACACGTTTCCTGAGCGCAGAACGCCCTGACAAGGCGTGAGAAGGGTTTTCTTGAATGGGACAAACCCCAAAATTCTGGTCTCAAGTATGAGTAAATGTGTGTGTGTGTGTGTGTGTGTGAGTGTGTGTGCACAATGCCATGTGATGGAGTGATTGCCTGAGGATCCACTATGATCAAATCAAAGAATTCATTAAAGGAAGAGCATACAGACTATTTGATTGATTATATATATATATATATATATATATATATATATATATATATATATATAAATTGTTTTAGTTTTTTTTTTTAGAGACACATGCACTTCCTTTACTTGTGGGAAATGCAAAAAACAATCATCATCATGTGAACTATAAGATGTAGATGTGTGAACACATTGTTTCCACACATAGACGCTGATGAATAAAACATGTGTGTATAATCTACCTCAAATCGAGCGATATGTCAAATAAACCTAACGCAGCTTCCCAGCTATTAATTTTTCTCCATTATTTTCATTTCCCATCCGCTTTTGATTAATCCCGCCTCCCTACCCCGTAATTGGCTACTTCTTTCCCGCTGTCTGCGCGCCGATTCGATACAACCAACCCCCCCTCGCGTAAAGGCACAATGACGACCAATGAGAGCAAAGGGGGGCGGACGCGAATCGTCCAATAGCCGCGCGGAACAACAGCGTTTATCGCAAAAGTGGTGGGAAAAGATCACGCGCGTAGAAAGCCATTAAGGAGAAGCGCCATCTTGTAAACGCTACCGTTATCAAAACAAACGGAAATCCACAGCATTCACTGCGTTTTCCCGCTAAAATGTGACGAAACATACACAGTGTCGTTGTGCTAAAGGTCTTACCTGAGTTATGGGAAGAGAATGTTTCCTCGGTAATGCTTTGCTCTTGTGTTTATATGTAGTTTAATAATAAACAGTGACACTCCCGTTCTCCCTCGCTTGGCTGGGTGCTTCAACCCGGAAGTACGTCATTACCGGACACAAACACGCAGTGACGTCAGGTTTTTTTTTTTTACCCCTCGAGGCTTTTTTTTTTTCTAAGAAAAAAAAAACACGATTTCAGACATATTCCTGAATTAATAATAGAAATACATCACTAAAAAAATCTATTATGGGTTCAATCATATTCCTAAATGTGTCCTGTAGAACTTTTCTGGTTCCACAGAGACCCCAAAATACCTTTTCACACATATGTAGGGGCGTCAAAAGTTTTGAGATTCGCATTGCCACAGATCCGGCCGCTTTCAGCGTAAAAAACCTGAAAACCTGACAGGAGAATTCTCTATCGACGGTCTCGCCAATCACGTCAAAGTCTTCGTCTCAGGGTCGTACCCATATACCCAAGACTCATGACCTGTAATGATCCTCCATCCTCATCCTCATCCAGGTCATGGCAGACTTTGACGTTCATTCTGCTCTTGGGTCAGCAGCCTGGGGACTTAAAACTCGGCAGCAACACTTCACATGTTCACACCCGAGGATCGCCTGGACTGTTCTTTATGACACACTGACAGTGGCAGCATTGTTGTGGGGATCATGCACAAGTTGCCGAATGGTTTTTGACGTTTTCTGTTTATTTGAGCTCCTTGAAGGTCTTCCTGATCCCTTGTCCTCCTCCAGTGATGTTCTTCCGCTCAAAACCCCTCAAACGTCTCATTGCTGCATCGCCGCTAACGCGACAAATCATGTCAAATGTCTTTGTGGCAGATTTTCCCAGTTTCACGCAGAAAATTAGAAACAAAACTAGTATCGAAAATTTTCAAGACTAGTTTTGTAAAATGCCGACAGATCACAGGGAGCACCGGCCTGCGTCAGTCAGTGTGTCAAAAGACATCGATCTGTATACTGTACATTGGGAGTTGTGCAGCTGGTGATATTATGGTGATATTATGTTACCAGTTCTGCAATTTCATCATGGACAGAAAGTTAGAACAAAGAGTGAACATGTGCAAAAAGCTGTGTTTCTTTTTCTTCTTCTTCTTCTTCTTTTTTGTTTAACGACAGTTAGAATCCAGTAGGTTACTTTACCACTAACCGATTTTTTCTCATCTATGTGGTATACTTCCGCACACTCTTTCTTCTCGACACATTTCCTCTATAGGTGGCGCTGATGCAGCCTACAGAACTCCAACTAGATGCTGAGTTCTATAGGCTGCATCACCACCACCTATAGACCTCTCTCGCCTCAGCTTCCTTGTTCTTTAAAGCTGACTTTCCAGGGAAGTGCTTCCTTCCTTGATCAGAGACCCCCATTCTAAAAGACTCTTATATTGCTTTCTTCTCTCCCAAGTTCTTGGAGCTGTGGTGCCATATCAAGTCACCCCTGCGTACAGTATATTTCCTGCATGAGGAAGTCTTTCCGTCTGGCTCTCTCTCTCTTTTAGTTACTTGCCAGAGTCCCTTGTTTTGCCCGAGCCTCCGATAATGAAAGTGGACTCCATATTAACATGAACACCTTTTCTGGTATACTGAACATCCAGCCTCCTAACACACAGTATAATCTGATATCACCCAAATGAGGATGGGTTCCCTGTTGAGTCTGGTTCCTCTCAAGTTTCCTTCCGCCTCCTAAAAACATGCAGTTAGGTTGACTGATAAATCTAAATTGCCTGAATAGTTGGAACAAGTATATGGAGGTGTGCTTGAAACCGTCTGCGGCAGAGGAGAAGTTCATTTAGAGTTACCAGCCTCAGAAATCATCAGTTAACAAATCTCAGATTAGAGCCGTTATGAAGCTTTTCAGAGCAGAAGTAGCAGATATACATCTCAATATCAACTGTTCAAGGGAGATTATTGCATTGTTTGGACGCCTTCAGCTGTGGTTTACAATGTAGGAAGAAATAAAAATCAGGAAAGACCATGGTACTATAAGGCGTGTCCTAGCTTTTGCCTGCTACTGTATTTATTTTGGCACAGATTTTACTCTGTATGCTCTTCCTGACAATTTCATCCTCCTTAATTTATCCAGGTTTGGCACCAGTACTGAGAGTGCACTGACTTGTTTATGCCCATGGCAAGCTTTCGTTATCAGATAACTGAACCGAAAGGTTTCTGTCACTCTAACTGTATTGCAGCGCACCAGGATAAAGAATTGAATAGTGAATAAAAGTAATAAATATATTTAAAGCTACCAGGAAGCATTAGGAACAATCCATTCAAGCCTAATAGACATTTAAACCAAATAGGAAACATTATAGTCCTACTCTGTAGTATAGTATAGAGTATAGTCCTGTAAGCACAGCCGACTTTATCAGATTTCTTCCCTTCATATCAGATGTTAGAAAGACACTCCCTGATAGTGGCACACAGGATGATTCCAGAGCAAACAGCAAGTAATAGCAGCTTATTAATTCAAGCCACAAATTATTTTCATTGCATTCTGTCTTATATACGACACAGCTTGGTTTTTGTGATGCATGATGAAAGTTAGAGCAGTTGAAAATGGGCGATAATGTTCTCTGGTATCGCCTGCATTGTTGTAGGTGTGCAACAATACACTGTTGGCACTATCTAATTTGTCCATCAATGCAAAAAGAGGATCAATGAGCAGTGCTGCAATGACCTGCTGCTAGTGTTTGCTGGTTTTTACACACCCCAGTCTCAGGTGCTTCATTGAATAAGAGTCCACTAAACTAAAAAATTGTAAATAAAAAACACCTCCAGCAAACACCACTTCTATGATAAGATCTGGCATAGAATAAAGGCTGTAAGATGATTAACACACACACACTGTGCATGGAAAAAGATAAGCTGTAGACTTTACATGTACACGTTCAAGGGAGGAGTGTGTGTAATAAAGTGCAGTAAATGTTTAACACAGTGTTTAAAACTCAAGCCTTTCATACCAACACCACACAGTATATGATGGCCAGACATACAGACATGGCAGGAGGACAGATGACCAGACATGTTGACCAGACAGATGACCAGACATACAAACAAGTAGAGACAAACATATGCCCAGACTTACAAACAGGCAGACGGACAGATAACTATGACCAGACATTCAGACAGGGCGATGGACAGATGACCAGATATATAGACAAAGAGACTGATAAACGAACAGACATACAGACAGACAGACAGACAGACAGACAAGGAAACAGGCATATGGCCAGACATACAGACAAGGAGACAGAAAGATAACCATACATACTGTACAGACAGGCAGACCGAAAGATGATCAGACGTATAAACAAGGACACAGACAGACAAGGAAACGGACTTGTGACCAGACAAAGAGACATGGAGACAAACAGGTGGCCAGACACACAGACAAGGAGACAGACAGATGACCAGACATACAGACAAGGAGACAGACAGATGACCAGACACACAGACAAGGAGACAGACAGATGACCAGACACACAGACAAGGAGACAGACAGATGACCAGACATACAGACAAGGAGACATACAGATGACCAGACATATAGACAGACAGACAAGGAAAGAGACAGATGACCAGACATACAGACAAGGAGACAGACAGATGACCAGACATACAGACAAGGAGACATACAGATGACCAGACATATACTGTAGACAGACAGACAAGAAGACAGACAGATGACCAGACATATAGACAGACAGACAAGGAAAGAGACAGATGACCAGACATACAGACAAGGGGTCGAAACTCCGACGCAACCCAGCATCGTGTAGGTGCATTGCATTCTGGGATGTCGAGTCCTTCCAGAGTTTGTGTTTGATCTTCACTACTTCTATGGTGGTTCTCATATTTTCGTAATATGATGATGCTGATGGTGAAAAACGTCTAGTGAAAACGGACTATCGCAAAATGTTTAAACATTTTTCCATAAATACACAAATATAACACCAACCAGCAATTAGCTACTAGAATCACTAAACACATCATAAATATTTTGGTATTAAACAAAAAAACCGCAATGTGATTCATGTAGAACTTTTTCTTTAATTCCTGCATGAACTCGTCTCAGGTGCTGTTCTTCAGTCAGTATTCAGACACACCCTCTTCCTTCCTTCTCTCTCTCTCTCTCTCTCTCTCTCTCTCTCTCTCTCTCTCTCTCGCTATCTGATTTTTCCAGTGCCTCAGTGTTCTGCTGCATTCGTGTCGACTGCCCAGAGTCCACGGATCCTCACAACTGACCTCAGGACAGAATAGACCGACTCAGAGAAACCTAGGTGAACTTCTGCTTTATCATAATGTTAGATTCAAATGTCTCTGTGTATCATCTAGTAAGTCTTTTTTTTTTTTTTTTTCGTAGTTTGCAATTACATATTGAGTGTCATCAGTGATTTAGAGAAATGAAAAAAAAAGCTGTTTTAGTTTAATACAATAGATTAAATGTTAATTTGTGGGTGGTTTCAGTGCAGGGTTTATTTCCTTGATGTGAGTAATGCTTCTGTCATGTTCACGTCGAGTTATACTATAGCTTTCTCATTTACAGAATAATAACCTATTTATAGTTTCTTGTTTTTACCATTTGATTTTTTTTCTTTCTTATCTGTAAGACTCAATACTGTGTGTGTGTGTGTGTGTGTGTGTGTGTGTGTGTGTGTTGCATTCCAGAACTCCTCTGTCCCAACATGTCTCTGTACAGCTTCGGGTTAGAGCCTCTGTCCTGTCACGCCTGGAACAAAGACCGAACTCGTAAGTGTGAACATGCCAGGGGCAGATCCATCCTTTTGCGCCCCCGACCCTCCCGTAATCATCCATTACACCCCAACCGATCCCATTCTGTAAAGTTATGCCTTGAACACTTATCGTTTTACTTTACCTAAATCTCCTAAATGCAGCCTCACAATCCACTTTAGCAGGACCGAGAGAGCCTTTAAGTGCATAAAGTGCATGTAACCGGAGAGCATCACTACTATAATCATTATCCTCTTCCTCCTCATCCTCCTCCTCCTCCTCGTCATCATTATCATCATCATTGCTGCTGCCTTTCAGAGATCGCCGTCAGCCCCAACAGCAGTGTGGTGAACATTTACCAGAAGAAGGGGAAGGAGTGGAGCAAAATCCATGAGCTGAAGGAGCACAGCGGGCGAATCACAGGTAAATGAAAACAGGAAGCGGCCACTCTGTTAGTCAGTAACTCACTGACAATGCAACACACACACACACACACACACACAAAACACAATCATGTATAATGCACAATTATGGTTCTGTTGAACCTGATTAAGATATGAGAGTGATAGATAGATCCAATTGCCTAGATTGACATACAGACAAATAGCTGGTTAGACAAACATAAAGACAGACAGATTACTACACAGCTAGATAACCAAACAGTCAGTCAGACAGACAGACAGACAGACAGACAGACATTTGACAAGACAGACACAGAGACAGAAACATAGACAAGCAGACAGAGAGACAGACAAACAGATGACTAGGCAGACACGAAGGCAGACAGATTACCAGACAAATTGATAAACAAACAGACAGACAGACAGACAGACAGACAGACAGACAGATGACCAGGCAGACATGCAGACAGAGAGAAAGACAGCTGATCAGGCACACTTGCAGACTAAATAAAGACAGACAGATTATGAGACATATAGATGATTAGACAGACAGACAGACAGAGAATCAGACAGGCAGACAGATTACCAAACACTTACAGCACATAACCAGACAGACCTACATAGATAGACCAAAACAGAGAAATTCCAGACAGACAGATGAACAAAGTGATGGACTGGCGGACAGATAACCAAACAGGCAGAAAAAAAATGGACAATCAGACATACATTACCACAAAGTTAGACAGATGACCGGACTGATAGATAACAGGCAATTATTAGATTACCAGAAAGACAGACAAACATTCAGACAGGCAAAGAGACAGACAGACATGCAGACAGAAAGATTACAGACAGATGACCAAACATACAGCCAGGCATACCAACAATCAGACAGACAGATAGATGACCAGACTGTGAGACAGACAGATGAGCAAATTGTCAGACAGACAGACAGACAGACAGATAGATGACCAGGAGATTTTTAACAATAACAATGTTTCAGGAATCGACTGGGCCCCGGAGTCGAACCGTATCGTGACGTGCGCCTCAGACAGAAATGCCTACGTCTGGACACTGAAGGATGCCGTCTGGAAGCCGACTCTGGTCCTCGTTCGCATCAACAGAGCCGCCACGTGTGTCAAGTGGTCACCTGTGGAGAACAAGTTCGCTCTTGGAAGCGGAGCCAAACTCATCTCGGTGTGTTACTTCGAGAAAGAAAACGACTGGTGAGACACAGATAGCAGCGCGTCATTAAATGTTTTTTTTACATTTCTCTTTTATCTGCACGCAATACTGTATTATCACACCATGCACACATTATTACATCATACCCTTTTAAATAAGTTTACAATTACATTTAATATTGGAAACGTCCATGGAATCATTTAGCTTCAGTTCTCTCTCTAGCAGCTACAGTAAAGACAGTCGTAAAGTTACAGCAATTTAAGAAAAGCCTTCACAATATTCACAATCTCTTCTTGATCCGAAGCCTCCAAATATGAATCAAGTAGAAGCAGGACAGTATTGTTCATTAGAAACATTTTTACATAAAGGGATTGTTAAAATAAGTTTATATTAATCCTGTTCACTCATACTGTACACATGGCAGGTAATCTTACTCTTTACCACTTTTAATGGTTTGTGTTGGTGTTTCTGTGCAGGTGGCTCAGTAAGCACATAAAGAAAGGGATCTGCTCGACCGTGCTCAGTCTGGACTGGCATCCCAACAACATCCTGCTGGCAGCCGGATCAGCCGATCTCCACTGCAGGTTACATACACTACCTCCTTTGTGTGATTAATAACCGGTTCAGTTTTGTGTTAGACTCAACCCTCTACTCAATGCAGGTTAACATGCATGTCAATCTGAAGCACATGCATGTACGATTGCATCAATAACAATACATTTTTTTTTCCTTTACAACTGACAGCATTACATGCTCTGTTGCTCTGTCAATATACACGGGTTGGGCAATGAAACTGAAACGTCTGGGTTTAGACCACAATAATTCATTAGTATGGTGTCGGGCCTCCTTTTGCGGCCAATATAGAATCAATTTGTCTTGGGAATGACATACACAAGTCCTGCACAGTGGCCCAGAGGGAATTTAAGCCATTCTTCTTGTAGAACAGTGTCCAGGTCACTACGTGATGCTGGTGGAGGAAAACGTTTCCTGAGTCGCTCCTCCAAAACACCCCAAAGTGGCTCAATGATATTTAGATCTGGTGGCTGTGCAGGTCATGGGAGATGTTCTACTTCACTTTCATGTTCATCAAACCACTCAGACACCAGTCTTCGTATCGCTTTGCTAAAAGAAACCTGGGGTTTTGTTAAACATATGACCTGAAATTAAAGACCACAAAGCATCATAAAACAAACCAAATGATGTTTTATTGGCATAACTTCGAGCCGTAGCACGAAGAGAATGCTTAGCCAAAGACCCAGGTTACGTTCTGTTATAACAGAATGTTATAACGTGCTGAAAACTTGCTAACATGTTTTTTTTTTTTTTATATATATAATTTTTTTTCTTCAAATTTTCTCCCCTAATTTAGTCGTGTCCAATTCCTCCCCGTCACTAGGGGGCTCCACATTAAGGCTACCACTACCACTCAGTCGGGAGGGCGAAGACTATCACGTGTTTCCTCCGAACCGCGTGACGTCAGCCGACCGCATCTTATCGAACTGCTTGCTCGCGCACCATTAGAGGCGGCATAACACACTCGGAGGAAAGCGCTATCCGCTCCTTCCGCATGCGCGAGCTCACAGACGCCCCTGATTGGCTGTAGAACCGTGATTAATGTGGGAGCACAAGTACCTCTCCCCCCTCCCCCCTGAGAGAGCCCGGCCAATCAGCTCTCTCTGTGCCTCCGGCTGTGAGAGGAAAACAGCATCCTGGGGTTCGAACCAGCGATCTCCGGATGATAGGGCAAGCGCTTTACCACTGCGCTACTCAGAGGCAGGCCTGGATTGACCATAGGGCAATGCCCGGTGGGCGATGCACATTTTTGGGCCGCGCGACCCCAACCCCCCTTCCCCAGGCTGATGATCTGAACGCGCGCGCAACATCCCCTCCCTAACTGAATGACCGGGCCGTTTTTTGGTCCCAGTGCAGACCTGCTCGGAGGCCACATGTTTTTTTTTTTTTTTTACAGCAAACATTTATTCGCATGAGCTCATGGGTACGCAAACAGCTGTTATGTAAAATCACAGTAAAGGGATAAAAATGTTGCCATGTTTACCATTCTTAAGCATTGTTGGAATTTAAAAGCAGTGTATAATATAGGCGTTTTAGGTTTGGTAACCGTTTGGCGTACAAGACAGACTTGGCCACCCTGACGTAGGGCTGGCAACCCTTGTACCGTAGTTTTGTACATTTGCCTCTTGATTTACATCTAGACTAGATCTAACGTAGATTAGATTGAGATTTGATGTAATAGTGTACCATGAGATGTAATGCATGCTCAATGTGCATGAGTCACAGATCCAGCATTTTAGAGATAACAGTAGCGTACAGGCCTGATGGGTTACATTCCTGATTTCGCAGGGTTTTCTCCACGTACATCAAGGAAATCGAGGACAAGCCCGGCCCGACACCATGGGGAGCCAAGATGCCGTTTGGCGAAATGCTTCTGGAGAATAAAGACTGTGGTGGTTGGGTGCACAGCGTCGCCTTCTCACCGTCCGGAGACACGCTGGCCTGGGTCAGCCACAACAGCTCCATCAGCGTCGCAGACGCCACACAGGGCAAAGAGTAAACACACGACTTTATCTATTTACAGTCCAGACACATAACAAGGATCATTTCATTTATCTTGTGTACGTTTTTAAATCATAAAGGACACGTGAGTTAATACGAGGGGTGTTCAAGTCAAACCGGGACTTTTGATTTGAGCGTTCTGAGTGTTTTAGAACTTTCTTTATATCTCTATATAATCCCAAGGATCAGGTGTTCCACTCGCTAAATGTTCACAACTGCAGTGGGCTCCGAGCCACCCTCGACCCGGATCGTCATTCATGGACTTATGGAATTATTTAAAGCGTTAAATAACCATGACGCACCATTCAAATGTTGCGGCTAAGAGTCTCATCACTGTACTTTTCTTAGTGTTCTGTAAATGGCCATCGCTATCACGCCTTCTTTCACCAGAAATTTCATTACAAGTCCCTGTTTGACTTGAACGCCCCTCCTGACTATATTACGTAACAAACACTCGGCTCTTGAACTGTTGAAACCCTTAATAAAGGTTATCCTAAAATAAAGTCATGTAAAAGCGTTAAATATAAATATTATCATGTTTTAGCTGCATTTGGTTTACATGATGTTCTAATACCTGGGACACATACTGTACTGTACTGTACTGCCAACCCTCAACACTCTTGGACATGCTGTGGGTGCCAATAATTGTGGAGCTGGTTGTTAATGATAGGATGAATGTAGGATAAACTACACGAACCTTAAAACTGTAAAAATAATGATGATTTATATGTACTGAATGTGTTTCGCAGAATCACACAGCTGGCTACAGAACATCTGCCGCTGCTCAGTGTGCTGTACGTCAACGAGACGGAGATTGTGGCTGCGGTAAGTCAGGATGGAGAAATAGATAGGATGATCTGACGGTGTGCTTGGATCTCGGGTAGTCCGTGGTGTTTCCTCTCACTGGTGTTTTTATGTATTCCAGGGCCACGACTGCTGTCCCTACCAGTTCTCCTACAAGGGGAACGGCAAGCTGGACTTCGTGCGAAAGCTGGGCCTCGCCAAGCAGACGTCCAAAAACAGCATGTCGGCCATGCAGCACTTCCGCAACCTGGACAAAAAGGCCACGACCGACGAGGAGGACAACGAGCTGAACAGTCTACACCAGAACAGCATCACGTAGGGACAGAAGACATAATACATAAATAAATAAATAAATAAATAAATAGGCAACAATTAAATGTCAGTCAAGACATGCTTTATGCCAGATTTCTACTCATGTAAAAATTTATGATTTTAATATTTAACCCTTCAACCAGTGTCTCAACTTGGACATATAGTTTAATGTTATCGAACGTCAGATTTAACAGACAATATAATCACTTTTATTAAAAATATGACTCCATATCGACCACACTTGAGTGTCAAGCATATTTATGATTATTACTTACTTGTATTACTATTTCTTTTATTATTTGTATTTTTTTTTTTAATTTGTATTTATTTCTTTTTTTCTTTTTTGACTTGCAGCCAGCTGTGTGTGGTGGAGGGAGACAAGGGCAAAGTGGAAAAGTTCAGTAGTGTCAGTCTGGATGGAGCCATGGTGCTCTGGGAATTCAAGGTACTGCATGACTACAACTACTGAGGATATTCAGTGGATATACAGTACTGTAGCTTGGTACAGAGAGGGTTTCCTCCCTCCCACTGTCCAAAGACATGTATTATACAGTAGGTAGACTCGTGATCACAAATTGCCTGTGGTGTACAGTATGAATGGAAGTGTGTGTACAGTATGTGTGTACTTGTAGTGGGTAAGCGCATCATTCTATGTGTACCCTGCCTTGTGCCCTACGTTCCTTGGGATATCCCCCAAACCCCCATGATCCTACATTGGATAAGCGGCATAGATGATTGACGGATGATTTCGACTTAAACCTATTCCACACTCAAAAACAACCTTTTCCAACTGTCGGCTTTACATTTTTTAACGTTTCATTCTTTCGTTTTTTCTCTCCACAGCCTTAAAACGCTGAGCCAGCGTCCACACCACATCACTCCACACGACATCATGGCAAAAATCTCAGTGATATTCTGCTGCTGTGTTTCGAAATATTGTTTGAGGTCAACGTTTGATTTTCGTTTACAAAATAAGCACAGTTTTAATTTCTGTAATTACTCAGACATGTTGTATTACTCTGTGAATATTAATAACACAAAGACTTTAGTTTTTGTTTTTTTAGGACTTTTTTTTTTTTTAAAAAAAGAATGTTTTCTTGTCATATTAAATAAAAACAAATATTTGCAAAAAAAAATGAGTTGTGATTATTCCTTATGCAGCAAAGCTTGGTCACAGTCAGCCTACCAGAACTGAGGCTCTATTGCTCCTTTATGTCGACTGTATCATGAAGGTCGTTCTTGTGTCACAATGAAAAAAGCATTACCCCATGTATCCTGCATTTCGTGCTTCTTTCCCTGGTGTGATTGCTTCCGATCTTGCCTGGATTCGTCTTCACAATGAGATTTCATACTTCTCAAGAGTTTTCAAAACTTAGAAGTTGAATATTCTTTTGCATTACATTTAATAGGAGAACAAAAAAAGTCAGAAAGTTTGAAATCCACCAGTTGAGAGTAATTACAAGTGCATGAATTTTACATTTAAATGTAAATTTTACAGTACATACAGTACCAAGCACCAAACTAGGATTTTAGACACTACAAAAATCATTATTACTGTATTATTTGCAAGGACCGATCCATGAACCACTGTGCACCAACCATGGCACCTGAGCTTCCATGTACTGTACAGTGGGTAGTGAGACCACAAGATGGCTCCACTTCACCATTTTGGGTTTTTATAAATCACCAGATGGTTCCAAGGCTGCGTCCTGGTGACCTTAACCTCGGCAAGGTAGACTTATCTCTGTTGTACCTTTAATGGGGATCAGTCTTTATCCAACTCACCAAGGCTGGCCAAAGAACTAAGCTCCCAGTGATATTTCTCCAGTGGGAAACTACAGTATCATCCAAACTACACCAACATCACCAAACCTCTTTGACCAACATTCCTCCAGAGAGTTTGCTCGCTTGTCTTTTATGTGAAAGTGTGCAGACAGTCTGGGATAACCTTTAGAGTTGAGCTAGTGTTCCAGCTCCAAACAGGAGCCAATCGAGATAGTTCGCAAGGATAACAGAAGGTTACCAGGCCCAGTTCAGTTCCTGGTAGAGCTGAATTAGGCATGCCTCATTTTTACTTAAAGGTGCATTATGTAAGACGTAGGGGGAAGATAAGTAACAGGTTAATATCTGGAATTGAATCATTCTAATCATAAAAAAAGAAAATATTTGTAAATGTAATTTTAATAATTGAAGCAACCCTCATTTCCATTCATGTACAAAACGCACCGTACCACATCCACGAGTTACCATTAGCAAGAAACTACTAAAAAAACTCCTTGTCATAATGACTTATAAGGATGTAAATCTGGCATTGGCAGCGTGACTATTAAATGACTGACAGGAAGCTAATCCAAACAAACATTCTTAACTAGAAGGCATTTTTTTCAGCTAGGTAACACACTTGTTATTTCATTTGTTATATCATCAGATGTATCATTTTTATTGATATTATACATATATAACACATATATAATATATAGAATATTGATTATTGCACATTTACATGCGTAACTGTTTGTTTATAAAAATCGTATGAATCTGGTAAAAACACAGTAGTACTATATGCACACAATCAATCAATCAATCAATCAATCAATCAATCAATCAATCAATCAATCAATCAATCAGATAGATAGATAGATAGACTTTTTTTATTTGATAATTCTCCCAAAAATGTATTTATTAATTACAAGGCAAGATAGGAAACTCAGGTGGCTTGGTGGCTTATTGATTAGGGATAGCAGATAATCAACAATACACAAAGATAAACAATACAATACAAAAAGATCATTCATTCATTTTCTATACCGCTTTATCCTGTATTTAGGGTCGCAGGGACCTGGAGCCTATCCCAGGAGACTCAGGGCACCAGGCAGGGTACACCCTGGACAGCGTGCCAATCCATCGCAGAGCACACGCACACACACACACACACACACACACACACAAGTCAATTTGGGAACGCCAATTAGCCTAACCTGCATATCTTTGGACTGTGGGAGGAAACCGGAGTACCCGGAGGAAACCCACCAAGCACGGGGAGAACATGCAAACTCCATGCACACAGAGATGGGAATCGAGCCTGGCCGGGGAATCGAACCCGGACCCTGGAGGTGCAAGGCGACAGTGCTAACCACTACACCACCGCGTCGCCTATAGGCGGCATTATAACTAATAATATAAAACTATAATCAAACAGCAAGAATAACACTAAGAGCACAAGAAAAATATGGGAGTAGAGCAGGGAGTGAGAAATGTGTGTGTGTGTGTGTGTGTGTTTTTCCTTCTAGTTTTTCTGCCAATTTTATCCACACATAAATGACTGGATATATAGACTGATTAATTGATTGATCATATGTATATACTCATCCTTCCATCAAGGAACCTCTGTAGACCAACTAGGTACTGTGGAGGCCAGTGGAGACCATTGTGTTTATTCCCATTTTTTATGAATTTGGTAGGACCTCTGGTCAACATTCATGTACTACGGCAATTTGGAAACACCAGTTAGCCTAATCCGCAAGCGTCTGCGGAGTACCCAGAGGAGACCCACCAAGCACAGGAAGAACATGCAAACTCCACACACACACACACACACGCGCACACACACACACCTGAGGAAGTAATCGAACCCAGACCCTGGAGGTGCAGGGCGACTTAACAATAATACTAATAACACAATAAGAATCTAATGATATAATACTACAGTAAGACACAGCAGGAATAACACTAAGAGCACAAAGGAAATATAGCAGGAGAGAAACATGTGAGAAATATGTGTTTTCTAGTCTTTCCATTCTATTATATTATTTATGTATTATATATTATTATATATTGGTGTAAAAATGATATATTAATAAAATAAGATATATGATATTATATATTACGTTTTTATATTACATATTATAATATTCTATATAGACATATAAAATAAATAGATTTATTTATTTATTTTTTGCTTCCGCAAACGCAACCAATCAGCGCGCGCCTTTTGTCCAGCTGACCAATCAGAATGAAGCAGCGGCCGCCAACGGTTCGCCTTAGCCCCGCCCATTACCACGTGACGTGCTCTGCCGTGACGCACGAGCCATCAGCTGTTTTTGTTTTGCTCCTGTTCGGATCATTACGGGTCTGTTTATTATCCTGTAGTTATAATAAACATTTATTACGTGCAGTTATTAAGCGTTTGTTAACGTCACCGCAGAGGAGAGCACTGAGCATCGTCCCCGGGTGGATGTCTTTATGTCTGCGATCTTTCTGTTTAGATCTTGACGCTGATCCAGTGGATCCGGGGGCTCCGGTGAAGGCGGGGCCGGGCGGAGGTCGCCGGAGTTCGGCATGGAGAGCGGAGAAGGAGGCGGTGAAGCCCGCGGCCCGGCACTGCGCTGCGCCTCCTTTAACCAGGACTCCACGTAAGCACTTCCTCCATCACTCACTCACTCATCCACTTAAACAGGGGCCCCAGAGATCCCCCTCTCTGTGCATTTATTATCTTTATCTAACAATATGCCGAACTTGATTAGGGTTAATATTCAGTGTTAATATTAGAGTAAAAAAAATTAAAATAAAACACATTTATGCATTAAAATATAAACCTCATCCATATGGGTCACTGTGGGTGTCAAACTCATCACTAGTATTTCTGACCTTAAACCTACGACATGTTTCCACTTCTAGATGATCAGTATTGACTTTTATTATTATTAGTTGACTTGCACCACCAGAGTCTGGGTTCGATTCCTCCTGGAGTTTGCATGTTCTCCCCATGCTTAGGGGCTTTCCTCCGGTTACCTCCCAGAGCCCAAAGACATACAGATTAGCGTTAGATTTATTGGCATTCACAAATTGCCCGTAGTGTGTGAATGTGCCCTCAATCTCCTGGGATAGGCTGTAAACCCCCACCCCCACCCCCCCCCACCGCATCCCTGTGTACAGGATAACGCGGTATACTAACCCGCCAGTCGCGGTTAGTTAGTTCCGCCAGACGCGAAATGATATGTGGATGGAATAAAATAACTAGTTAAGTAAACAAACAAATCATAATCTGTTGATAATAAACAGCCGAGTGTTCATGGAACCGTTGTATAAAAGCAATATCTCACCAGAGGTCATGCTGTTGTGCTGAATATCAGCACAGCTACAGTATGATATCTTTAATACTTGGCCTGTGCCTCCCTGCCTATGAACGCATCCCAGCCATGCTGATATACAGTGCAACAGCACATATCAGCACTGGGATATCAGTTAACTGTAGCTCAAATAAATGCACATACTTTGTTTCATTAAAACTAGCCTATATTATATTATTGGCACAAGATTTTGCACTTTTTTTCCGATTTACAATAGGGAAATTTTTTTCAATCACAAAATAGTGAATGAAAAACAGGCTGTGTTCACATCATCTAAATAAGTTCAGAACAGTTTTAGTTAAAAAAAAAAATAATAAAGTTTATTTGCGTGACTATGTTTTAACGATAATATCAAGGCTTAGCAATTGCAGAATATAGTGTGTCATATCCTTCCTACAGCACAACCCAGGCAATATGATAAATCTTTATTTCATTTTAACCAACTACACACACATGACCGGGCAAAAACTAGCAAAAACATTTCTCAAACCATGATACAATCAGAAAATGTTTGTGTTGTGTTTCATCCCTAACTAAAATGTAGTGCATAACATTTATCACTGCACTCCTGTGGAAAGGGATCAAAACTTTTGAGTCTGAGATGGTGGAGTGTGAAATTCTGTTTGAGGTTTTTCGACGACATTTGCATGGTTTCATACTAATTCTGAACAACAACACTGCAATGGACTAGTGAAGTGCTGACAGCAGACGAGTGCTTGTCTGTAGCAGAAAAGCCACAGTACTGTATGTTCATGTCAGATTGTTGGATAATTAGCTTTTTTTCTGAATGAACACCCGGACTGTAAATACACATTATATTATTCTATGTATTAGTTCTAGGTGTAACTCCTACAATATTTACCAAGTAAATAAATCACTCAGACGGAGATTAATTTCTCACCCGGAGATTTTCGCTATACTAATGATCTAATTTAAGTGTTGTTGTCTCTTTACTTTATTAAATACTGTATTAAATGTCCTCCTGCTGCGTTGTGTTTCTCGTCCCGGCTGCATACGCTTTGTCTCTTCATTAAAAGTTAATGTGTCTCTGATGTACACTCTTACACTATCGATCCGTTTATGTTTACTGCAAACGAGTCATTCGAAAAACACAGTGTTCATCTATCTGTCTTCGGGAGCTTATTCAGGATTTCACGGGACATTTTTACACAACACACCCACACACACACACATCAGTATATATACACTGTGATATGGCTTGTCAACAGGAATGCTAGTTATGTAGCCTATACACTACAAACGGTTTCAGTTAACAAACCGGAGTTATGATTTAGCTGCAAAAGAGGTTCCTTGGAAGAGCGCGGCTGACAGGAACAGACACGAACAGCTATGTGGAGAGGAATGAAAAGGCTGTGAGACAGATGTGGGTCTCAACAACGTGCGGCCATGTTAGCTCATTGTGATGCCTGCAGGGATAAACGCTCTTCAGACGTGTAGAATTACAGCAGCTTGCGTTTCTATGGATCAGAAATAAACAAACTGGATGGGTTTATGATGGAAATCCTGTTGAATAGGATGCTCTGATGGGTTTTCCTTCTCGGGGTGGCTCTTTAGGCAAGTGAGAGCACAACAGAGACACTCAGAGGAATCCAAAAGCATCTTAGCATAGGTATCGTCAGTCAGGAAAGCATTTTAAATTAGAATTGACTCAACTTCAAGAATGAATTGAAAACGAAGTGCGACAAAAGCATTAAGCACCAACAGCTGCAACTCCAGATCATAACACTGCCTCAGGGGCTTGTACAGTGGCCACTATGCATGATGGGTGCATCGCTTCATGCTCTTCCCTTCTTACTCTGACACGCCCATCACTCTGGAATAGGGTTCATTTCTTCAAAGTCCAATATTTATGCTTCCAGGCCAAATAAATCCTTTATACTTTTGGGCCAGTATTAAAGGAGTTCCTGAGAGGCCAGAGTTTCAGATGTGAATGAAGCATTGTTCCGTTGTACGGAGAATGTGGATTACTGTAGCAGGGGACTATTCCGTACAATCCCCTATTGACTCGAACACCCGAGTATTTAGCCATCATAAATATATCTTGATCCCAAACCGTCTTTCCTTCTATTTATTTATCTGCCTCTGGGAGAGTCTGTCTGTCTATGTGTTTATTTATCAGTCAAACTGTCTGTGTCTTGTTTGTCTTTATTTACCCAGCAGTCCACAGGTCACTATGGAGTGAGAAAGTGTGTATATTGTGTATTATTATGTCTGTTCTTGGACATGAAGCGACTCAAGTGACTGCAGTTAAACAGAATCCCAGTGTTGCTGGAACAGAACCTTCTGATTAACCAGCTGTTCAGCGTTTTTATTATTGGACAGCACGTTGTTAGAGGACAAATAAAGGTCACTGGTAGACGTGGCATTTGGATCTTTCACTTGTCTTCTTGTCTCCATAATAAAGAAGGGTTAGTTACAGAGTGAAGCCATAATTCATACCCTAAAGCTCAAAAGCGTTCAAATGATGCGACGTGAGCTGCCTATGTGACTCACTCAGTTATATGACTCACAGCCCTAAACAAGAATTTCTACTGCTTCAGGTTACATCGGTTTTTACTTTCTTCCTGATCATTATATCACTCAGAATAGCCGTATTACTAGTTATAGACTGTATATTACATATATATTCATATATTAATAGTAATTTTATCTATGGTGCTTGAAAGGTCTGTATTTGGAATCATGAGTTCATCCATTAACAGAATAAAGAAATTTAATGTCTAACCTCTTTAAAATAACATATGCAATGTGAGTGCATGGAACATAAAACAGTTTTCATTATATTTTTATCTGTTTGTTGTAACTGCTTGTTTAATATGTTAAATTGTTTGGTATTCAGGTCACTGGCGGTGGGTACTAAGGAAGGTTACAGACTGTTCTCCATCACCGCCGTGGATAAACTGGAGTGTATTCACGAAAGTGGTAAGAATAATGACCTTCTTATTAATGACTATGCGATCCATCAGATCCATTCAACCAAAGAGATTTACAAGTAGGTGTGGTGCAGAAAATGTACTTCTACCACTGGAAACACAATATTTACATAACTCTCAGGTAACAGGGCATGTTGGAAAATAATCAACGAGGTGATGGTGTGACAGAGCCGAAGGTCAAGCAGCATTGCTATTACTGCAACAGAGCTGATATATTCAGTACACTTCAACAGTTGTTATCTATGTCCCTATATTTTTAAAACTCAAATTGAATTATAGCAGCATTATGTTTCCTCTAAAGATGTCAGAAGTTGCACCATTGTTCATACTATCAAGTGACCATCAGAAGAGAGGCATATATTTAGTGTTTGTGCATTAAGTGTGTATACATTTTTTGGGCCCTTCCGTATATAACAACATGTTCATATTTGTTGAAGAATGATGAATTTTTTATCCATTTACAATTATATTTCATGGTGTGAATATTCCTCAAAGCAAGAAAGCAAAAGCTGGAGCTTCTTATAATACAAAGAAATCACAAATCTGTCCATCCTGAAGAGTTTCCTGTTTCAGCAAATGCTAAATTATAGATACTGACTGCTACAGAGTACTGACATTGGAGACTCCTTCCACAAAAGTTCTTAATATAGAAATGCTAACATATTAAAAGTCCCATATCCTACTACTAATTTAACAAATTAACACAGTTCTCGGAGCTTCCCAAAGTGTGTGTTAATTCTCCAGCTCGAGTACACCTCACATAATGCATTTCTTAAATATCTCAGACTCCCTTTATTTTACTCCTCGACCAAAAGTGCCATTTCAGTATCTATGTAAATTAACTACTGCTGAGCCACACCCCCTCCAGGAACCTGCAGACTTGATCGAAGATGACTAAAAAATGACTAAAAAGCATAATTTCATAATAGATGCCCTTTAAAGTAAATTTATGATTTGTGTCATAGATGCGCTACTGTGATGCTGTTATAAGAAATTTATCCCCATTTTATGACACTTTATTGTGCTTTCTGATACTAGTCTTCTTAAAAGTTTTGTGTATATGCGGTGGCTTTGAGGCATGTGTTGTTTTCTTTTCTGTTACGCTTCAGCAGAGAATCCGGACGTCTACATCGTGGAACGTTTGTTCTCCAGCAGCCTGGTGGTGGTGGTGAGCCACTCGATGCCGCGCCGCATGAATGTCTATCACTTCAAGAAGGGAACAGAAATCTGCAACTACAGCTACTCCAACTCCATCCTCGCCGTGCGCCTCAACCGACAGGTGGCCAGGATATGACCTAATCAGTGTCATGTTACTGTCTGAATGCTAGATTTCACTCATTCTTTAGCAGTGCGTGTCGTACAGCGTGTTGTTTCGATTTCCTGTTATCACAGATGCTTGCTGTGTGAAAGTGTACCGGTGCTAAGCGTCTAACTTAGGATATTCTATATATGGTAAATCCGCTAGTTTAGCATTGTTCAAACTGCATGTCTGAATCATGAACCACTCACCACAGTTGGTTAAAGTTCTCAAGCTGACTTGCTGACGTGACTTTTGACACTGTATCACACTCGTACTTTGAACAGTTAAAAATAAAAATATACAAAATTAAGTCACATTTTTTTCTTAAGTTTAAGAAAAAAACAACAACAAAGCGGCCATTTTGAAGCACAAAATAAAGTTCATTAATTCAAAATATGAAGAAAAGAATACTGTGAAGTAGCTAAAGTTGACAGAAGACTGTTGCTAGGCAACTGGAAACTAGCCGAGAACTGAACTAGCTAGCAAGTTGCTAGTTTAGAAGTCGTTTATAGCAACTGTGTAGGAACAGAGTCGACATAACTGACGCAGAATTGTTCAGAACATCAACATTTTCCTTGGATAAGTGGGAAAGTTATTGGGAAAAGACTGAGAAATGTCTAAAATTACCCTTTAATTACACTTAGTTAAACTGCTTACTCAGCAGCGTTAACATTCCTCAGTATCACGGATCCCACAGAAGCTGAGTTAGCAGTATAAGTGTAATTAGCTCGTTAAAGGTCACAGTTGCTTAAAGTTCTCAATCTGACTTGCTGACTTAAACGCTGTATCACACTCATACTGTGAGTGGTTAAGTATAAAAATAGACAGAAGCCAAAAACAACAACAATGCGGCTATTTTGAAGCAAAAAGTTTAGGTTTACGTTCATTTGTTCAACAAGTGAAGACAAAAATGCATTGCAGGAGGCTAAAGTTACCAGAAGACTGTTGCTAGGCAACAGGAAACTAGCTGAAAATTGAACTAGCCAGTTTTTAGAAGTCTTTTAAAGCAAACGTGAAGGAACAGAGACGACATAGGTGATACAAAATTGTTCAGAATATGAACATTTTCCTCAGATATGTGGGAAAGTTACAGTGAAAAGACTGAGAAAGGTCTAAAATGGCCCTTTAATTACACTTAGCATAAACTGCTAACTCAGCTTCTGTGGGATCCGCCGTAGTGAGGAATGTTAACGTTGCTGAGTTAGGAGAAGTCACAAGTACAGCACTAATGTGTCTGGATTAAATAAGACAAATAATGTTTGTATATTTTGATAAATACAGATACAGACGGGGACTATCTGACCATTTTGATTCATACACATACATATTCCATACAAACGTTTTTATTGTGTGAAGCTGCTTTGTGATAATGATAATTGTTAAAAGCGCTATACAAATAAAATTGAATTGAATTATAAATCCATGTAAATTATGAATATATAAATTATGGGGCAGTGGTAGGTCAGAGGGCTAAGGCACTGAGTTACTGATCAGAAGGTCGGTGGTTCGAGCCCCAGCTCTACCAGGTTGCCATTGTTGGGATCATGTCTGCTCCAGGTGGCTGACCCTGTGCTCTGACCCCAGTTATGCTGGGATATGCAAAGAAAGAATTTCATTGTGCAGTAATGTATATTTGACAAATAAAGGCTGCGTTACTCTGCAGAGGCTGGTGGTTTGTCTGGAAGAGTCCATTTACATCCACAACATAAAGGACATGAAGCTTCTGAAGACTCTTCTGAACACACCGCCCAACCCCTCAGGTGAGACAGAAAACTGTGTTTGTGTGTTGAGTGGTTTTGTTGAGCGAAAAGATGTATACTGTAAAAACTTTTTTGAAGGGTGGACAACAATCACAAAATGTTTCAAAATTATTGGCACCCCCTGAAGAGAACAACAGTCTTTGTGTCAACTCGCTCTGAGGTCCCTCATGCCGAACATTTCACAACACAATAACTCTAATTGTGCTTTTATAAACTTTTGACTCTGATGGAGTGTCGTATCACAGTGTCATATTGCAGCCAGCAACCAGGGAGGGTGAAGGTTAACACGTGATTTCTCCGAAACATGTGAAAGCAGTGCCTACACCTTTTTAAACTGCTGTTTATGCTGCGTCACAGGGTGCTGTGACCCGCTTAGTGGAAATCACTATCTACCTTCTTCTGAATAGATGATCCTACAGATTGATGCCCATGATTGTCTAGTGTCAGTGTGACTGACAGAGGAGAGGAAGTTGGCTGTCCCTCCCACCCTGATAGTAAAAAATAGTTTGGGTCAATTACTTCCTGGTGGTGCGTAGTTTAGGCATCTTTGAGTTTAAACCCAAATGCAGTTTCCAGATAATAGAGCAAACGCTTTTCTGTTGCTCCATTTATGGTCTAAAAATTAAATATTATGATTGATTATTACAAACCGGATTCCAAAAAAGTTGGGACACTAAACAAATTGTGAATAAAAACTGAATGCAATGATGTGGAGATGGCAAATGTCAATATTTTATTCAGAATAGAACATAGATGACAGATCAAAAGTTTAATCCGAGAAAATGTATCATTTTAAAGGAAAAATATGTTGATTCCAAATTTCACGGTGTCAACAAATCCCAAAAAAGTTGGGACAAGTAGCAATAAGAGGCTGGAAAAAGTAAATTTGAGCATAACGAAGAGCTGGAAGACCAATTAACAGTAATTAGGTTAATTGGCAACATGATCGGGTATAAAAAGAGCTTCTCAGAGTGGCAGTGTCTCTCAGAAGCCAAGATGGGTAGAGGATCACCAATTCCCACAATGTTGCGCAGAAAGATAGTGGAGCAAAATCAGAAAGGTGTTACCCAGCGAAAAATTGCAAAGACTTTGCAGTTATCATCATCAACTGTGCATAATATCATCCGAAGATTCAGAGAATCTGGAACAATCTCTGTGCGTAAGGGTCAAGGGCGTAAAACCATACTGGATGCCCGTGACCTCCGGGCCCTTAAACGACACTGCACCACAAACAGGAATGCTACTGTAAAGGAAATCACAGAATGGGCTCAGGAATACTTCCAGAAACCATCGTCAGTGAACACAATCCACCGTGCCATCCGCCGTTGCCAGCTGAAACTCTACAGTGCAAAGAAGAAGCCATTTCTAAGCAAGATCCACAAGCACAGGCGTTTTCATTGGGCCAGGGATCATTTAAAATGGAGTGTGGCAAAATGGAAGACTGTTCTGTGGTCAGACGAGTCACGATTCGAAGTTCTTGTTGGAAATGTGGGACGCCATGTCATCCGGACCAAAGAGGACAAGGACAACCCAAGTTGTTATCAACGCTCAGTTCAGAAGCCTGCATCTCTGATGGTATGGGGTTGCATGAGTGTGTGTGGCATGGGCAGCTTGCATGTCTGGAAAGGCACCATCAATGCAGAAACATATATTCAGGTTCTAGAACAACATATGCTCCCTTCCAGACGTCATCTCTTTCAGGGAATACCCTGCATTTATCAACAAGATAATGCCAGACCACATTCTGCATCAATCACAACATCATGGCTGCGTAGGAGAAGGATCCGGGTACTGAAATGGCCAGTCTGCAGTCCAGATCTTTCCCCTATAGAGAACATTTGGCGCATCATAAAGAGGAAGGTGCGACAAAGAAGGCCCAAGACGATTGAACAGTTAGAGGCCTGTATTAGACAAGAATGGGAGAGCATTCCTATTTCTAAACTTGAGAAACTGGTCTCCTCGGTCCCCAGACGTCTGTTGAGTGTTGTAAGAAGAAGGGGAGATGCCACACAGTGGTGAAAATGGCTTTTTTGGAATTTGTTGACACCATGACATTTTGATTCACCATATTTTCCCCTGACGGCGGCGCGGTGGTGTAGTGGTTAGCACTGTCGCCTTGCACCTCCAGGGTCTGGGTTCGATTCCCCGGCCAGGCTCGATTCCCGTCTCTGTGTGCATGGAGTTTGCATGTTCTCCCCGTGCTTGGTGGGTTTCCTCCGGGTACTCCGGTTTCCTCCCACAGTCCAAAGATATGCAGGTTAGGCTAATTGGCGTTCCTAAATTGTCCGTAGTGTGTGATTGGGTGTATGAGTGTGTGTATGTGTGTGTGCCCTGCGATGGATTGGCACCCTGTCCAGGGTGTACCCCGCCTAGTGCCCGAAGTCTCCTGGGATAGGCTCCAGGTCCCCCGCGACCCTGAACACAGGATTAAGCGGTATAGAAAATGAATGAAATATTTTCTCCTTAAAATGATACCTTTTCTCAGTTTAAACTTTTGTTCCGTGATTTATGTTCTATTCTGAATAAAATATTGACATTTGCCATCTCCACATCATTGCATTCAGTTTTTATTCACAATTTGTTTAGTGTCCCAACTTTTTTGGGCCATGTCCTAAACTCCTTGTGATCCTCTGCAGGTCTCTGTGCTCTCTCCATCAACCATTCCAATTCATACCTAGCGCACCCCGGCAGCGCCACCATCGGAGAAATCATCCTCTACGACGCTAACAGTCTGGTAAACGCACCACAATAGCGGCGGTATAATCATTAGGGCAGGATACTAGTTGAAGATGCACATTACATCTTGACAGATGTTCTGTTTTATGACGTATTATTCTGAGTGGATTGGAGACGTACATTGTGTCTACAGATTCGGTTTAGAAATATCATTTTTTCTGATAATGCTAATTAGCTGTTTTGCTAAAGGTCTGCAGTAGAACAAAGCGTCTAGACGCATAATGTCTGACTGGTCCACATAAATTATGATAATGTGTCTCGTAGATACTAATTCCTCATTGTAATATGTGACTATTCACAATATCTCTGAGAGTTACTGTAGCTCCAAGAACTGCGTCCGTGTTTATGTTCTTGTGTTTGTTTTTTCCACACACAGAACACAGTGACCGTGATTCCAGCTCATGATAGTCAGTTAGCCGCCATCACCTTCAACGCCTCCGGCAGCAAACTGGCCAGCGCCTCAGAGAGGGTAAACACACACACACACACACACACACACACACATGCACGCACAACTATGTAAAGAACTCTCGATCCAGAGTTTTTATTTTGGTTAAAAGAAAATGTGAAATGATCATATAAGGAGAAATGTCTGTGTATCCAGGGGCCATCCTGTACAGTATATGCACCAATGCACACACACACACACACACACATAACCAGCGATTAACGTACTGTATGTCCTGTGCTTTTCTAGGGCACAGTGATCCGAGTGTTTTCCATTCCAGAGGGACAGAGACTGTTTGAGTTTCGCAGAGGAATGAAGAGGTCTGAATTCGCCAAATGGCCCAGAGTTTATTCTGCTACGTGTCCTAGAGCCGTTTTTCTTTGTACGCATGCTAAATGTGTGTGTGTGTTTGTGCACTCCTGCGCAGATACGTGAACATCAGCTCTCTGTCCTTCAGTCCCGATGCTCAGTTCCTGTGTGCCTCGAGCAATACCGAGACAGTCCACATTTTTAAGCTGGAGCAGCATGGACACGGGTACGGTAGTGACACACACACTTACACACACACACATATGAATAAAGATACATCGAAAAACAAACACATTATAAAAGCAACTTTTCTATAGACTGTGTGTGTGTGTGTTTGACGTGTGTGCAGTAGAGAGGAGGAGAACCCCTCATGGTCGGCGTACGTGGGCAAGATGTTTTCGGCGGCGAGCAGCTACCTGCCGGCCCAGGTTTCAGGAATGATGAGTCAGGATCGAGCGTTCGCAACGGTCCGGCTCAACACACACGGACACAAACACACCTGCACTTTAACAACGTGAGTGTTCGCATGCAGACACACACAAACGCACGAGCAACAAGCACACAGCCACCCGCCATCCACCCAGTCACATGTTTTATCATGTTATGTTGTGGGAACGAACACACTCCCTGTCATGACCCTGTTGTTATGGTGCATTAAACAGTATATTGTATGCTGTGTCATGTTGTTTTACGTTTCAGAATCCAGAAGCTTCCACGGCTCCTTGTAGCCTCGTCTGAAGGGCAGCTCTTTATTTATAACATTGACCCTCAGGATGGAGGAGAGTGCACGCTGGTACACAACCACAGGTGAGAGCCAACAACAAAGAGGTGGTGTATTGATGTAGGTAAAGGGTTGCTACGCTCACAGCTGCGCGTTAAACGTTAGCTTGTAAATGGACGTGGCTTTAACTCCAAATGCAGTTCAGAGTGCTTTACATTCGGAAAATGAACGATCCACGAGAACTGTGTCAACGGAAACCACCGAGACGACGGTGCTTCAGCCGGTCACCACTAGGGTGTGCTGTCTCTCTTCTTTTACGTTAAACCTCTTCCTAGATTAATGAAACTGACCTGCGCTTACACTAATATGCGACAGTCTCCGTATACATCGTTCAGTTTCTCCCGAAGCTCATTTCTCATCTTGCAGCGTTCAGTTTGAAAACATGAAAGGAAAAATAAAACACACGTTTCGTATTTCCTCATCGGCGTTATGCAATGGAGGAAATGTGCCGTGTCATGCTGCGTCATGCTGCGTACAGGAAAATAATCAAGGCAGGTGTGGTGCCATGTGAACCGAGTTAGTCGTACCACCTCGGAGGTGATTATTTTCCCATAACAGCATGAACGGTGTATTATTCCCTCTATCCCATACATGTTCGCCAATGACAATGAAACCAGATGAGCAGGTGAACTGATCAGGTTTTAGCTTCCCTGGTGTTTAAGTGTGTTTCAGTCAGTCACAAGACTTCTGCTGGTTCATTTCCCAAGATTTTTTGTTTCTAATGTCACCTGACTCATTCCAGCGTATCTGACTGACCTTTGACCCCCAGGCTCTTAGGATCGGAAGAGGAGGCCGAGGCGTCCGAAGGAACGGTGGCTCCTTCCTACGCCGCCACGGCGGCCATCGGCACCAGCGGACCCGACTCTGCCAAGCTAACCGGTACACACTCGCGCGCACACACACACACACACACACACACACATGATCATTATTCCATTAAGACGTTCTGCATTTAGAAAGTTATAGCTGTAGTTTGTAGTCTATAGCCATAGTCATAGTTTAGGTTTTATTACAGTGTTTTGTTTTATCCTGTGATTAGTCGCGGCGTTTCAGAGGCTCTGACAGAAGTTGTACAGCAGATGTATCACATAAAACAATGAGGTTTTTTTTTTATTTTTTTTTACATTTTTTATAAGAAGGTGTTTATTAAATATATACTGTATGGAAGGAGTCTCCAGTTTCAGAGCTAACTTAAAGAAAGAAACGGAGCGGCAGGAGAAGGAGAGACTGGTGTAATATTAGTATTATTAATAATGACAGATCTGACCTCTTTCAGAGATGTTCCACAATTATTAGAGATAATTGCAAATTGATTAGAATAACAATTCTTTAATGGATAAAACAATAATGTTTTGGCCAATTGCTGTTGAGACATAAGAGATATGAATCACATTTCAAACCACAACAGTGACTCTGCTTCATCACTAAATCACTAAATCACTAAATGGCGATCCGCGGTCCGGATCTGGGCCGAGTGACAGTTCTATCAGGATCGTAATGCTTTTAATATGCCAGTAATTTAGTGTGTTTTTTTTTCTCATTAGAGCCAATCAACACAATAGTTTATCATTTAATGACAAGAGTGTGCGAAAGAAGCAAAAAGGACACATTTACATAATTTACATTACAGCATTTGGCAGACTCTCTTATCCAGAACGACTTACATTGTTTATCTCATCATAGATCTGAGCAGTTGAGGGTTAAGGGCCTTGCTCAAGGGCCCAACAGGGGCAACTTGGTGGTGGTGGGGTTTAAACCTGGAACTTTCTGAGCTACCCCTGCCCTTGCATGGCTTTCTCCAAGAAAAGGAAAGTAGACTATGAAGACTGAACCTTCAAAGATAAATGGACAGATCAATATACGTTTATACTTCCTGCGGAAAGTTTAAACCCAGTTTGTCTCATACTGTATGTGCCGAAATCGTGGTGGTAATAAAAAGCAGTAATGTGAAGCACCACTACATATCCACAGCAGTCCGGGGTGATGTCGTGTAAAATACCAGAACTGAGAGCCCAGGATGACAGAGTCCTTTCACATTTACAGCCCAGCAGCGTGCAAATGAAGATTCAGTAAAGATTGATTAAAACTTGTTTTTGTATTCCATACAGATACAAGGAAATATACAAGTTCATAATGTTTATAATAGTTAATAAAAACCAATAATAAATATTCCTGAAATGCAGGTGTTTTCCGAGTTTCTCTGGTTACTCAAAGGTCAAAGGGATTACTTGTATAATCTGTGTGTGTGTGTGTGTGTGTGTGTGTGTGTGTGTTTTCACTCAGGATATTCCGAGGACGGTGGGGTGATGAAGGGCGAGGTGATTCCAGAGCACGAGTTCGCCGCCGGTCCCGTGTGTCTGGACGACGAGACCGAGTTTCCTCCAGTGAGCATTCAGAACCCATAAAACCCATCCCAATCACTAAAACTTCATCCCAATCACTAAACTCAGCCGCCGCCGCCAACACCATCCCTCGAACCTTCGTCACCGATTTTCCCAAAAACACAGCAGTGTGTGTTTAACTCTCTGTTTGTGTGTGTGTGTTCTGTACACTCTGTGCCTCGGGCTGTGTGTGTTTAGTTTTTACAGCAATAATCACTGATATTCAGTCCTGATGGAAGCTTCATCATGTTCGCGGGGTTCCACCTGGGGGGCGGGTGCGAGTGGAAGGAAGATAAGAGATGAAGATAATCTGACATCACTAAGATATATATTTTTACAAACATATTACAGACTTCCTTAACAAAGACTTTTTTTTATTATATCTCTCTTTTTATGCTACGATGATAAGCAGATCATTATTAATTATTATGCATATGCCTTACAGTTTCCCCTTGGTTGACTTTTTTCTCAGTCATGTAAATCCTATTTATCAAACAAATTTAGAAACACCCAAACATTCTGCTTTTAAGCAATAGTATGGATGAAACTAAAATGTCCATAATGTCTCCGTTATCAGGCAAGGCGTATTCGGTGTGTGATATTTGTCATCACACACTCACCATCATGGACGTAGCTAAATAGTTTAATATAATAATGCATGGTGAGGTATTTAGTTAAAGAAGTGCATCGGTGAAGGCAGGAGCGAGGTCACAATCACTTTCTTCTACAAACAAGGCTCCTAACGGACATCAGCGTGAGCGGTGCTGTCTTTGCTGTGCACCGTTGCTGTAAGCTGCAGAGATATTTGATGGTTTTAGGAGAAAATCAGGAAGAATTCTGTGTGAAGAAGTGTTGAGCTTCGAAACAGATCATTGCTCGGTAGTTGTGTGTGTGTGGTGCAGCAGGAGGTGGAATTCTGAGCTCACAGATCTGAACATTAGGGTTAAAATACGTACTAAATGAAACAACGCCAAAAGTCAGTAAGGTGTAATTTGCAAGGTTTTGGAGGTAGTTTGGAGGTTTAACTTGCAGATTAGAACTTGCAGTTCTGGCATCAAATAAAATTAGTTTGGTCGTTGCGACAAAATTCTGAATATCTTCAAGTTTGAGAAATATTGGATTTCAAATCTCAGCTGCTGTGAAGCTCGTCTAAGAGCGGTGTAGGATCACGTGAAACTCATGATGGCTGCGTGTACTGCAGCGCTGTCGGGATGGAAACAAACCATGAGAATGGGTAGAAGCATCACCCTTGTGACGTCATTATTACTCTGAACAATGCTTGTGTTCATCGATTTGTTTATTTTCCGGATCAAGCTGCGTCTATCGTTTGTTCTGTTATCTGACACAGAGAACGTTTTGGCCGAGGTTTTAAGAAAAACATTTCTTGCGTGACCAGCCTTCCCAAATTGTTGCGATTGATTGATTGCTGGAAATCCACCCAATCTGGCAACACAAGTGCCGTTCTTCGAGACACTTGAAGCCCAAATCAGTGACCAGAGCACATGTCTCCGTTCTGTACTTCTTCCTACTTGAGTCCTCACTTAACGTCCTTCTTAACGACCTTTCAGCTGAGCTCTTACCCAGAAGGCATTGCTGCAGTGCGAACAGTTAAATACGTAATATTTTCAGACAATAACTTTTCAGTTGTATGTGTTTAGTTTTTTCTTTTTTCTTCATTCATATATGACAAGTGACGGAACTGTTTACACTGATACTAAGAACCAGCAAAACAGTGTTAGCTAGTTAGCAAGTTAGCAAGTCAATCTGTGTCTGGACAGGGAAGTGTGAGTAAATCCTGCTGGCTAAGGAGGAACTACAAAGTCAATCTTGAAACCTAGCGATAGTAGTTGCCGCGGAGTTCAAATCATTTCTTGTAACATTATTTGGATCTTCGTTGTACTGTAGTTAGTCGTGCCTTCGTCCGTTTTGAGTCACACGCTTGTTGAGTTCTGGTTTCTGATTGGTCAGCCCAGACACTAGTGCAGCTACGGATCACAGCGTTATCGTTTCTATAGCAACGTCTCGTTCACAGGGACACGTCTGACTCCACATTCGGAGTCTCCAGTGTCAGAGCTTTGTAACAAGATAAAGGACAAAGCGAGGCTGCTTTGGGAATGTAGGTTAAAGAAAGCTGCTGTGATTTAATGAATAACAGGAAATAACTTGTTTCGGGGATATTTGGCAACTTTAAAGGAATGAAAAACATCATTCATTAATTCATTTATTCGCTCATTCATTCATTCTTTGATTTATTCATGATGCAGGCAGACACATAGGTAGTACGGATGGGGACCACCGGGGGACCAGCCGATACGATGTTATCACGATACGTAGAGGCAGGTTCAGTTTGTATTGCAATCCTGTTAGTATCACAATTTTATAAATAAACAGATTTTATATAATTTTTTTTAAAGATTTTTTTAATAACTGAACAACCTTTGCAAATAATTTGCTTGTACCAGTGTGTGAATAGTTTAGAGTGCACCACCTGTAGGATTATAGAGGAACGGCAACATTTTACCACCTCAAAAAAATTTTTTATTTTGGGTTCAGCGTGGTGATTTTCTTTTCTCCATATCTCTAGTGGCTTGGTGCGTTCAGAACAGGAATGAAAACACAGGGATTGTTCGTGTATTCTTTTGGCATGTGAGATTAGTAGAGATGGTGCTGGGGACACACACACTCCTGCTGCTGCTCTCTGTTATTGTGTCTATAACACACCCGAGCACGAGAGAACAATAAAAACTGTCTTGTGATTCTGGTTTCTGGTAGATAAATCGGTGTCTTGGCGGATCCCGTCGTGGCAGAACCGGCCGTCCGTGAGAACCTTCAAGCCGGAGCGGGACGACCCTCGGCCCACGAGCCGGGACTAATTAACTCGTTTCAGGAATAATTAACCCACTATGCGGACTAATCCGACTCATTTCAGGGTGCTAACACGTCACGGGCAGAAAAAGCATCAGGAGGGCGTGGTCTTTGTCGCTCGCTCTCCTGAAGGGTGTGTTATATGCATGAACAAACCGTAGCCACGGAAACCACACACGTTTCATGAAGATGTAAACTGTAGCATCGTATTATATATTATATTATATGATATTATATTATATTATATTATAGTCAATTCTAATTCTGTTGTTTTGTTGGTTTTTGTTTAACATTGTCATATTTACAGAAGCAAATAGTTTTTTTGTTGTTGTTTTTAACGTGCTGTATTAATGTATTAATACCATGTTTACACATCATCATCCTGAACACTAATACAGCAGGGTGTGCTTTTTAAATGTGTACGTGCCTATAAGTTTATTTGTATTTCGCAGAATTGCTGGAAGACCAAAAAAAATGAAAAAAATAAAATAAAATAAAAAAGAATCTATAGAAAATATGAATAAAATTATGCAAAGCACTTCTCTTGTCTGGTCTGATTTGAGTATGTTTACACCACAATTGATTGGCAATGATTCTTTCCCTATAACGGCATGACACTTAGAGTTATTCATTACAATATATGATCACGTTATATAATATAAGTCGTATATAAATATAAATGAAGAATGTTGAACTACAAGGCTGTGATTAGAGCTGAGCGATTAAAGGTCCGATATGTTACTTTTTTTTCTTCAACAGGCTAACACAGGTCTCAGATCTCCTGCAAAGTTGGTGTTTTGTGTGTTAACTCTCCAGCTGAAATACCCCTCAGATATTGCACTCAAACTCCTCCTCTAAACGTGAACCATGGCGCTTTTACGCCTTCATTCACTGCAAATTTCATCACAAGTCCCGGGTTGTCTTGAACGTCCCATTTCATAGGAACAGGTAGAAGAATCCTGAGAACCAGGAACAGATAGAGAGGACAAGCTGAGACGTTAAACCGGTTACTCTGCAATGGCCCGGTTGTTTCCTACAAATATAATTTCATCGTTAAATCCATTTACACCCAAAATTCCCTGCGGTGTTTCAAATGTTAGCGCTTCATCTACTGCCATGCAAAGGGTCTATATTATCTCACTCGGTCTAGACAGGTTGCAAAATTATCAGAATAGTTTGTCGTTAGTTTCTATCTCTATCAGGGTCAGAAGCGCTGGAGAGAAATTTTGAAAAGCGGTATTTATACACACATCACAGAGCTTTCATATCAGCCTGTGTGTGAGTCCAAGGGTTCGATAGAAGCCAGAACACCAGGCTGTATTCACAGATAATTAAAAATGCAGCAGGTGATGTGTATCTTCATTACCTTCTGTCTGAACGCAGATTATTCTTTTATCAAGGTATTTATGAAGTCATAAAGCTCTTTAGAACCCTGCTGATAAACCTGATCAAATCTAATGAAGTCTTGAGAAACCACTAGATTTCTTGAAATAGATGCCATTTGATTGACATTTCAAGCAGCCAATAGGGTTTACAACAGGTGGAGCAGGGTCATGGTGGTTCGGTGAGTCTAATTTTTAAAAAGTTAAAGGTCGCCGCTACAGCAGATCCTCTGTCATGCTTTATCCAATCATATACAGCGATTCAAAGAGTCGGAGAAACATTTGGAATCGAACCTGAACCTGTACAAAGTTAATCCAATTCAAAGTGATATCTGATTTATATCAATAAATTAATCATTAACCGCTAGGGATTAAACAGTAAGTGATGTCCGTCATAATAGTCGCTTATCTCAAAGGGGTTTATGTAACCGGACCTCTGTACCAACAGCCGATGTACAGAGGATCAGCGAGCCAATCACAATCACCTAATGGTGCAGTCTTAATACTCGGAATATAAATGTCCTGAAAAGTTCTCTGTGGGTGGAGCATCAGGTCTCAATTTATCTTGTTTTTTAGTGCTTGTTGTTTTCAGAAATTCTTAGTCATTTCAAATCCATTATATATTAGTGTTTACTGTTTAAATGACGCAAACTAATAAGACATTTTCAAGTGTCAGGTGGTGGCAAGGTTCTTTAGGGTTCCTTATTTTTGGCCAACAGCAACCAAATCCCAGATGAGCAGCAACAACCTGGCAGAAGTCAGAGGACGTACAAAACAAACTTGGAAACTTGTGCAAATGTCAAAGACGGAAACCAGGAACCTTACCTATAAATAAATATAAATCAGTCCTAAATATAACTCAGCGATCTCATCGCCAAATCGACTGTGGCGTTGCAGGTTTTCATTCCAGTTACGCCAGAGCCACACCTGATACCTTATGCTGAAGGTGTGGTTTGTCTTTTGTTGGAATAAAAGCCTGCACCCAAACCGGCGCTTTCTGGATGAGACTGGACACCTTTGTTATAAACACGATAATCCTGACTACAAGACGATACAAACGACAGTGACGTGATATCACCTAATTGAATTGAGTAAAAGTCCTGAAGTTAGGCTTGACCATTTAAATTTGGGCGGCACGGTGGCTTGATGGTTAGTGCTGTCCACTCACACATCCAGGGTTCGAATCTTGCCGATGGTTTGCGTGCATGTAGTTTGCATGTTCTCCCTGTGCTTGCTGTGTTTCCTCCCATATAGTCCAAAGCCAAGTGGTCTAGGATGACTAGTGTTACGATTATATGATTATAATTATCAGTATATGATTGTGTGCGCTGGCCTGTGATGAGGACGCATCGCATCCAGGGTGTATCCTGCTTTGTGCCCTAAGTTCCCAGGAATAGGCTTTTAGTCTCCCTGCAACGCTGCACACTATAAGCTGTACAGGACATGGATGTATTTTATATGCGTTTTTGTAATGGTATCATAGAGGGAAATTAATTCAAGATTAAAACTAACCTGCTCTAATGTCTTTTTGGCTAGTCTTAGAAAACCCAGCTGTTCATTAAAGGGACTTCTTCCAGGTCTTCATGAGCCAAAAGAGATCTTCACTTATTTGTCTCTGTTGCCTAGTGATAAAGTGGGTACGTGTTTAAAACCAAAGAGTTGTGTAGATATTGATTAGGCTACTCCCTCCTTAATCCCCTGTCTTAACCCTTTAATGAGCTCAAGTCGTCCGCAGATTTCAGTAGGACACCTGCTACAGTGCACCTGGAAAGTATTCATCAGGAAAGCATCACTTTTTCCAGATTTTATCCATTTTGAAATAAGACATCCTTATTCAATATTTTCATCAAAATTAAAGAAGTTTGTTTTATTAAAAATAAAAAATGTAAATATCACACGTAAGTACTCGAAGCCATCGCCATGACACTCAAATTTGATCTCAGGTGCATCCTGTTCCCACTGATCATCCTTAAGATGTTTCTGCAACTCGACTGGAGTCCACCTGTGGTAAATTCAGCTTGCACCTCCAGGGTCTGGGTTCGATTCCCCGGCCAGGTTCGATTCTCGTCTCTGTGTGCATGGAGTTTGCATGTTCTCCCCGTGCTTGGTGGGTTTCCTCCGGGTACTCCGGTTTCCTCCCACAGTCCAAAGATATGCAGGTTAGGCTAATTGGCATTCCTAAATTGCCCGTAGTGTGTGATTGGGTGTGTGAGTGTGTGTATGTGTGTGTGCCCTGCGATGGATTGGCACCCTGTCCAGGGTGTACCCCGCCTCGTGCCCTAAGCCACAGGATTAAGCGGTATAGAAAATGAATGAATGAATGAATGAATAACTTGAACCTGAACTTAATGTATTGTTTTTCGAGGCTGGGTGTTTGTATTCGTTTAAAAAGCCATATAGAGCAGTGAGCTGGTTGTGCAAAAAGTCACCCTGTCATTACATACCATAATAACAGTTTTCAGCATCACTACTGTATACATGTCACAACCTATAAAGTGACTGAATCCATCTCCTGCACCTCCAGCCTGGCTGATGGAAGCTGCACACTCTTACAGGGGCATCGTTTAAGCTAAATATTACTTTTATTATTTTATATATAATTACATATGACATATACTTATTACGTATATTAAATGTCATAGTAAATTTTTTTTTTTATTAGAGTGCTTCCAGGAATCCAAAAGAACTCTAAAAGAATTATAAACAAGGACTCAAGAAGACTAGCAGCATGAAAAATGGAAACAAATGAACTAGGGAACTAGAGACCAAAAGCACTAGAAAACTAGGGTGACTTCTATATTCTTCTATAAGTACAGGTGAAACGATCAATAAAATCTCAATTGAAGTAGAAGGTAGATGGTTATTAACCCGTAGAGATGGAATGAGAGATAGAAACAGAGAACTAATGAACTACAAAGAGACAAATAGAACTAAAGAATTAGAGACATAGGAGAAAAGAAGAGCGGTCCAGAAATGTAGAACTAACCTAGAGACAATGAAACAAGGTCACTAGGAAACTAAAAACAAGGACACGAGAGAATTATACATGAGAAAGCAAGGGAACTAAGGAACTTGAAACAAACAGCCACAGAATTCAAAACAAGGAGACAAGGGAACGAGGGAATCCGAAGAGACGAGACAAGCCCATCCTGGATTGTGTAACAGCCAGAGATAGATAAAGGACAAACAGCCAACATGGAGGTGTTTCTTTGTAAAATGCATCAGAGCCTGGAGGATTCCTGGATTGTGTGCTCGATCTCAATTTCTTTTTTCGATAATTATTCCATCTTTTAAATGTTATTTTACCAAATCAGCAGTCATGTGGAGATTCAAGATGTGGAGATTCAAGATGTGGAGATTCAAGCTGTATTTACAATACATAAGGAATAAAACACTTGAATATATCCTATTATCATTTTTTTAAAAATCTACTCCAGCGGTGGTGTGAAGATGCAAAGTGAGAGTTACCATGCTGAGCCTGATCATTAAAAAAAAAAATCCTGAAATGCTTTATTCTTCTCTTCTCTCTGCAGATCTCCATTGATTGTGATTCTCCTTCGATTAAAAAAATTACAAAATTTCCTTTTTCTGCAGTACGTTTATTGGTGTAGAACATCCATAATACCTCTAATAATACTTACAAGTATGTCATAGCAGCTATAAGCAATGGGCAACCTTCATTCCTGAAAAATGATCAAACATGAAAGTGCAAAAATGTACACTTCCTCAAGTGAGGAAAATGTGAGATAATAAAATGCAGAACCGTACAATAGTAATTTACATGTTTACAGCCTTGTACATAAAAAAAAAAAAAAAAACATTTTTGGTCGCCATAGCTAGATTTCCCATTCATGACAACTATGATTAAATAAAAAAAAATATGCTTAATTAGGGGTGTGGCCGATTTCAGAGACAGCCACATTGCAGGTGTCAATCCGCTAGCTGTCTGATGCTACAGTATGCATCACTTTAGCTAACTAGCTAACTTGGAATCGGTGTAGTGTAACGCAGAACAAGAAATGCTGGAGTTGATATGGGATGATGTGTAGGGTATGGATGATGGAGTTCAATCAAATGCAAAGTAAAATTGTCATACAAATTTATGTTAGCCACATTTCTTTCTATTTAAAGCAGTGTTAGTATTTTAGCTAAGCTAAAGCCAAGATAGTCAAAACCAGAGCTCCCAGAACCAGCTTCAGAACCAGCTTCAGAACCAGTAGCTTCAGAACCGCTCTTCAAAAGACCTACGGGTGACATCATTGAGGGTTTGTCCTGTTCTTATTACAGTAAGTCTATGACTGTAACCATAAACCTTTTTCTGATGGTGGAGATGCCTTCCATAAATACTAAATACAGTACAGTAAATGTCTCATCACAGAAAACTTCAGCACATCATCTCTCACTCACACGATCATGTATTAGAAGTAGTTCATTGATACACCCTGGTCACTTACAGTATGGTCACACATGCTATAAGATTTCCAAGAAAATAATTAAAGCAAATATTTTGTTCATGCATCAGGTTTGCGTGAATGACTCAGAATGGATGAATCCGTGGATGGTTTCAGTGTACACTCTGTGACTGTGATGACCGGACTGAATTAATTGTTTCTAAATAAATCATGCCAGACATCGGTTTTCCAAAAATATTCCAGTATGGAAGGAGATTCACTTCCCCCCTGGCCTCTAGGCCAGACGAGACTTGTAATTTAATGGAACAAAGTTATCGTTTTAGTTCCAGGCCTTTCATGTGGCAGTGAAAAGTTCCTGCACAGGAAGTGAGCTGAAATCGTTTGACGTCTTTGGTTCAGGAATGAGGCCAGGCAGAGGGAAGATCGGCTCACTGCCACATGGTATTTCCAGAAGCGGAAGTGACTCAGGATTTCCTCTGACGTGAAGGGGCTAATCCCAGAGAATGTGTGGAAACCCAGAGGGTGGGTTTGGTTCGGAGCTGTCCGTGGTCCTGAACTCCATCTCAGACCCGAGAGCAGCTCTGGGTCAAACGAGACAGATTTGCATTGCTATAATGCAACAAGAGTTTTATCTGTATAAAAAAAACTTTTTGTGCAAACTTATTGTACTGTGCAAAGGTTTTAGGCAGGTGAGAAGCAATGCTGTAACGTAAGAATCCTTTCAAAAATGTATTTATTGTTTATGTTGATCAATTTACAAATGGAAAGTGAGCAAACAGGAAAAAAAAGATTTAAATCAAATCGATATTTGGTGTGACCAACGGTTGGCTTTAAACCAGCATCAATTCAACATGAGCACACTTCTACAAAGTTAGAGTAGGATCAGAGTCAGGTGTATAATTAACATTTATAGCAGTTATACCAAGCAGGTGCTAATGATCATCAAATTTCATATGTAGGTTGAAATTCAGTAATTAACTGAAACAGCAACAACCGAGCTCTGCTACTAAGTTGAGGTCGTGGAAGACAGTTTCATGTCACAGGTCATACACCATGGCAACACTGAGCACAACAACAAAGTACAAGGTAGTTATCCTGCATCAGCAATATTTGCAATAGGTGTCCTCAATCTCATCAGCAAAGAGGTTTTTATTACAAACAAACTGAAGGCACACTTTGATAGCTAATTGGAGACTGAAGTGAACGTAGTAACCAGGTTAAAATCATCCTTTTGCAGGTAAGACTACAGGCCTCATCTGTAAAACATACATTCTTTCAACAATTGAGTCTGACCATATTTTCAAATACATGTCCATTTAATGTGGCCACAATTCAGGCCTTCAGAAGTTTGTTTCAGATGCATTTAAGGGAAGTCGAGGTGATTATTCTTTACATTTAGGGTAACTGGTCATTTTTCATTTGTGTAACTCATTAACTCTTTCTGAACTTTGCACGGTTTGCACTACGCTCTGTGTACTATGCGCTATGTTCCTTTCAAACTAGTAGTACAGCTCGACTCGACAAGCCAATTCCTTAAGACATGAACATCCTTTCACTTTCGACTGAACTTTTCCTGGATGTTGAACATCTGAGTCACTGTCTGTCTTTAAAGAAAAGATCGAAGACCAAGCTTTTCAGCAAAGCACTTAAACAAATCGTGACTTGTGTGTTTTTGCTGTGAACTTCTCTCTAACAGGGTTTTAGCTCCATGAATAGACCCAAGCTGTCGCTGAAAATACCCAAAAATGTTGGACAGAATGGATGACGGGTGTCAAAACATTCTCACCGAGGTCAATGTCACCTCTTGGAGATCAACAGTCAGCATAATGCAACATAACACTGCATCATCTTCATCATCATTACAGTCAAATATTGACTTGCAGTCCAGATGCAAAAACAGAACAGGCACTGAAGCCTAAACCATTTTCTCTGTAAATTTACTTTTTAGCCAGAGCTTTTAAAGTTATAGTTTGGCCAGAAAATCCAAAGTACATAGTAGTTCCCTTAACCAAAATTTAGTTCATCAGCCAAGAGGTGCATCAAACAAGCATTCGAGGATTAACATAACACCACTTGTTCTTGAAAATTCTTTCAAAATATCAGGAAAATTTGTAGTATTTAAGTTAGTCAAATTGGAACAATACTATTAGCCAAGTCAAAATTTATGTACAATTCTTCATTTAAACTTTGTGACATGCTTTTTAATTTCTGTCATTTTGTACATTTTTAAGTCTCATTAACCACATCGACAACTCACTGAACACTGAAGTAATCTCCACAAAGCTGACCGAGGTGAGTATGTGATGACGCAGACATGCTGTTTACATTACACTCAGCATGTTTTACTTGTAACCTAGTTTTCATGACCCCAGTGCAAAAGACAAAAAAAGAAAAAGAAAAAAAGAAACATATGTCAGACCCAAAAACGTCTTTGGAGTGTGAGGCACATTTTGTACATTTCATGTATCACTTTAAATGAGAAAACTTCTCTTCTGAACACTGACACCTCTTTCATTTCCTGTAAAACATGAACATACATAACAACAATATGAGACAGTCCATGAAACCGTGAAAGAATAGATAAATAATTAAAAATTGCCAGACTATGAAAGCAAAAACTAGATCAATATACGGTATAGTTGCATTTTTTATTTATTTATGTCATTTTATCACACATTTATTCATTTCAACATGTCCCCTGTGAACTTACGGTACAAAGCGTACAAGCTGAATGGCATACCAACCCTTTGTAAGGCCCATGTGCACACAAACACACACGCTCACGCACACACACGCACACACCTAATGCACACTATGTGCAATGCCAGTCAGCCTACAGTGCATGTCTTGTGCGTGCTAAGGAGAAACCAGAGTACCCAGAAGAAAACCACAAAGCACAGGAAAAACATGCAGACTCAACTTACACAGAAGAGAGAAGCCAGAGGTGGCAAGTGACAGCACTAACTCCAGAGGCGTTGTGCTTGCCATGTCAACATGTTATTCTCTGGAATATGTAAGCGTGAATTCAGGTAAACATTATCATGTTAATAATAAAGGTACATGGATATATGTGTGAGAACAAATTCCATATATATATATATATATATATATATATATATATATATATATATATATATATATATATACACCAGTGCCCTTCCTGACGCAACCCTCCCATTTAATCAGGTGTTGGGACCAGCACTGCATCCAGTGGCTGGGGTTTGGTTATTGGGTGGGAAACAAACCCTGGTCTTCCACATGGTAGGCGAGAAACCTACGGTACCACTTAGCCATCTATGTGCCATCCAGGCCATTGCGGAATGAATACTCGCCAACCTCAAAATATAGGCAGTTACTAAAGTGGTTGGGTTGCCAGCTCGATGCCATACACACTGGGCAATTTGGGAATGCCAGTTAGCTTAACCTGAATGTCTTTGGACTGTGTGAAGCACAAGGAGGAAACCCACCAAGCACGTGGTGGACAGGAAAAGTCCACACACAGACCTGAGGTGGGAAATTTAACTTGCACCCTGAAGGTATGAGGCAACAGTGCTAACCACTACGCCACCATGTGACCATATCTCACTTATATATGTGTGTGTGTGTGTGTGTGTGTGTGTGTGCAGGGGGCATGGAGCCTATCCCAGGATGGCATGAGACCCTGTGCTACATGTAGATTTATATGGGAAAATGCCTTGTGGATAAATACCCTGTGTGATTAATAAATCATTATTTTCATGTGGAATTCACTTGACATTGCCTTAAGCATGACATTGCCTTCATTCATGCCGGAACTTATTTATTCTCCTTAACTGTGAGGGGAAACCAGTTAACAGGGTGTTCTTCTAAAACTGTAGATAAGTCCTTATCAGCCGTGCATGTGAGACGACTGCGCATGCGCATGACGTCAACGTCAGCCGGCTTCCCTCGTGGTAACGCGTTAATATAGTTGTTTTTTACTCAGAAATAAGTGTGTTGTTTGTCCTTAACTAAACATACGAATGAAAAGCGCAACACAAATCATCTCGTAAGCATTAAACGGTGGTTAAATTGGATCGTATTGAGCTAATGTGTCTCACTCCTCATGTGGCAGCGGCACAGAACAGAACTGGAATAAACCTGTTCTGCCCGGTACAAACCCTTACGCGCGCACAGACAGCAAGCATCTCGTGCACCACTGCGGTGTGGTGCGCGCGCGACCCCGGATGTAGAGCTGTATCTGTCATCACTGCAGAAACACACAGCACTACACAGAGCTGTCTATAGTCGGGTCAGGTAAAAAAAAATAAATAAGAAGAATAATAAATAAGAATATTTTGATGATGTAGGCTATTTTTGTGATTATTTTTGTATCTTTTTGTCTTGAATTATTGTCTTGAATATTATATAAGGTAAATAGACTGTATGCTTAAAAATATTATTATTTGTTTATTTTAAAATGGCCTGATATAATAATAAATAGAAAAAATATGAACAGGTGTTGCAAAAAAATCTGCAGTTGTTAAAATTATTTTATTTCATTTCATATATATTTAGTCATTTATTAAGATTTACTGATTTTATAATCTATTTCGACAAACTTGTTATTTATTGATTCAGGTATTTCTATCTATTAGTACCCTTATCCCCCGTGAAGGACAATCTTAGTGCTTCAGTGTTATACCAAGACATCTTGGACAATGCTATACTTTTTAAAAAAAAAATTTATCAACTTTGTGGCAACAGTTTTTGGTGAAGGCCCTTTTATATTTCAACATGACGGTGCCCTAGCCTACAAAGCAAGAACTATAAAGACATGGTTTGAAGAGTTCGGTGTGGAAGAACTTGACCGGCCCAAACACAGAGCCCTGTAACATCAACCCCATTGAGCACGTTTGGGATGAACTAGAACAGGCCTTGTTGTCACAGATCAGTGTGTGACCTAATAAGTGCTCTACAGAATGAATGGGCAGGAATTCCCACAGAAACAGAGTGGGAAGCTATAGGTGCAAAAGGGGAGGAACTCCATATTGTGTATGTCATTGCAGGTTTGGCCAAATCCTTTTGCTCATTTGTATAACTTAAATGGACAGATGAACATATTTACCTGTAAATCATAACTTTTTATGGAAATTATACAAAATACTGTATATATTATTGTGATGGATACACGATAGCATTGCATGATAGGTTTCCTCTGGGTACTCCAGTTTCCTCCCAAAGTCCCAAGACATGCAGATCATTCTGGCATTCCAAAATTTCCTGTAGTTTGTGAATATACAATATATATAATTTATCCCCCCCCCCACATGTTTAAATTAAATGCATACACAACTAGCTAATAAAGAAACACTAATTAACCAGCAGTAGAACTAATGTTTAAAATGTATTTTTCTATAGAATACAACTGCATTATGTTTGTTTTCTTCGTAAGATTATATTCTATAATATTACTTGTTACGCTGGGCACAGGCGAGCGCGCGCTCTAAAGGGCTGCATGAAAGCGCGGCACGGGCGCGCGCAAGCTCTCGAGTGTCTCGCGGTAGCGGTTGGCGCGCGCGCGCGCGTGCCCGCGTCTCAAATACCGGCTCGAGCCGGTATAAAAATCTGCCAAGAGAGAGACAAGAGAGCGAGAGGAGGAAAAGAAAGAGTGTGTGTGTGTGGGGAGGGAGGGAAACACGAGGACCAACCGGTTAGATCGGAGATGCTCGCGCTGGAAAACGGCAGTTGTTTCTAAGCGAGAGAGCGCGCGAGCGATGATATTTGACGCGACTGGATCGAACTGGAGTCACGGCGTTCTCACGAGTTTTCTCCTCAGAGAAAGTGAGTGAGTGAGAGAGAGAGAGAGAGTTAAGGTTCGGCCTGATTAGGGTAAAGATGCTGGTCAGGTTGCTGAGAGGAAGGTAACGACGTTAGCCGGTGTGGTGGTGCTTCTGCCTTCTGTGCTCTCGACATTTTGCTTAGTCATCATTTTATTTGTTGGTAAGTACACTTTAGGTAATGTTGAACATTTTATGACGCATTAATTAAGCTCATATATGTTCCTAATGACATGAAGAGGGTATAATGTAGGCTTTCTGAGAGAAATCACTCAGTCAGTGGTATACCTTGTTTGTCAAAAAAGAAAAAGAATAAACTCTCTCTCTGTGCCTTGGTGAGATTGCTCACAGACAGAAAGCGCTAATTTAGTCCAAACTCTGACAGGAAAGTGTGTGTGTGAGTGAGTGTGTTGTGTGTGTGCGCTGACTGGTTGAAGCCGGTTTATGTTTAGAGAAGATCCGCATTGCTGTGCTGTGAAATGATGCTCTTCTCATGCACCCTGAGCTGCCTCAAACAGCACCGTTTATATCATCTTTACACCGTTTATATCATCTTCACAGTCACAAAAAGCAAACATTGCTGATTTTTCTAACACGGTTTACCCCCGGAAGTTGTAAAAGTTGAACAGAATTAAAGCAATGCCTTCTCAGTTCCTCTCTCAAATAAGCACTGTGAGTTCTAACGGCAGCCGTAAACCCCGCCCACACGTGACGTCACCCGGTTGCGTCAGCAGCTCTATCCGGCTCAAAGTATGTTAATAATATTAATGAGCAACGCACAGAGCTGACGTGTAGTTGACTGAACACTGTGTCCAGATTTACAGTACTAGAACATCATCAGTGACCAGATCATACAAGATAAATCAATTCCAAACATGCCATGCCATTTCAAGTTTTATCCTTATTTTGATTAGAGAGGGTGTTATGGTTATAGTCTGGATAAGGTGTTTGACACTTTAATGGAACCCGAGTAGAAGAATCATGTCATGTTTCTCAGGGGCACAAAAGGGAGGATGGTTTTCACATGAGGGTTTGAGTTACACCCGTAGCAAGGGAGGGTGAACGTCTGTCAGGTGACCCTTGTGCTTTCTGAGAACTGTCCGATTGCATTACGGAGGTTTTTTACATAAAAAAAAAAATATTGATGTTATGAACCCTTAGATTGCTCAATTTTATGAGTGTTGTGATTTTGTTCACACATTCCTCTAATCTATATATGTCTTTACTGTCACAGGTTCTCAGACAGGACTTGACAAGTCGACCATGCAGGGAACGATGCCCGCTCTGCCCAGCTGTATGAAACCCAACGTTTACCCACGAGCCCCTGACGGAGGCTGGGGTTGGGTTGTAGCCGTGGCCTTCTTCTTTGTCGAGGTTTTCACCTATGGCATCATCAAGATCTTTGGCATCTTCCTGCAGGACATGACCAACCATTTCGGAGAGACGAACAGCCGGGTGTCCTGGATCGTCTCCATCTGTGTCTTCGTCATGTCCTTCACAGGTCAGATGCCCCTGATTACTCAGCACGATCAGAAATATAAGGATATGTTTTAGGCGCACAAAAATGTTATTTGCAAAAAAATTTAACAATTGAAGATTCTGATCATGTGAAGATAAAATTACTGAAAATCCTAAAATGGATTATTTTTCTCTATTTCCCGCTAAAATTAATTGTCAAAAATCTGCATTGTGTCAAAACAAAACGTATTTCCCGCACAATTAAAAAAAAATCTCTTACACTTGCTTTTAACCCTTTAATCTGATTCTTTAAAATTTCAAACTTTCCTTATGCTATTTTGTTTTAATGCTGATTTTGTTTAAGTGATGAGGAGAATATCAAACAATTAATGAATCTGTGTTAGGAAAAAAATGGACTAAGGAAAGTTGCAAGATTTTAAAGAATAATTTCAAGGGGTAAAATGTAAGTATCAGAGTTTTTTTTGTGTGTGTGTTTGTGAAATCTGTTTTTGAATAATTTTTTTATCAGGGAAAAAACCTCAAGAATAAATTTCAGGGTTTTTTTTGTTTTGTTTTTTTTTAGAATCAGTTTTGACACAATGCAGATTTTTGACAATGAATTTTAGAGGGGAAAAAGAAATATTTTTGATTTTAAGTAAATTTTTTCAAATGATCTGTTTTAGAGGAAAAACATTTTAAAAGAATCTATTGGTTGAAAAAGAAAGTGTTTTAATAATGAAACAAAATAATATTTGTTTTGAGCCTTTTTGTTAAGGAGAGATGGCTGCTTAGAAATAGGATCAGAAATATATCCTGAAACAATCAGAGCTCTTACAGCACGAGCGCTCGTTCTCCCTGAGCCTCATTTCGCTCTCATGATGAGTAGAAGCAGTTTTGGAAATGGGATAATTAAAGAAAGCTTTTTGCATAAGGAAGCCTGCAATCAGCATCCATGTGTGAGTCTCCTGTGAGCCGTTACAGGAACGTGGCGTGTGTTTGTCGAGCCTCTTATGAGCCTGGAGTGTGCGTGTGTGTAGGCGTTACCACTGTAGCCTGAGCTTAAAGGAAAGGTCATTGAGGTAAACAAAGCGTAATGCCGTGTCATGGTTTATGGCACAAGGAAGCGTTCCTTCGCTGCTTTTTAGTCTGAGTTAAACTACTAAGTCAGAAGAGCGGGTCTGATATCTGATCTCACCATGGCTGTTGTATGCATCATGGATTTGAAAATCGTTGTGCTAATGATGTGTGTGTGTGTGTGTGTTTGTTTTGTGTGTCCAGCTCCTCTGTCCTCAGTGCTCAGTAACCGGTTTGGATTTCGGCCGGTCGTCATGGTCGGGGGTGTCCTGATCAGTCTGGGTACCATCACCACCGCCTTCGCAACGTCCATCAATCAGATGTACATCACCACAGGCCTCATTACAGGTACCTGTGCATGTGTGCATGTGTGTGTGTGTGTGTGTGTGTGTGTGTGTGTGTGTGTTGATTCTGGTCACTGAGAAATGTCTAGTAGCAATAAATCAGTAGAATATCCACGTGAGAGCGTTCACAGATAAACACGAATCTGGCATATTATCCCTCCAGCGTGTTTAATCCACTCTTTGTGAATTAGTTTTAGATTATTTTGAAGTGCTACCATCTGTTTACTTCCTGTTCCTGTCAATGTTCTTGTTGCTGGTTATCAAAAGAGATTGAATTGCTATCGTGATCATGATATAGTGTATAAAAACTCATGTCTCATATTCAGCACTGTAGTATGTGACATATGTATTTCAAATTTCATGACCCCCATTTCTCCTAAAGGTACCGAAAAGAGCTCCTAAAGAGGGAACCCAGAGAGGGCGGTGATCTGTGCCTGATCCGCCCTTCCTTCCTTTCTTCTGCTGAGTCATGATTCTGTTTCGCTTTTTTAATTACTGTAATTTCCTCGTACAGATTTGAATCTTGCGTGTGAAAACGATGCCCATGACTCAGATTCTGTTGTCGGTTCTCCTTATGTAGATTTACTGCTTTCTCCTGACAATCTCAGCACGTTTATTTCTGCTCAATAAGAACCCCTCCCTAACGCAATGATTTTCTTTCTTCGTGCTTTTTCCCCTTTTTTTTATTTTATTTTCCTTTTTTGTCTGTCTCTTTTAATTGCAGTTTTCTTTCAGCGCAGTGTCCGACGGCAGCCAGCGGCCGAGTGCTTTAGCGTGACCTGAGCTCCGTGCTGCACCACGTGGCTGTTATTCTTCCTTTGTGCTGTTTTATTTCAGGCCTCGGTTACTGCCTCACTTTTCTGCCCACCGTCACCATCCTCTCGCAGTACTTCAACAAGCGCAGATCGCTCGTCACGTCCTTCGCCTCCACCGGAGAGTGCTTTTCGCTTTTTGCCTTAGCTCCAGGTAACGACCGCCCCTTTAAGAAATGTATAGTTCTTAATGGAAAGCTAAATATGTTAATCAGGCACACAAAAAAAGGAAAAGGGAGAAGTTAATTACAGGTCATGCCCAACTTCGAGTTACGAATTACAAATAATAGACACTGCAGTGCACCAGATACCAATATTTACAATTATATACAAAATAGTGTGTAAGTGAAGGTATAAAATGTCTAAAGTCCGGTATATTGTATGTGTGGGGATTCCATTCTGTTCTGTAAAGCTGACCTGAGGTCCTACATTAGACCTGGTAGATTCATTTCCTTAGGCGCGGTTATGGTTTTTGGCCACATGATGGCAGTGTTGGGAAAGGGGACAGAGATTTAGTCAAGTGGATGATGGTACGTTCTACATTTTACATTCGTGTCACTTTGTCGGACTTAAGAACAAATTCGACTTACGAACATGCTCCTGGAACGGAAGTCGAGGATGACCTGTATAACAAAAACAGCCTCAACATGCCTTGAAATAGATTCCACATCTTTCAGAATCTTGTTTATTTAACAGAAAATTCCGTGGAAGAACAATTTTATGTACAACAGAACGATCAAATACATTGAGATCTTAATACTTGATGCTTTTAGGTCCGAATAATCAGTTATGAATTAAAATTATATATCATTGTAATTCTCCTTCGCTCCTGCTATTTTCCCATCGTTATCTTTTTTCACTCTTTGTTTTGTTCAGCCTTCAGCGCTTTGAAAGAACAGGTTGGCTGGCGAAACTGCATGCTTGTCATAGGGATCCTACAGGCGTCCGTGATTGGCTGCGGAGCCGTGCTCAGACCGATCGTCATACAGCCTGAACGTTCCAAGCAGGAAGAGGAACCGGAAGGTCCTCAGTCTCCCCTTAAACCCAATCCCGAAAACAAATACGAGCTAGAGAACGAGTTCACGCACACGTCCCTGGACTCCGTCGACTCCGGCGTTCAGTCCATCTCCTCAGTGGGGCAAAACACAGCGTCTACCGAGATCTCAGACGCAGACCCGGAGGAGGAGGAGGAGGGGACGGGGAGAGGCGATGACGATCGGGCGCTGTCTTCCACTCCTCTGAAGCAAAGTCAGACTCTGGAGAGGAAACGGAGGATCGATCTCTCGCTGCTGAAGGACGCCAGTTTCATTCTCTACTCCCTCTTCGGCCTCTTCGCGACCCTGGGCTTTTTCGCCCCGCAGCTCTACGTGATCGAGCTGAGCGTGTCGTACGGGGTCCAGCGCAACAAGGCCACCTACATGCTGTCCATCATGGCCGCGGCCGAGATCCTGGGACGGCTGTCTATAGGCTGGGTGATGAACCGCAGACCCATCCGGAAAATCTACATCCTGCTGATCTGCACGGCGCTCCTAGGCCTGGTGCTGGCACTCTTCCCTGCCGCCTCATCGCACTTCTGGGCGCTCACTTCCTGCTGCGTCGCCTGCGGCTTCCTGTTCGGCACGGTCGCCTCCACTCACATCCCCATGCTGGCCGAGGACGACGTGTTGGGCATGCAGAGGATGACGATGGGCGCCGGAGTTTACGTTTTCATCCAGAGCTTTGCCGGTCTCGGCGGTCCACCGCTCGCAGGTAAAATACGGATTGATATAAATATGATTCAAGTAAAAAAAAACGTACTGTGAGGAAGTTCATGTAGAATCTGTTCCCTTACCTGGAAGTGTGTGTGTGTGTTACAGGCATGTTGGTGGACGTGACGAAGGATTACGGCTCGGCGTTTTACTCCAGCGCGGCCGGAGTGTGTGTCGGCACGGTTTTCCTCTCGTTAGTACGACCGGCTAAAACCGGTTGGACCTGCTGCAAGAGGGACATCAAAAAGGGTGTTGAACAGGAACAGGAAGTGATGCCAGATGACTTCCTGGAAGTGGACATAAATCTGGAAAGCAGCGAGGCGACGAAGACAGCGAAGAACACGGCACACGTCTGAGATACGAACACATGCACTTGAACGATCCACCCAAAGACGGACATTACACATTTTGATTTACTTTTTTTTTTTTTTATTAAAATGTTTTTAGGTTGTTTTTTTTTGTTTTTTTCTGGACCAAACGAAACCTCAAGCTGGCGATGCTGCTGTTGTTATTAACATAGTCTTATAGATGAGTCTCAGTAAAGAGGGCTGCGCGTTAGGTCGGAGGATTCGCTAACATCACTGGTTAGCATTGTGTATTTTACAGACAGTACCGAGCTGCCAACTTTTGTTTTTAAATCCTCTTCCTCTCTTTTTATTATTGATTTTGGTAATTTATCCTTTAAATTCTAAGGCAGTGTTCATCATTGTCTCATCGTCTATACCCGCTTTATCCTGAGTCACACGGGGGGGGGGGCCTGGAGCCTATCCCAGGAGACTTAGGGCACGAGGTGGGGTACATCCTGGAGGGGTGTCAGTCCATCGCACTATAAGGCAGTATTAAATAAATAAAAAAGTAAAAAAAAAAAAGACAAACAGCAGTGCAGAACAATGTTAACAATGTCACGGCGCTGTATTACTGTACGCGGTTTACAGCGTGGTTTGGTTCTAACTACAGTACAAGGCTGTTTTGCGGAAGGTTCTCCAAAGTTCTAAATCATTTTCTTTACAAGGCGGGCAAAATCATGCGTGTTTTAATAGACAATGTATCATGGAATTGTTCTCAATGCCAAGGAGAACAACGAGAAGTCTACGTCTGTTAAACAAACCTTAGAGGCAATATTTTGACACATCTTGCTGTCCAAAAAAAAAAAATGCTGCCTACTTAGGCAGCCTACTTTCTAAACTAAATGTTCACAGTGAAATGATACCATGTGACCGATAACTGATACGTTTACTCTTATACTTCTTCTTATTTTGTTATTCTTATACTCCAGGTAGATCCAGTGACACGTCTTCCAATGATGTTTCTTTTGTTTTAAAAATGTCTAAAAGATGAAGAAGAATGAAAGTAGCAACATAGTTTTTAAAAAATACATAAATATATATATATATATATACAGTATATGTAAATCCAGCGTCATTAGCACAACACGAATCAATGCCTTTCATATTTATTTTGATATTTAATCCACTTATTTTATTTAATTCCTCAACAGACTTGAATATGTTGCGGGCGAGAAACAATCAGACTCAACACTCAGCTATGGAATAACGCTAGGCCTGACTCTAACACTGATTTAACACACCAGGTCACTGTAGTGCAGGAGATGAGATTTTTATGATTTATTGTATAGATTTATTGTTTATCTCTCTCAGTCATAATCTTACGATTGCACTGTATGTTGCTAATGTTTTTTTCTTCTGTTTTTACATCATAACGGGCATCTTATTTAATTTCATGTAAAATGACTGCGTGCAATGAAACCAAACCATGATGTGTGTGATGTATGATGAGTTTGCCTCTGGAATGCTGCAACTGCTGTACTGCAACGAGATCGAACTTTTACACAGGAATAAAATGATGTTAATTTTATGGACTGCCTTCTTCTTCTTCTCTCTTTTTTTTTTTTTTTTTTTGCTCTAATGTGTATATACAGGAAACAGGATGTGTATATACAGGAAACACCTCATATTACAGAATTAAATCTTATTACAGAAATCTTCAGCATATCAATAACTACATGTTTATAGTCACTTTTTGTCAGAGCTGCTCTGGAAGAAAATTAATCACCACTGAACATTCTGATCAATCAGTGCAGTCGAGACTTTAAAAAAGCACTTTGGTACAGAACTATTTACGTTTGCATAATCAACAGGATTCTGATACAACAGCGCCATCTGCTGTTAGGTGCTGAGATTTTTAGAATAACATCAATTCCTTCTTCAAAAGCCTTGAAAAGAAGTGATTATTTAATTATCTGCATAATCTTTTTATTTTGCATGAATACTATCAGAGTTAGAATCAGTTGATTTCCAAAGTGAATGAGTGCCTGCGTTGCTTTATTTGGTGTGAATGAGCGTGTAATGAAACCAAATCATAATGTATGATGAGTTTGCCTCTGGAAAGCTGCAACTGCGCATTTTGTGCAAATAATTAATGACACACACACACACACACACACACATTTTTCAGTGACCGATCTTACTTCCCTAAAAATATCAAGCTGCTAAATTCAGCCGTTTTGCAGAGATGATTTTAAATGAGCCCCAAAAATGGCCATTTGTCAGCGTTATACTGTCTCACTTCAAACAATAATCATTTAAAATGGAAATGATTTACAATATATTTCTTTATGAGTATTGATACTAAAATTGGTGTAAGCTTCGGTAAATTTTTTTGCTTAAATTCTGATTTTCGGTTAAAAAGCAAAAAAAATCTGTAGTGTCCGTAACCATGGCAAATTCATGTTGGAACATATTAACAATTTTGCATTTTAGAATAAAACACTTTTTCAGGTTTACGTCTTTTCGTGTGAAATCTAAATCGGACAGGTTTCATCTGGATGATGATCACTGAAAGGTATAAATTTGAAAAGGTTACGGACATAAAAGGGCATGAAATTGTATTTAGCAAATGTGTTTCTTTTCATCTGATAGAAATATTAAGTATTATAAAAAATGGTGTTATATGAAAATTCACTTTTTCTCCCTTGGCCGACACATCGATACCATGTTTTTGGCCGATGGGATTTAAACAGCGTGATCTTCTTCATTTATCTACGTCTCGTGTGTTGATCAGAGCTGTGATTACAGGCTTCTTGTGGCCGTAGACTTTCATGCTCCAAATACTTTCACATTCTGATTTCACAGCCTTGTTAAGTTTGGGAACGCTCTCATACTTCCCTTCACTTCATCTGCATCTTTCTTCATGAGCAAACAAAGATAAGAGGAAGTCACACACACACTCACACCCTCTGTCCAAAGGTGGCATGTTATAGATAACAGAATGGAGGCGGAAGTTTCAACCACACCAGGAACTGGATACGAAATCAGCTTGCGACGACACGACCACCAAAAAATACAGTTGTTTATTCTTCTGTCTGGTTTGTAAGACAATTACAGTGTGTATGTTTATGTTTAAGGACATCACTTATACACAAAGTCATGATTCACATTAGATAAAGACGAACCGTCCCTGCTGTCAAAACAGGGAGACCTGAATAGCAGTGTGGGAACTAACGGTGACATCATTACTGATCAGTAATACAAGTTTATAAATCATCTATAAACAAATTAACAACAACAACAACAACAAAAACCCTAGGAAGAGGTAAAGGTACAGTACAGGAGAGGAGCTTGACTTCAGCCTCATGGTGAAATTCCTCCTCTTGTGGTCGCTGTGGAATAAACAGAAATGCAAAAATCATTTAGAATCACGGTGACCAAATAAACATTTACTCATGCACTAGGTGAGGGATAATATTTTTTTAAGTAGGAAAGTAGGACAGGTGACATGCTGCTGTACAGCTGTGTCAAACAAAACCGGTGTGTGTGTGTGTAATGGGTTTAGTGTTAATGTTTAACAAAACGATAAGAAGCTCTTTCTTTTCTGAACACTTGAAAAAAATGTGAAAAAAAAGATCACCAGATCTATTATGTGGCGACAAAGCAGCAGCGACTCGAGTCGGATAAACGGAAAAGAAATTGCTTTTGAATGGGAACACGGCTGAATCCGCGCCGATGCCTTCTGCTCGTTTATACAGACAGGATTACTGATTAACGCCTGCGGAATTCATGTAGAGACAATCTCGAAGCAAATCGAGATCACATTAGTTCATAACTTCAGTCCCGGAGACAGACGAACCAAAAACCTTCAAGCGAATGAGCTCTCATTGACTTTCATCAAGTTTAGTGTATAATATCTGCAGCATGTCACCAGACTACAGTGGCTTGCAAAAGTATTCGGCCCCCTTGAATTTTTCCACATTTTGTCACATTACAGCCACAAACATGAATCAATTTTATTGGAATTAAACCAACTACGTGAAAGACCAATACAAAGTGGTGTACACGTGAGAAGTGGAACGAAAATCATACGTGAATCCAAACATTTTTTACAAATAAATAACTGCAAAGTGGGGTGTGCGTAATTATTCAGCCCCCTGAGTCAATACTTTGTAGAACCACCTTTTTGCTGCAATTCCAGCTGCCAGTCTTTTAGGGTATGTCTCTACCAGCTTTGCACATCTAGAGACTGAAATCGTTGCCCATTCTTCTTTACAAAACAGCTCCAGCTCAGTCAGATTAGATGAACAGCGTTTGTGAACAGCAGTTTTCAGATCTTGCCACAGATTCTCGATTGGATTTAGATCTGGACTTTGACTGGGCCATTCTAACACATGGATATGTTTTGTTTTAAACCATTCCATTGTAGCCCTGGCTTTATGTTTAGGGTCGTTGTCCTGCTGGAAGGTGAACCTCCGCCCCAGTCTCAAGTCTTTTGCAGACTCCAAGAGGTTTTCTTCCAAGATTGCCCTGTATTTGGCTCCATCCATCTTCCCATCAACTCTGACCAGCTTCCCTGTCCCTGCTGAAGAGAAGCACCCCAGAGCATGATGCTGCCACCACCATATTTGACAGATGGTGACCATTGGGGATGGTGTGTTCAGAGTGATGTGCAGTGTTAGTTTTGCTGTTTAGTTTTACATGTTTGCTGTGCAAACGGGACTTCTTATGGTTTTCTGTTAACAATGGCTTTCTTCTTGCCTCTCTTCCATAAAGGCCAACTTTGTGCAGTGCACGACTAATAGTTGTCCTATGGACAGATTCCCCCACCTGAGCTGTAGATCTCTGCAGCTCGTCCAGAGTCACCATGGGCCTCTTGGCTGCATTTCTGATCAGCGCTCTCCTTGTTTGGCCTGTGAGTTTAGGTGGACGGCCTTGTCTCGGTAGGTTTACAGTTGTGCCATACTCCTTCCATTTCTGAATGATGGCTTGAACAGTGGCTCCGTGGGATGTTCAAGGCTTTGGAAATCTTTTTGTAGTCTAAGCCTGCTTTAAATTTCTCAATAACTTTATCCCTGACCTGTCTGGTGTGTTCTTTGGACTTCATGGTGTTGTTGCTCCCAATATTCTCTTAGACAACCTCTGAGGCCGTCACAGAGCAGCTGTATTTGTACTGACATTAGATTACACACAGGTGCACTCTATTTACTCATTAGCACTCATCAGGCAATGTCTATGGGCAACTGACTGCACTCAACTGCAAAGTGGGGGGTATTTATTCAGCCCCCTTTGGTCTATTTATTTGTAAAAAATGTTTGGAATCATGTATGATTTTCGTTCCACTTCTCACGTGTACATCACGTTGTATTGGTCTTTCACGTGGAATTCCAGTAAAATTGATTCATGTTTGTGGCTGTAATGTGACAAAATGTGGAAAAGTTCAAGGGGGCCGAATACTTTTGCAAGCCACTGTATATAAAAATGAATATGATAAAAATAAATAAAAGTGCAGTTATTATTCATTCTAACGTTGTACATTTTTGGCAGATCTATCGATATTTATTTGTTCTTGAATTGGGTTAAAAGGAATTTCCTTCTTTCTTTAATGAAATTCTCACAAACATCCTGCAGACACTTACTCTAATGTAATACACTCACACGAGGCCGATGCTGACATGATCACACGATGATCACACGATGATCACACGAGGCCGATGAATAAGCTGATGCATCGAGTCTGTACAACTTCCTCGTTCGGAAAATAACACGAAGTGTATAATTCTGTATAATTGATATTTATTATAATTTCATATATTATATTTCTATTTTAAAAAAATTTACTCAATTGTATCTTGTATATTTGTAGATTTTATATATCTTACATTCTTATTTCCAGGACAGTTTGAGTTTTTTTACCTTCTTATTCTATTTCATCTTTCCTTTTAAGGTCACAAACAGTTGTAAAGGTATTTCACTGCATATCGTCAGTGAGGCCCTCTACCCTCAACTGCTCAGATGCATAAGGAGATAGAAATGTAAGTCGCTCTGGATAAGGGTGTCTGCCGAATGCCGTAATGTAAATATAATACTGTGTACGGTTCCATCTGCGACAATTTGATATGTAATTTGAATGGGCGGGGTTCTTAGGAACTACACATTTCTTACACATGTGACTTATAGTAAATATGATTTTTTTTTAACATTTTAAATTTCTCTAAAATGCATTTAAAATGCTCCGTGCTTTTTTCTCTATTGCAGTGAAATCCTTCTAATTCTCTGTCTTTCCACTCTACCCTACCTTTATTTATTTATTAGTAATAAGTATACAGTATATTCGTATACGCATTTCACTGCATATTATACAAATTCATACTTTTTCAAATGTATATTTCAATCTGAATGGGCCGGGTTCTTATGACCTACACATTTCTTACACATATGACTTATAGTAAATATGATATTTTTACATTTTAATACAATACATTTCTCTAAAACGCGTTTAAAATGCACCGTGCATTTTTTTTCTGCATTTCTGTCTTTCCACTCTGCCCTATCTTTATTTATTTATTTATTTTTAGTAATAAAGGTAGGGTAGAGTGGAAAGACAGATTTTACTGCAATTGAGAAAAAAAAACACGGTGCATTTTAAATGCATTTAAAAATGTAAAAATATCATATTTAATATATGTCATATGTGTAAGAAATGTGTAGGTCCTAAGAACCCGGCCGACTCCAATCGAAAAACTCCAATATAAATTTGAGTGAATTGTATGAATTTGTATGATGTGCAGTGAAACGCTGAAATAAGTCTACAGTATATTATATATTATATAGATCATCATTTTCATACAAATTCATCCGATGTCAGGTTTATACTGGAGTTTTTGGATTGGAGTGGGCGGGGCTGTTCTGACTTACCTGTGAATGACGTCAGTGATTATATAGGAGAGTGTGTGTGTGTGTGTGTGTGTTTCTAATGATGATGGTATTAACCTGTATGTGATGTCACCCTGAGGGGGCTCATATGGGTGCGGTTTCTGTGTCCACCGAGGCTGACACTGTGCTCAGGTGTTGGTGAGGAGGTGGTGGTGGTGATGATGGAGGAGGTGATGATGTGGTCATGGGCAGGTTCACCGCCACAGTCCCCCGGCCGCCATGTTGCCCCCGTGTCGCCCCCCGAGCGGCCCCTGTGGCCCCTGTGGCCCCTGCGGCGTCTCTCCTGACGGAGCCCCTGATGCGGCTGGAGAACCTCCGGAGAACCCCGCTCAGACCCCGCTCCTTCTTCTTCAGCAGGCCCACGTCGTCCTCCAGCTCCTCCGGGGGAACCTCGATGTTCCCGGTGTACCAGAACACCCACCAGATCAGGCTGAGGAAGATGACGATGGCGCCCGCGTAGATCAGAAAGTCGTAGAAGAAGATGTCGGCGAAAACCCCGGCGAGCAGCACGAGGAGGCCGCACGCGTCGAACGCCACAGCCAGCCAGAAGGCGCACGAGCAGCGGCCGAGTCCGCCCACAACCGAGTCGTCCATCAGGAGGAGAAGGAAAAACCTAATCAATACACTGTGTGTGTGTGTGTGTGTGTGTGTCCGCTCTCCGCTTTTAAACTCTCACCATCTCAAATCTATAAGACTAAACAGAACGATCTCCCGATTAAACGAGCCGTGTGTGTGTGTGTGCGCGCGCAGGTAAAGGTGATCCAGGTGAGTGACACCGTTACCTGTAAACGCTTAGTGGGCGGAGCCACACCTCCACCTACCCCAAAAAACAGGAAGTGAAGGACAGGTAAAGCCGAAATGATTGGAATAAACAGGTAACGAGAGTTAGAACCTTCTAGTGGACATCTCAGTCCAATATAATAATAATAATAATACATACATACATACATACATACATACATACTGTACATGTAGTTTCATCATCATCTTCCTAATAATAATCATGATACTACTACTACTAATAATAACAGTTTCTTAATAAAAATAACAATAATAATACATAACCCAATTTATTGATAATAATAATAATAATAATAATAATAATAATAATACATGTAGTTTCATCATCTTCCTAATAATGATGATACTAATACTACTACTACTACTACTACTAATAATAATCGTTTCTTAATAAAAAATAACAATAATAATACATAACCCATTTTATTGATGATAATAATAATAATAACATCACAAACATTTCAAATAAGGCTATTTTGATAGATGGAGATTTTAACAGTTGATAAAAAAAAGAAAGAAATATAAACAGAAATATAGATAGATAGATAGAAAGATAGATAGATATACTTTATTGATCCAGAGAGAAATTCCAGATTTGCCATGGAATGGAAAGCTGACCAAAAGTTACTAATACTAATTATAATTATATATATAAACAATACAAATAAGCATATAAATATACAATAATTTATTAAAGTGCAATTTTGGCAAAGTGACAACAATGCAAATAATATTAAGCGTGAAAGTAATTAAAAAAAAGTCTGTGTGTCCTGTAATTGCAAAATATATAATACTGGGAGTAACTGATATAATTAACTTTAATCATAATTTAAGTTCATACTGTGAAATTGCAAACAGAGAATCACATCCTGCTGTAGTGTGTATTCTTTATCCCTGTTGCTCCGTGTAAATTACCCAATATCCTGTGACTTTATGCAAATAGCCCTTGATTTTGGGTCTTTGCTCTGTACCTAATAATTTGAAAAGCTGACCAAAAGTTACCAGTGCAACACTAGAAAGGGTCAGGTGTAGCTCAGTGGTTAAGGCATTGGACTACGGTTCGGAAGATCCCAGGTTCAAACCCCACAACCACCAAGTTGCCACTGTTGGGCCCTTGAGCAAGACCCTTAACCCTCAACCTTAACCTTTAACCTTGCTCAGATGTGTAATGAGATAAAAATGTAAGTCGCTCTGGATAAGAGTGTCTGCCAAATGCCTAAATGTAAATGTAAATGTAGAAACAAAAAAACTACAAAATATACAGTATAAGAAGCATAAAAATCACAAGTAATAGTAAAGAGGAAAAATTAAATAAATTAATTGCAGTGCAATAGACACAAACACACAGGCCCTGTGGTGAGATTCAATCATATAATAATAATCATAATAATTGTTGATTAAAAAAAGAAAAAATGTTAAATACATCTAAAATAAAAGTTTTTATTTTGCCCTTATTTTCTCTTTCCTTCATTTTTACTTTTCTTTTTTCCATTCTTGTATGTTTTTCTGTTCTTCTGAACTTCTCCCTCTCCTCGTGCGTCCTTTCATACTTTATTAGACCCTTTTTGACTTCAGTGTATGTCTGGTTTTTTAAATGGTAAAATTATAGTCATTAATTCATAAATTTTATTTGATGAAGTTTTGGCATAGCTTTCCTGGGATGGTCTTCATGTTGTAAGATTGGATGGTGCCAGAAGGTGGCGCTCTACACTTTGCTAGCAGGAAATGTTTCAGCGTACAGTAAGTGTCTGGATAAATTACTTTTATAGGTTATAATTAATTTATACATTAGGTTATACATGTACTGATATTGATCATTAACAGTCAAGTCAATATTTTTTATTGTAAACATATACGGTATTTACACATAAATATACATGTTAAATATTATACAGTATACTTATTTTTAAGGTATTGAACCATTAGCCATGCAAAAAGGAAGATGTGAAACCAAATGCACCATTATTTTAAAAAGCTGGCTAAAATACAGTATATAAAAATATATTAAAAAATATTTAAACCCAGGGGAGTGTATGGATGCAAAATGTTATAGATATCATTTACAAACACGTACATAGATAAATACATGAAGATTCCACATATTATAATTTGCCAACTGCATTTTTTAAAAAATATGTAATTTAAACAATATTATTGAATGCTATCTAGAGCAATTAAATTGTTATCCTTGTAAAAAGCTGTTGTCTGTGGTGGGGCTGTTGTTTTGTGTTTTTCTATTGTGTGCGTATTATTATAACGATTATGCCTGGACATATGAGCTATTCTGATTCTGTTTAACAAAATGTTTAATTCATCTACACACAGAATATGAAATATATAAAAATATAGAAATACACACACTACCAGTCAAAAGTTTGGATATATTATCTAATACCGTAGTCGGTCCTGATTTTTCCTTCTTCCTTCACTGGAAAACAATATTGAAGGCGTTTATTCAAATAAATCTGGTATTGTTCCAAAATGTAGAAAATAAATCACTATACAAAAAACTTGAATAATACAGTACGGTGTGTCCAAACGTTTGACTGGTACTGTATATATACACACAGTATAAATAAAGGTTTGTGCAGTTCGCGTCTGTATGTGTGTGTGTGAGTGTGTGTGTGTGTGTGAAGGCACCACAGTCGCTGTTCATCACTTCTCCTCATTAGGGCTTTGGCTCATGATCTGTTCCTCAGTGGCGGTTAACCAGTCGAGAGCCGTGCCCGCCGTGCCGTCGCCGCTCTGCTGCGAGAAACACAGGAACATGGACCACAGGAACGCCGAGCAGCCCATGAACACGGTGCGCAGGTATGGCGGCATGTACACAAAGTTCAGGACCTGAAACCAATAAAGGAACCATAAAGCTTCAGGAAACAATATGGACGGAGAGCATCCTGACTAACTACTGTACATCACCGTCTGGTACATCAGCTCCACTGTGTTAGAAAGAAAATCTCTACAAAGGTGGTGAAAAGCACTCAGCACATCATTGGTACCAGACTACCAGCTTTTGTAAACCTTCAGCACAGCAGCGGTCTTCACATAGACACATCATCATCAGACTCGGAAACTCCTCCATCCTTCCATCCGAGAGAAAGTACAGAAACATTCGCACCATCGCATTACTTCACTCTACACAACACCAACTTCTTAAACCACTTTTACCTTTAACCTGTAATACATCTCACAACTGCAGTACTGGTTTTTTTCTTCTTCAGAGGTGGTTTTAATATTTATCTGAAGTTTGTTTTGGGCCAAGTTGGAAGTGGGTGGGGCTATTTTGGAAGCATCAAGCAAGTAATGTCAGGCGAGTTCATGTATACAGTAAAGACAGACTGTACGCATGAGTTCAGGAAAACGCAGAATTGGCAACACACTCACATCACCTTTTTGAATATTCATTCATCCGTTGATTCCTTTCACTTACAGTAATATCCTCTTATTATCGTCCAGAATGATCGTTCTTGGAGTGCTTGGTTTTATAATGCTGAATGAATAAGTAGCGACCGTCACCTCCGCCATAATTAACAAGCACAATCTGTGTCTATACGTAGTCTACATCTGGTCCTGTTTGGTCTGTCCCTCTTTCCTAATATGGTCATAGTTTTTTGTTCCTCTTATCCATTGGTCATGTTTGGTAATAATGCTGAACAAAACATTATTTCCTAGTGAGTTATATAATACAAGCTAAATTATTTTATAGTAGTTTATGTGTATAGCGAGAGAGAGAGAGAGAGAGAGAGAGAGAAGACACACACACACACACACACACACACAGACACACATTAAACATACCTGCATAAAGGGCCAGTACATGAGTCCAGTCTGAAATTCAAGAACACAAATTCAACATTATTTCCACTAAGATAAAGAAATCCAATACAGAAACGCCTCGGGCAGTGAGTCCTGTGTAACGGTTCATGATTAATATTAATTTCAGATTTCTTTAATGCCAGAACAACACACACCTTATATGTGTTAAGGAATTTCTTCCTCCAGTCTTCAAAGACGTCCTCTTTGCCCTCCAGCACACTCACACCTGTGTAAAAAAAAAATGAAGTGATCATCCTTCATCCTCCAAGTAAAGAAATGATAGGATGTCAGGAAAGGAAATAAGAACCTGAAGATCCAATGAGGAACATACAGTCCAGTGACTCAGAGTGTAGAGCTGGGTGTCAATCCGAACCCTGGTTAAACGACGAGACTCGTGCTGTCAGACGTGAGTGTCGAAAAGTGGAACGCAAATGGAAAAAGGACAAATTGCAAGAGTCTTTTATTTCGTTGAGAGATAGTTGGCGTCTTAATCAGAAAACTGTTAAAGCGGCAAAAACCAAACATTACTCTGACCTAATTTTAGCAAACTGTCATAAGCCTCGCGTTTTATTTCAGTTTTTTTAATGCAATTCTTAATGGTCCCCAAATCGACGGTTTCGAAAGCTCATATAAGGTGTGTGAAAACTTTCTCCAGTTTTTTATTGATAAGGTTTCTTCTACAAGGGCTCTTATCACATCTCCTGCATGTAACGCATCTATTTCCATTTCTGTCTCTAGCTCTGCTGTTTTTAACCAGTTTGAGCCCATCTCTCTTTCCTTTCTGTTAGAGATTATTAATATTATGAAGCCTGCAGGATCTCCTGCTGATCCCATTCCTCCACATCTCTTTAAAGAGTTGGCTCCCATTCTAGGTCCTAAAGTTTTAAATATTATAAATAGCAGCTTGGGATCTGGGGTGGTACCCATACATTTCAAACATGCAGTTGTGCAGCCTTTGTTAAAAAAAACCTAATCTTGATCCATCTGTGTTGTCTAATTACAGACCAATCTCTAAGCTACCATTTCTGTCTAAGATTCTGGAGAAGGTAGTTTATACACAGCTAATAAGTTATCTTGGTGAGCATGGAATGCTTGAGGTTTTTCAGTCTGGTTTCAAGGCTCTTCACAGTACTGAAACAGCTCTGTTAAGAGTCTTAAACGACATTTATCGTATTACTGATTCTGGTGACTCTGTGATTCTTCTGCTGCTTGATTTATCAGTTGCCTTTGATACAGTAGACCATGACATTCTTCTGTCACGCTTAGAACACTGGGTGGGAATTAGGGGGACAGTTCTAGACTGGTTTAGATCCTATCTTATTGATAGAACTTTTTCTGTTAGCCTTGGAGATCTTGAGTCATCATCGGCTCCTCTTACATATGGGGTTCCACAGGGGTCTATCCTTGGACCCCTTCTTTTCTCATTGTATTTGCTGCCGCTCGGCTGTATCCTGAGAAATCATGGCATCTCCTTTCACTGCTATGCAGATGACAGTCAAATTTATCTCCCGTTAAAACAGAAGGAAGGCTACTCTGTCAAGGCGCTGTTAACATGTCTAGATGATATAAAAGCATGGTTAGCCCAAAATTTTTTAAATTTTAATGATAAAAAGACAGAGGTTTTGGTATTCGGTCCTGGTGCCAGGGGTAAAGTTCCACCTCTGGATTTAGGAGATTTGGGGCAGTATGTTTGTAACGCTTGGATTTAGAAAACCGCTTGGTTACAAAAAAACGGATTCGGGAACCAAAATATGGGCTGTTTAACACTACTTCCGGTATTGCGTAATTGCGACAGGACAAAACACGACGCGACACAAAACGATTATAATAAATTAAACCAAGTGTATTATACAGAGGATTATAAGGTGCACCACAAACCAATATATACAAAATATATACAAATGTAAATGGTGTGTGCGGGATGTATGCGGGTGTGTGAGTGTGAGTATGAAAGTCCAGTGTCTGAAAAACGGCAAAGGGTATGAATGGGTTGAGTTGGAGAGATGGTTCGATCTCACCAGATGAAGATGGTAGGTCTGGGAGATCGAGAAACGGAAGGAGCTGGGTACTGAATGAAATTATCAACGAGTAATCCACAAACAGTCTCTCAGTCTCAAACAATATGCAGCGCGCTGTCTTCATCTCTCCGTGCCGGCCTCTATGCCGGCTCATGTGACCCACGTCACTTCCGGGTTCCCTTGTGCCGCGATCGCGCACGCGCGGGAACTTGCCCGGTGACCAAACCACTGTCAATGGGGAAACAGAAACCGCTAGGGCACGCCTTCGGCCACAGGTGAGCAGCATTAGCTCCACAACCAATTCCCTGTGTATGAAAACGCCCCTGTTGTGTGGCTGTGCTACATAGACCCCCCCCCCCCCAAGCCTCCGGCATCTGAGGAGAATGTCCGCACAAGCACTTTAAATTCGCCACACTGTAACGATTGGCTTTTTGTGGGTATCCCCAAGACCTTGTGTATTTTTTCGGTCCTCTTTGTATTTCTGCTGGACCCTCCCACTTGGGCACTCGCTTTGCAGAACATCTTTTTGCTGTGGAGGAATGAGGTTGAGTTTTGACCCAAACCAGTTCTCCCGGGTGAAAGTGCGCTGCTTCGCCCCGGGTATTGTGACATCTGGCTTGTCTGGATCTCCGGTGTTCTGCTCTCTGTTGGCCCTCCTCCATGATGAGTCTTTGTCGGGGTGATGATGGATGTCCTGTCTTGTGTCGGTGGCACATGCTGCAAGCTTGGGTGTATTGCCAGACGTCTTTCCGCACAGTCGGCCACCACGCCACCTCTAGTAACCTCAGCAGGGTCTTCAGTTGTCCCCAGTGTCCTCCCAGTGGATTGTCATGATAATACTGAAGAAAAAGTTTTATTAGAGACTGGGGGACAACAAGCTGGATTTTCTCCCCGTGCCTTACTGGTACCGGGCGATACAGCATGCCCTGATGACATTCGAAGGTGACCCTCTGATCTGGTGTACCTCTTGGGTGATCTTTCGAGAGCAGCTTCGTGATAGTTGGGTCATTCTGTTGGGCTTTGATGATCTCGCTCAGGTCGCTCGGGAAGCTGGAGGCCTCTTTAGTGGACATGGTGGGTAGATGTGGGGTGTCAGCTCCTTTCAGCGGCGGGTGTGCTCGGGGTATGGCGTCTGGACCCGGATTAAAGTGGTCCTCGCGATCATTCTCTCCCCTAGCGCCACTCTCCACCTGTTGTTCCAGGGTGCTCGCCGCTCCTCTTAACGCCACTCTCGTATTGATGTTCTCCCGGGCTCGCCCCATCTGTTCTTCCTCGGAGATATCAGGATTTCCTATGAGACAGAGGGCGGGGTGTTCATCGGCGGAGTCTCCCAGGCGCTGCCCTGGCAGCTGTACCGGAGACCTCGGGTTGTCTTCCTCTTCGTCGAGGTCGTCATCCAGTATAAACGCCGCCGTGAACGCCTGCTTAAAAGACTCCCAGTCCTTCACCTTGCCTTTCTCCGTCTTCCACCAACTGAGAGCAGGCCCTCGTAGAACTGTGCCGAGGGTTCCCAGCAGCTCAGGTCGGGTCAGGGGTCTGATCTCCAGGTACTTCTCTGCTTGCTTAATGAAGTTCCACACCTCAGCTGTCTCTGACGCGTCACAGTAGGCTGGAAACTCCATGCAGATGGATGGATGAGCATGCAGAGAAGAAGAAGAAGAAATTGGGGAGGAGTGTGAGCCGAGGAGTGTGCTGGAACACCAGGAGGAACGTCGTAGATGGCAAGAGTGCTTGGTAGCTTTACCTTGGCTGTAGAGGTTGGAGTGCTGGGACGATGTGTAGGAGATGGTGTAGGGGTGTAGGCCTGTAACCTGTGGGCGGTGGGCGTACAAGTGGGACACAGTCTCTTCATCCGGTTTTCCCAGATGGCGTCACGTCGCAGAAAACAGTCAACGATGGCTCTCTCCATCTTTTCGAGAGCCTCCTGGCAGTAGCGCTGCAGCCCTTCCAGGCTCGCATCCACTGCGTCACGAAGACTGATTTCCCGGTTGAGACTGCTGTCCAGGGATTGTCTATAATCCTGCTCCATGGAGCTCACTTTATCAGTAAGCGCCACCATGTCCATCTTACATTGATACAGTTCAGTCTGTAGTGTGTGCACTACCCCAATATCAGACCCATGAACAATATAATCAGCATTGACATTATCATGGCTATCTGATATATATAAAGAACTAATCAATGACGTTAATTCAGTTGTAGGGTTACGGCGTGTATAAAATGCATCCTCTACATCAACCGGCATGTTATTATGCACTACACAGTCGGCCTTAGCAGCACTACTAGCATTAGCCTTAGCATTAGCTTTAGCACTAGCATTAGCGTCCATCTTGTTCAGCCACATCACACAAAACCCGGAAAATATCCCAAAATACAGATTCCCCGTACGGGCCACCACTATGTAACGCTTGGATTTAGAAAACCGCTTGGTTACAAAAAATACGGATTCGGGAATCTAAACTGGGGCTTGAAAACACTACTTCCGGTATTGCGCAACCGCAGCTGGACAAAACACGACGCGACACAAAACAATTATAATAAATTAAACCAAGTGTATTATACAGAAAGAATAAAGAAATAAACAAACACGGTGCACCACAAACCAATATATACAAATGTAATACAAATATAATACAAATAGAAAAAAGTGTGTGTGTGCTGTATGCGGGTGTGTGAGTGTGTGTATGAAAGTCCAGTGTCTGAAAAATGGCAAAAGGTATGAGAATGATGAGACGGAGAGATGAAGACAGCGCGCTGCATATCATTTGAGACTGAGAGCCTGTTTGAGGATTACTTTTTGATAATTTCATCCAGTACCCAGCTCATTCCGTTTCTCGATCTCCCAGACCTACCATCTTTATCTGGTGAGATCGAACCATCTCTCCAACTCATCATTCTCATACCTTTTGCCGTTTTTCAGACACTGGACTTTCATACACACACTCACACACCCGCATACAGTACACACACACTTTTTTCTATTTGTATTATATTTGTATTATATTTGTATATATTGGTTTGTGGTGCACCGTGTTTGTTTATTTCTTTATTCTTTCTGTATAATACACTTGGTTTAATTTATTATAATTGTTTTGTGTTGCGTCGTGTTTTGTCCAGCTGCGGTTGCGCAATACCGGAAGTAGTGTTTTCAAGCCCCAGTTTAGATTCCCGAATCCGTATTTTTGTAACCAAGCGGTTTTCTAAATCCAAGCGTTACATGTTAAACCTACAGCGTCGAATTTAGGGGTTATTTTTGATCATGGCCTTAAATTTGACAAACAGATTAGTGCTGTGGTTCGGTCCAGTTTCTTTCAGTTAAGGCAATTGGCAAAACTTAAACCTGTTTTGTCCTTTAGGCTGTTTGAAATAGCCATCCATGCTTTCATCACCACTCGCATTGATTACTGCAATGCTCTCTACTTTGGAGTTTCTCAGGCAGTATTACATCGGCTTCAGCTGATCCAAAACTCAGCTGCTCGACTATTAACATCCACGCGTAAAAGAGAACATCTCTCTCCAGTTCTGGCTTCTCTTCACTGGCTCCCGGTACAGTACCGAATAAATTTTAAAATTCTCTTGGTCACGTTTAAATGTGTACATGGCCTTGCCCCTCCCTACCTCTCTGATCTGCTCCAGCCCTATGCCCCACCCCGGTCTCTCAGATCATCAGATAAACATTTGCTGATGGTACCCAAGACCAAATGCAAGCTCAGGGGTGATCGGGCATTTTCTGTGTCAGCTCCTAAATTATGGAATGACCTACTATTGACCATTCGTGAGGCCACATCATTGAGGGTGTTTAAGTCTAGTCTTAAAACTCATGTTTTCTCTGGCATTTAAACCAACATGAGATGTTAATTTTATATATTGCTTGATATGCTTGTGATGTGATTTTAATTATGTTCTTCTTTTATAAAATGTTTTATTTATTTTTATTATTATCTTGTATTTATTTTATTAGATTACTGTTATTATTATTATTTTTTATGTGAAGCACTTTGGGACATTCTTGTTTGTTAAAGTGCTATACAAATAAATATGAGTTGAGTTGAGTTGAGTTTTCTGTACACTGGAATTATTTGCGTTTGTAACTGGTCTCAGTCTTGGTGCGTTCAATGATTTTATTTTTTTCACATGGACAAAGTTCAACAAGGAGTAATTCCTACATCCAGAAACCAGCCTTATTATTGTTAAAGTCAGAATGAAGTCAGCTAAGCCGGGTCCCTTTTGACTCAGGGTCATCTACCTCTCTATGTTCTACACCCATCATGTTCCTCCTCTCAATTTTTGAAAGCCTGGTCATGAAAATACAATATTAGTTGTTTTTTTAGGCACAATCTCGACAGGACAGAGCTTGATTCACATTTGCAGCATTTGATGCATACATCTAAGGGTGAGGGCATTGCTCAAGGACCCAATAGCCTGGTGGTGCTGGGGTTTGAACCGTGACCTTCCTAGCTATATCCGTAACCTTTGATGATATGATGATGATGATCATCATTAAAGTGTAATGGATCTGCATTTACTAGAGGTGGGAAAGAATGTATTCAGTGATGTATCGTGATTCTTTTGTGTGGCAATTCATGTATCCAAAAAAAAAAAAGATATTAAAAAATAGCAAGAGAGATCAAATCGCCACCGAGGTATCGTATCATGGTGGTAATGTTTTCATGGTGATTCCCGCCCCTATACACTTTATAATATAATAATTAAATAATATATACCTATATATTTATCTCTTTATACTGAATGTTCTACTCGATACTTGTTTTTTACATCAAGGCCTGAAGGACGTGAGCTTGAAGAAACATCAGTTATAGTTTTGGTTTGTACTTTTATTCTCGCTCACACTGGAAGACAAAAGCAGAGCGACTCAGTATCAGGGGACTTGCTGTGAGTTTTTTTCCATTCACTTCCTGTTTCTATTTTAGTACAGAATGTTTCCAGATTAGGTGCAAATTCTGCGTAAAAGTGTGTAGCTGATTTTAGAACTGAACGCAGAACACTATTTTTAGTTTTCGGGTAAACACAATCAAAAACACACTCGTGTTGACAGAAAAAATAAAGATTTTCTGCGCAGGCAAATAAGGAAATGAAAAAGAAGAATAAATTTTTAGATCTAAGGAAAGAATTCAAACAATTAGGAAAATAATCCTCACACAGTAAAATGAAATAAATAACCAGGTTACGGAAGGTGATCATAATCATTTCCTGTTCCTGTCGTGTGTAGCGATACATCCTGTGACCTCTGATCAAACTTATACGAGTTAGTTAATTTATATATATTTCTATATTAGACCACTAGCATCACCTTTAAGGAGCCGAACGTGGAAACCAGCAAATCAGTCAAACAAGAAAACACTTACATTTTAAAAAAACTGTTCAAACTTGTGTTTTTTTAAAAATGGTCCTTAGGTTTATATACTTATTGTAGATCTCCTATAGACTCCAAATCGTTTTTTTTTTGGGGGGGGGGGGGTTTCCTGATTTTCTCCCTAATTTAGTCATGTCCAATTCCTCCCCGTCACTAGGGGGCTCCACATTAAGGCTACCACTACCGCTCAGCCGGGAGGGCTGAAGACTATCACGTGTTTCCTCTGAACCATGTGACGCCAGCCGACCGCATCTTTTCGAACTGCTCGCTCACACACCATTGTGGGCGGAGTAACACACTTGGAGGACGGCGCTATCCGCTCCTTCCGCATGCACGAGCTCACAGACGCCCCTGGTTGGCTGTAGAGCTGTGATTAATGTGGGAGCACGAAGTACCTCTCATCCCTTCCCTCTGAGAGAGTTCGGCCAATCAGCTCTCTCTAGACCTCCGGCTGCGAGAGGTTACAGCATCACCCGGGAATCAAACCAGCGATCTCCGGACGATAGCGCGAGCACTTTACCACTGCGCCACTCGGAGGCTCCAAATCGGTTTTGATTGTTGAGGTTATAAAACCTTTTTTTTTTTTTTTTTTTTATGAGCACAAAAATTTGCTGATTAAAACGGTTTGTTCAAATGAATAGATATCCATACTGTGGAAGATAAACCAACACAGTAAGATGAAAAAAAAACAAAAATTTTTTTACTATACTGAAAATTTGCAGTTAATGTAGATATCACGTGATAGAACTGTGGCTTAAATTCTGGGTATGCTACATTCACAGAAGTAAAGGCACTAAACCGTACTTTTCCTTGTACAGGGAGTGACACCAAACATAACCTGGTTAGTCACATACTTGGGGATAATATGTACATTTTATTTTCAAACTGAAACCATGAGAACCTTTCAACCTTTAATATTATAAATATTAAAAAGTGCATCAGCAGGTCTGTTCGTGTGCTTGAACTAATTGTTATATATATATATATATATATATATATATATATATATATATATATATATATATATATATATATATATATAAATAATACAAACTAAACATCCAATCACAGGTAGGCTACAAGTGCAACAACAAAGTAAAGTACAATTCAGTATCAATAGCTTTAAAGTTAAGCTTCTCATCTCCTCTCATTATAATTGTCAGTTTCAGATTACTTGTGCATCTTATACTTGTGATATTTTAAAAAGGTCCGAAGATCCGGACTTGAGGATACCACGTCAAAAGTACAGGTTGGTATTTTTATTTGGAGTATAAAGAAGCAAAAAAATTAAAACAGACCTTGCATGATCAAATATATTTATGGAAACATTTTTGATATTGCATCTGTTTGTTTTTTTAATGACCTTTAATCAGTCAGATATTACATTTTGGATGAGTAAGGTTATCAAACTTGTCGCTGCAGTTTTCCATTAAAGAGTAAATCTTTAATACTTTATTGTCTATCTTTACACCCTTGATATACGTCACCAACCTTCACTCTGAAAACAAATGAACGCTAGAGCACATGCGCCTTCTCATGTAAAATATGCAAAGTAGCCTTGATGGTGCCACCCACCTGAGCAACCAGGAAAAGTACTTTTATTTTCTTTATATATTATATCTTCAATTAGCTTTAGATCAGTGATCCAGTTACTGTTTGTGGCTAAACGTTATATTAAAAGTATAAAGATAGAAAATAAAGTTACTTAAAAATGGTGGAACCAGCAAATACAAGTTATAGATACCTTTATTTCTGAGAGTCTATGCTCTAATATGCTGAGTGTGCTGCAGTAATAGGATTCAGTCAGAATCACAGGTGTAACTCTCAGTCAGGATAATATTTATTTATATATATTTATTTATTTATTTGCTTTATGTTCTTCAATAATGTACCTGAGGGGGTGGTTTCCGGTTCTGACCCACTCACCTGTGTAGAACACGCTGGTGACTAAGGGCAAGGAGAGGCTCTGATCCAGCGCTACCTTGGTCAGCACCATGGCCAGGGACCGGCCCGGGAACCGGCGCTCGAGGCCGCGCAGCCAGAAGTAGTTCCAGTTGCCATGGAAACAGAACGCCACCAGCGCCACGTTCTTTGTGCGCTTCCAGTCGATCTCGGTGCCGAGCTGCTGCTGAGTAGAGCACTGATAGAGCACATCACCGCCCCCGTACAGACAGCCGTACAGGGACACATTGGCCAGCCATGGGAACACCTTCCTCATCCTCATCCAGTTATTTATCAAGTTCAGTTACACTTCTGTACTTCTAGTGTGTAAACTGTGCTGCCTTTGATCTCTTCTGAATGTCTGACTGGCTGGGCGGCTTTTATGAAGTCTGTAGGTGTGCTCTGACCTGGGGAGAACCTCCTGTCTCACCTTGGTCATGCGCAGGTTGCCGGGTTGGATTAAAACTGTGTGCATCACAAACACGGGTATTTGTATACTGAAGCATTAAGATTGTCCTTCTTTGGGGGTAAAGGGCTGATTGAAACACCTAAATTCAATAATTACCAGGTATGGCCAAATGTTCATGATTTTAATTTCCTTCTATACTGTAAAACAATTCTGAAATTATGCCAAATTATGCAATAATCTCCTTCGAACAGGTAAAGTTGAGATGTATCTGCTACTCGTGATCTATATACTCAGAGGTTATGAAGGCCGTTAAGGCTTTATAGATCAGTGTCTTAAAATAACGACTGCTGTTTGTTTGTTGTTAAATAATTTCCTAAGTCCATATGTGTTATTTCACAGTTTTAAAATTCCCAGAATTGTAAAAAAAATTAATAAAGCATTAAACAAAAACAAATCCCAAAAGTTATCCCAAACTTACTGGTACTGGGTATTTTATTTTACTTTTTTTTTTTTTTTTAAACAAGTAACTTTAGAGTGTATTCATTGTAAATTCAAGTAAATTGTTATAAACCTAAACAGTTTTTATTTTAGGAAAACAAACCAATATGTAAAATATGGGCGTTTCAGGAAGATATACTGATTCCGTTTCTACTAAATTTCTTAAAATGGATCTTCCTGTAGCTTCATGAACAAAAGGCTAACCTCAGGCTCATCTCAGGTACAGTAGATATTTACTGATCAGAAGGTTTTTGTTTCTTATTTTCTTGCGTGACCCTGACCAGAATAAACCACTAAAAAAAACACTAAAAAAACATATTTGGTTCTAATATTTAATAAAACAATAAGGCACTGTGTAACTTGGAGCAATGATGTTGTATAGCGTTGTCTGAAAGCAACAATCTACAGAAATGTGTATCATCGTAACTGTTAATAAAAACTGTCTGATTTAATTCCATCATGTGGTAGTGATCAGCTGAATTTTATAAAATGTTTTTTCTATTTTTGTAAATACTACCTGGGATTGGCACACCCTGTGGGTCAGGTGTGGCAAGACGCAGCTTAGTCCAGCCTGGTGGAGTACAGGAGCCACCGGCCATGTGACATTTAGATATTTCTTGGGAAATGAGGGAAATTTCTTCTGAATTCTGGGAAAGTTGGGACATTTTTAAAATTTTAATAAAATGAAAACTAAAAAGACATTTTATTCAAAATAAAACAAATGTTTAAACTGAAGTTTTACAACTTTTATCCACTAAATGAGCCAATTTCAAATTTGATGCCTGCTACAGGTCTCAAAAAAGTTGGGACGAGGGCAACAAATGCTGAAAAAGCAAGAAATTTCGAAAACGATTTAGTTGGGAGAAGATCTAGCATCAGGTCTGTAACATGATTAGCTATGAAAGGGATGTCTTAGAGAGGCAGAGGCTCTCCAATCTGTGAAAAAGTGAGCGAAAAAAAGATTGTGGAATACTTTAATAACAACGTTCCCAAACACCAAATTGCAACGGCTTTGTAAATCTCATCTACAATGCATGACATCATCAAAAGATTCAGAGAAACTGGAGAAATCTCTGACATTGCATCACTCATCGTCATGATCGTGGCACTGACGTTACCAAATGGGCCCAGGAATACATCCAGAAACCACTGTCGGTAAACAAAATCCGCCGGGCCATCTGCAGATGCAAAATGGAAGCCATATGTGAACATAGGAGCAGCGTCATGTCCTTTGGGTCGAGGCTCATTTAAAATGGACTGTTTCAAAATGGTAAAGTGTTCTGTAGTCAGACGAGTCCAAATGTGACATTTTTGTTGGTAATCACAGACACTGTGTCCTCTGGGCTAAAGACGAGGGAGACCTTCCAAGTAAATGTTGACTTGAAAAACGAACAAGTCTCGGTTTACGAGTACCGAGTATCATGCATCACGCTTGTTTTAATGCTGAGCGTCACATGATCACAACTGAACCGACGGTTTTTCTCTCTCGCGTAGCAGAATTGTGGGTAATCGTCTCCCCTGCTGGGTCTTAGTGCTCGTCTCTCGCTGGTATAATCAACATCCGCGCGCATATGTGTGATGGAACAAGTTTAATTTGAACAGATTTTATGTTGATGAGAGTTTAAATTGTTTATTAAGTACAATTAATTAATGCAGTAATTTTTATATTGACTTATTAATGGCTTACAGTCACATATAGTGGCAAGTTTAGCGCTACTTTAAACCGCAATTTGAGGTGGTGATCACGTGATTCAGAAAAAATAGAAAGTGATACTTTTCAAAAGGTAAAGTGCAGGTTAATTTGTTTTATTTTTACTTTACACCAGTGATTTTGTTAGTATGCGCTCACGCGAGTGTTAGTGATGTTTCTTGTTGATTTTTCCAGATAAAACAGTCTTTCCGTTAATGTGTGTAAACCTCAAATAAGAGTGTGTGTAGCTCCTACTTTAGATACACACACACACACACACACAGCGCCTACTGTAAACACACAAATGAAAATACTTATTTGTCTGGATTTATTTTTCCAGAGTAAAGTGTAGATAAAATCTTTTAACTTTTACTTTATATCTTGTGTTATGTTGTGTTTTTGTTATTATTACGCCCACGTCCCAACTTTGAGACCTGTAGCAGGCATCATTTTCTATTGCAATATGTGTTCTATCCTGAATAATAATAAGATGATGTGGCTCGTGGACAAATGAAAGTCTTTTAATTAAAATAAATAAATAAATAAAATAAAAAATCCAACTTGTCCGGAATTTAGGTTGTAAAAACCAACATTAGCACTCAGATGGAAATGCAGTTTTAAAACTTATGACAGGAGTCTCCAGTTTTAGGATCAGCATCACTGTGAATTCATCACACATCTCCAGTCACTGATTACTTTCCAGTAACGGCACCGTTCACAGCGAATGACTCGTTCCTTACGTGTATGAACCAGCTTAAACATTCCATGCTCATGTAATTTATTTTAAGAACCTTTTATTCGTCGTCATGGCAGCGTTTCTCTGCTCGTCTCAAACGTTTACAAAAGGCACGGAAATGATTACAAAATAATTCTTATTTTATTAAACTCAACTTTTTTCTTTCATGAAAGGAAACACATCAAAACTAATACATATATATATGCGCATGTGTTTTACAAATAATAATCATACACTTACACATAATGAACAAACACACAAATATAAATACGTAACAAACACATGGTGTGCCTGAAATGCGAAAAACTAAATCCAGTCTGATCATAAAAGGATGCGTTTCGTAACTTCTGCCAACACACACACACTTAAAACAAACAAAACACACAGCAGGTAGAGAGATACTCAAAAGGTCAACCTGCTCTGGATGTACATCATTTTCAAAAATTCTTCACTATTAGAAGGAAAATAAATCTTTAGTCGTTTATATGAGAAGAAGCAGCATTTAATAAACTTGGCATTTTAAAAAAAAAAAAAAAAAAAAAAAAAATCGATATATAACATAACCGGAGCATAAACTCTTAAATATGGCAACTAAACAGTTAATAGGTTAACATGGACACTGTGATAAATTCTTTATTAACGCTGAGGAGACGTGGTGGTGGTTATTAATACGTCTCAAACCCTAGCGACACTTTAATAACTTAAACGCCTAGGAATAATTGACTACAGCGGAACTTCAGCACTGGAGGTTTAATCCCCTCCAGAGGCAAAATTTGTGTTGTGAAACATTTTCCTATATGAAATAATGTAAATGCAGGCTAATTTTTTTTGCAAAATTTTAATTAATTATACTTGATCATGCTTTATTTAATTATTTAGTTGAATTCATTTGTGAATAAAAAGATTCGGAGGGGTCAGAAGGTGTTGATCAGTTTTCCTCGAGTTGGCGTTGCCATGGTAACAGCTTATTTACGTACAGGGGCTCGAACATCTTATTCAACAAGCATGTGTCGCGCGACGGTGTATCGGGTGACGGTTTCTGTTAGATTGATTGATTTATTACTCCAGTGTCTCCAGTGTCAGCATTAACAACGACTATAATAATTTTCTGCTTGGTGGTTCCCGTCTTATAAAGATAAAATAAGGAGAGTTAAGCACGGAACGGCTGTTTACACCAAAGTCGTAACTTGTTCTACAGTAAACGTGACCGAAAACAGATAAACGTGTCGCGCGTCATTCGTTTACAAACTGCAGCAAGATCAGAGGAATAAATCTCAGAATGCGCTTTAATAATATGTGTATATATGTTTTATATATATAAAAACAAACAAACAAACATCAAGTCATTGATTATTTTTCGACATGAGCACCACTTCATTTCTAAGCAGCTCAGTTTAAAGGAGGCCCCATGGATATTAAATCATCATCATCATCATCATCATCATCCTCCTGCTGTATAGCATTCAGGACCAAAGTGCCGGGTTAGACAGTTAGACTACTCGAGAAGTCCGACAATGAGATTAGTTATTAATGTTCTAAATTATTTTTTTTAGGAAAAAAACAAAACCAGGCTAAAACGAATCCACACAAATATCATAATGAGATCCGTTACCCTGTGATCAACAAGTCATTACGTAATGATACGAAGGGAGGATTTACATCCGTCTCCCGCTGTTCATATCTCTGCTTGCATAATATAAGCACCTTTTCTTTTTCCCCCCTTACAGCGGCGTAAAGACGGCGTACTGATGCTACGTAACAGTGCTGGTACGTCATGTGACCTGAGTCTGTTTTTAAATCTATAAACACACACACACACACACACACACACACACACACACACAAAAAAAAAAATAAATAAAAAAATCTGTGTGTCATACCAAAGATGGAAAGTTCAAGCAGACGATTATTATGATGATAATAAACCAGATCCAGCGGTGCATCACCTACTGAGATTAAACTTTACACCATTCTGGTGGCGGCGGTGAAAAACATCATACAGACGGCAAACGAAACTGTGCGCAAACTGCAGTTCTTTAATATTATATGAGCGGAAAAAAAAGCAGAGCAGTCTGTCTCCGGTGGGCGTGGCTCATACGCTCACAAAATACTACTTTTTTTTTTTTTTTTTGGTGCATGAAACCATTTGTTTGAGGAAACACAAAATTAAGTCTTTAAATTCAGCTTGTGGAAATTAAACACATGACAGACAGTCGCTACTTTCATCTCCAAAACGGCAGATTGTTTTGTAAATGACTTTAGACTCTGTCGATTATATACATTTTTTGTTGTGTAAATCTTTGGCCTGCTTAAAGTGTGTGTGTGTGTGTGTGTGTGTGTGTGTGTGTGTGTTCATGAAGGAGGTATTCAGGGACTCGATTCTACACAAGAGTCGACTTTGTTTTGCTCCAAAACAATCAGATCAGACTGTAATAAACGTCTTTACATCTGGCTTTAAAATAGACAGACAGATGAAAAAAAAAATAATAATAATAATAATAATTCCAGAAATATATTCCTTTTTGTTGTTGTTGTTGTTGAGAAACCCACAGTGATGATCTCCAGTAACAGCTCGTCCAGCAGCAGGGAAAAGAAAGTGCCTTTGGAGGTTTATCATCATCATCATCATCTCCACAGACTCCGCCCACAATAAGTGTTCTAGAACGTGGTGTGGGGTCTGATATGAGTGGCGGCCGTGTTCGAGAATAGAGACCGAGTTCTGGAGTGACGACTGTGTTCGGAAATGAAGATCGGGTTCTACAGTGACGACTGTGAATGACGGTGATGTTCTAAATGATGAGTGGGTTCTGGAGGGGTGTTCTAGAATGGACGGCGAGTTCCGGAGAGATGGGGTTGCTCTGCTCTATTATGGAGATTGGATTCCAGAGTGGCGGCCGTGTTCTAAGATGAAGATTGGGTTCTAGAGTGCTGGCCGTGCTCTAGAACTGGCGGTTAAATCACAGAGTGATGGTGTCAGAAAGACTGTCTCTTGGTTTTTTTTTTTCCTACCATAATCAGACCAAACCCGAGTCCTTGGCCATCCTGTAGAAGATCCCCCTCTTCACTAGGAGACTGGACGGAGAATCGAACTCCACCATCTGTCCCTTATCTAGAACCAACACCCTAAAGACACACACACACACAAACTGTGAGCTTTCATTCTGTGTGCGCGCGAGTGTGTATAATCCATGATGATGTGTGTGTGTGTGTGTGTGTGTGTGTGTGTGTGTACCGTGTATAATCCATAATAGTGTTGAGTCTGTGAGCGATGGTCAGCACTGTACACTCCTCAAACTGTGTGCGGATGGTGGACTGGATCAGTTCGTCCGTCTCCACGTCTACAGCTGCTGTGGCTTCATCCAGAACCAGAATCCTCGTCTTCCTGAGGAGCGCTCGCGCCAAACACACCAGCTGCCTCTGTCCCAGACTGTCTCACACACACACACACACAGTTTAGAATCATCAGTAACTCTGACGTTCTCTTCCCCGGAGATGAGGAGAGCCCTGAGTGAGCGACTCGGAGTACCTGAGGTTCTCTCCTCCCTCGGAACACTCGTGGTTCAGTTTGTCCTGAAGACCCGACACGAAGTTCTTGAGATGAGCGAGTTCCAGAGCGTTCCACACCTCGTCATCAGAGTAACCATCGAACGGGTCCAGGTTCATGCGCAGAGATCCGGAGAACAGAACCGGGTCCTGATCAGCACACACACACACAAATATAAATACTTGAACAAAAAGTAAAGGAATCAAGAAAAACAATAAATAAAGAAATAAAGTGATGTTTTATATAAAGAGACACAGTGTGTGTATATACACACACACACACACACACACACACACACCTGCGGGATGATGGTGATGCGAGAGCGCAGCTCGTGCAGTCCGAGCTCGGCGATGTTCACTCCGTCGATGCGGATGTCTCCCTGCGCCGCCTCGATGATCCGGAACAGTCCGAGGGTGAGAGACGACTTTCCCGCTCCGGTCCGACCCACGATTCCCACCTGGGGGATAAAACCGATTCATTAACACGGCACCGCTCCGGTTCTAAACCAGCATCGGGGGTTAAAACGGCGACAGTGGGGGTGTTCGGGGGCGGAGCCGACCTTCTCTCCTCCCGCGATGGTCACGTTGATGTCATGGATGGCCAGTTCCAGGTCCTGTCGGTACCTCAGGCCGAAGTCCCGGATCTCCACGCGGCCGACGGTGGGCCATCCGGCAGGGGTGAGGCTCTTCTCCAGTTTCCACTGCGCCTGAGGGGGGAATAGACAGATTAATAACAATAACATTAATAATCATCATGATACAGTATTGTAGCTCGTCCATAGGATTATTTCTCACACACACACACACACACCACACACACAGCTGTACTCGCCTCTTTCTCGGTTTCTTCGTACTCCTTCACTTTCTCCACAGCTACGATGTTCGTCTCTATCTCCGAAGACATCCTCACCAACCAGGTAAGAGACATAGTGACCTGAGGACAGGAAGGACAACGAGACTCAGGAGACACAAACTTCAACTATTCTCAATGTGTTCAGGTTCTATTATGGCGAGATGGAAACATTTGGTGACGTGGGCGGGGCTCTTGTTGTAGGGCGGGGCCCTAGACGACCGCCTGTATCGCCTGTCGGACGGGTCGGCACTGCTCACAAGAAACTATGTACTGTACGTGTGTGTGTGTAAGACCTGCAGAGCGTAGGAGATGGAAAGTCCCATGAGGCCTGGACTCAGGCTGTCTCTGGCCATCACAGCAAAGAGTGCAGCACACGTCACAATGCAGCTCCCCACGAACTCCAGCCTCACCGCTAACCACCTGCACACACACACACACACACACACACACACACACACACACACATCACTAATCCGACTCGAACACACACCACCTTCTACATTCATCAAAATTCATCTTACTACAAGTGATTTAAAAAAAAAAAAAAATGAATACAATTCCTGGCCAAAAGTTTGTGCACCCCCGACCAACACACCCACATGTGCACATTCCTTCTGTAAACTGTTGGAGGGTTTGTAAGTTACAGCTTCCAATCACTGGGACCAGACCCACGAGGTCCAGACCCGGTCCAGACGGCGCCGTCATGAAGACATCAGTGTGTGTTGGAGAAGAACTCGATGATGTCAGGGAGGCTCCAGGTCATCAGTGTCCACGAGCTCATTAGTGCTCATGTGTTTGAATGATGACGTCCACTTTCAGCAGAACTGGATGGTGATGATGATGGTGGTTCTGGAGTGGGTGTGATGGTCAGGTGACCACATACTTCTGGTCATATTAGTTCAGACAAAATAGTTTGGAATCAATGCATCTCTCCTCACCAAATATATCATAATTAACTGTTGTTTAAATACGGGAGACTACATACAGTTTGTACCATCTTAGACTTTAGGACTCGATTGTATACAGTGCTGTGAAAAAGTATTTGCCCTCTTCCTGATTTGTAAAGAAACAAATGATTCAGACCATGAAAACTAATTATAATTACACAGCTTTTTTTTGGGATGATTTAATTTATTAAGGGGATAAAGCTGGTAAATTTTCTAGGCCTATGTAAAAAGGTAAAAACCTTTAAAAAAAAAAAAAAAAACAGTAAAAACTGGTTGTGGAAATCAATTGTTAACAATAATAATAATAATAATAAGGGGCAAATACTTTTTCACAGCACTGTAGATATTGTATTAAATTACGCAGTTTCACATGACATTTTATACATATACATTTTATACACACACACACATTTTATATATATATATATATATATATATAGATATATATATATATATATATATATATATATATATATATATATATATATATATATATATATACGCACATACACACATACACTTTTTATTTATTTATTTGTATTTTTTTTTTTATCAATTCTGATAAAAATTTTTTTTAGAAAACTTTGTGAACCAGAGATTTATTTAAATTTACTTAAATTATTTAATTTATTCCCAAACTAAATCTTTATTGGGATGTTCCATGTGTACGCGTGCTTGTGTGTTTATGAGACCTGTTAGCCACGATGCTAGGGAAGTAGGCTTTCTGGTTATGGTCCACTCGTCTGTCGCTCTCCCCGATGAAGCTGCTCTGCACCCCGAAGGCGCGGATCACACTCGTCCCCAGCAGCGTCTCGTTGAAGTGCGTGTACACCGGAGAGCGGCTCACAGACTCCAGACGCTTCAGCTGGCGAGACGAGGCCACGTAGAAACGCTGAAACATACCGGTGTCGACATTAGCACACAATACCTTTCACAATAATAACAAAAAATCTCAGCATTTACACTCAAAATCTTTATCTGGGGAAAGAATCAAAATCATAATTGAGTAGAAATAGTGCAAAAATGTTGAGCACAGGATCTGGAAGTACCGTCTGCTTCCATATCACCTGCAGGGGGCAGTAAAGGACCAACCTGGAGAATTCTAACATGTTTTTTTCCTTTTAATGTCTTGTTTACTGTTAAAATAATGAGCTGGCCCTATTAAGTGTTAAAGTGACAACAAGCCTTCGTACGGTTTTAAACGTCAGCGTTACAACCTGCACAAAGAAGTAGAAGATCCCCAGGGGAGGGATGATGATGGCCACCAGCGGAGTGGCGAGGAGGATGACGATGCACGACCCCAGCACGTTAAACATGGAGCCCATGAACATCTTGATGATGCTGGGGATCACCGAGTCGATGGTGTCCGTCTCCTTGGAGAAGCGGTTGACCAGGTTCCCGCTGGGAGTGCGCTCGAAAAACGACATGGGCGAGCGCAGGACGTTATACAGCATGGACTCGTGGAGGAAGCGAGACGCCAGGACCCCACCGATGGACACGGAGATGGAGTAAGAGAACACGGCGATGCCTGAGGGGGAGAGAAGCGGAGCGTCGACGTGCACGTTAAGTTATACAGCTTGGAATTGGTGAAGCAACGAGAAAAGTAGGCGTCTAATGTCGCCGAGGAGAAAGAAAGCGCAAGGCTTTGAGCGCAAGACGAATTAACCTTGTGCGAGTCCCAGCACGCCGTACACCCCGAGGCGCAGGTTTCTGTTGGGCTGCGTGCCGTTAATGACCGGGTCGTCCGTCCACAAGCTGAGCCAGTAATTAGAACCCAGAGACGCCACGTGATTGGCGAAGAAGAGACAGACGCTAAAGATGGACAGGAACAAACCGATGGCTTTCATGTAGTCCCAGAACACGGCGAACTTCACCTGAGACACGGGAGCGACAAAACACATCAGGGCTATATAGTCACATTTACATTTATACGCATTATAAATATACGTTCATGTGCAAGTAAATGTGTACATAAATAATACAGTACATGTATATAATGTACAAAGCTAATGTTTATATATAATGTATGCAGATAGCATGTAATGTATATAGATAATGTTTATATGCAATATGTAATGTATATAAATAATGTATGTAAACACAATGTATATAATGTATAGGTATATAGATGATGTATGCAGTATTGTATATAGATAAGGTATATGGAGTTAAATTCAGTGCCCCATGTCGAGTCCTCATGTTATTGCGACTCGGACTCACTCTGCCCGTCTTGGCTTTATCGGCCTCGGTCAGTCTGGCGGCGTCTGCTGATTTCGTTTTCTGCTCTTTGGCGTCTTTGCTTTCGGTTTTCGGTTTGGCGGCTCCGGATCCGTCTAAGGACACCTGGCTCCGTCTGTAGGGAAACACGGCCATCTGTTAAATGTTCTTTTCTAAATCACAACAGACTGAAGTCTAATCATTATGATCTAAACAAATAATTAATCTAAATCTCGCTCTGTACTGTACATCCCACACTCACCTGAGCAGAGCCGCTGGACCTCCGTTTTCCAGAGTTTTCTGCGGAGACGTATCTGGAGGAGACATAAACGAAGAGAGAGAAATCGATTAAACAGATTTGTTGCAACGCTTTAACTGCAGCCTGATTATCATCTGTGTTCTGCATAAACTTTGCTTTTTATCACTTTTATACATCATCCTTAAATCAGATTAGTCAGAAAGTGCGGATTTATTTTCTGTAACAGAAGCCGAGACAGTAGAACCAGCAGAAAGGAAAATAAGACTATTAGAGGGAAAAAAAGCCTTGATCTGGTGAAGCTTTATTATCAGTAAAGTTATTATTTACTATTTACTAAAAGCTATATCCAATAAACACACATGAGAGCAGAAGAATTCTGTATAAATAAATAAATACATTAAAAAAAACCACTAATGTTGTGGTGAGGAATAAAACAGTCCGTGGCACAAAGTGAGAGAATAAAAACATATTATTTGGGGGTTTAACAGTGACTCTGTATAGATGATTATTTTCCTCGAACTGCACACCGGAATGTTTTAACCCTTTATGCCACAAATATAAAATGAGTAAATCATCAAATAATAAGATATCCTACTTGGAATTCCTTACCTGTTAAATTCCATGGTATATTTATTTCTTTTGCACTCTTATGATCAAAACCATTTTCTCCACATGCACTCCTTAAAATAAAATACTCCAACACTGGAGAATGAATTGTCTAATAAATGTAATTGTCTAAAACCAGACGGCGAGCTGAAGCCTGACAGGTACGGCGGTGGCCAAAAGTATTAAGACACACATATTGCCATGTATTATTAGTTCCGCCTGGTCACTAAACAGGTGATGTCACTAATTAGTCCTGGCTGAAGAGAATCGGCTGGTTTAATGGAGGAAGTGAACAAATGTTTGGTAAGATTATCTTCCTGAAGCCGGGGTGTCCACCTGACGACTAACTAACCCACCAACTGTGGAGTCCTCAGGAGAATCCTGTACATGATCTTCAGGAAGAGATTAAACAGACAGACAGAGACAGATTTGTTTTTCTGACCCCATCCCCCAGGTTTTACAGAATAAAGCAGTTCATTGCACAGGATAACACATTATCTTGATTCTTCTTATTAAAAAATTTTTTGTCTCAATACTTTTGGTCACCGCTGTAGCTGCCCCATATCCAGAGGAGGGAAATAAACCAACAACCACCGATCATGCGCCATGCAGCCCCTGGGAGCCTGGACATGTTTCGCATGAGCTAACGAACAGCGAGGCCTCAAACCTTCAGATTCCTCCTCCTGCTCCTCCTGAACTCTTTCCGCCTCTGAACAGCGTGATGAGGAAAAGCACGACACGAAAAGGCAATACGGACAACAGCGGCGTGGAACAAGGGGATAAATTACAGTTTAGAAAACAACAACAACAACAACAATGTTAAAGACAGAAATGCAGAAGAAATACACAGAAGAAGAAGAATTCGAGAAACGTTTAGGGGCAAAGAGAATGAAAAGACTAACAAAAGAAGTTCTGTTCAGTGAGAGGATTAAAGAAGGGATAACCCCCCCCTCCCCTCCCACACACACACACACACACACACACACACACACCTGTTCTGCCAACAATATAGTCTCAGAGCTCATCTACAAAGACACACACACTTCACTGATTCCAGACCAGACATGAAAAGTCAGACAAGATGAAAAAAAAAACCCCCTCAAAGTCGTGACCCTGACCCCGCGCTCACCTCCGACCCCTCGCTCACCTCCGACCCCGCCGCTCTCCTCTTCCTGCTCGGTGTTGGTGTGAGTGCGCAGGAACTCGGCGAAGGCGGCGTGACGGCCGAGCAGCTCTGCGTACAAGCCCGCCTCCCTGATCTGTCCGTCCTCCATCACCAGGATCAGGTCGACCTGGGGCAGGAAGCTGAGGCCGTGGGTCACCAGCACGCGCGTCTGAGACGGACAAACGGGAAGCCATCACTCGCCTGTGATGTAGACTTAATGTAAAGCTTAGCGCTAAAGAAAACCGACATTTCTTTTTGAATTGTGAAACACTTTGACGCTGTATACAGTTCGTCCTGGTCTTTGGTACAGAACGGATTTATTCAGAAACTAAATTATTGTTCACGCAGGTAAAAAAGGGAAATAAACGTGCGAGTGCGTGTTGGAGGAGGAACTCACGCGGCCCTGCAGGAGGCCCTGAGGCCCAACGACCTTCTCGAAGATGTGTTTCCCCACGTGAGCGTCGACGGCCGACAGCGGATCGTCCAGCAGATACACGGCGCAGTCGCAGTACACCGCCCGGGCCAGACTCACACGCTGCTTCTGACCGCCGGATAAATTCACTCCCTGAACACAACAACACAATTAGACACGGGTTAGATTAGGAGCCCTGGGGTCACCGGGGGGTCAGATTTTGGAGGAAAAACATTGGACTAGGGATCGGAACATGTCGACTTTATTGCAACTGTGAACATTTTTTGTGAAGAATTTTTCTTTGGTTAGGACGTTTAAGGTTTCCTTTACACTTTTTGAAATGTAAAAGCTGCAGGGTTGTTTTTTTTCCCCCTTTTTTTTGGTCAGAAACAGGACATCAGTTTTAAAATCAGTCTCAGGGAAAAGAAACTAAGATTTAATTTCTACACACAATATCACAATAAAACAAGAGGAAATAAAGACTTTATAACTCGTACATCTTCTCATGATTCTATTTAAAACAAAATTTAGCTTCTCTCTCTCTCTCAAATCACACATGTTGCCAGACACGTAAAAACTAAACATTGTTTTAATCTACTGTAAAACTGGGGAGAATTATTCTACTGAACCAACCAGACGACCTTACGACCCCGAGCAGGAGACTCCCGAGTAAGACTTTTCACCAGCTAGAGGAGTTTCATACAGTCATAAAACTTCCCCATTAAACGTTTCTCATCAATTAATTAATATCATTCATCTGTTCCACACTGGACCCTCCCTCAAGTCTTTTTTTTTTTTTTTTTAGTCTTTGGTTTTCATGTCTATATTTGTTTCATGTCTTGATTGTTTTTATATACAGAAATATGATTCAGTTGGAAACTGGTGATATTTTTGGCTGGATGGAACGGATTATCTGCATTTACATTGTATCCTATGGGACAATGTGTTTCACAATACAACATTTCACCATGATCCTCCGGAACGGATGAAATAATTTAAACACGATCCCTCCCTAATCTAATCCTCTACCTTCTCTCCGATCTCGGTGTCGTCTCCTCCAGGGAGGATCTCCAGGTCTGGGAGGAGGGCGCAGGCCTCCAGCACTCTCTGGTAGCAGCTCTGCTTCATCTCCTGCCCGAACACGATGTTCTCCTTCAGAGTGGCGTTCTGGATCCACGCCTGTTGGGGCACGTACGCCACCGAACCCTGACCAACACACACACACACACACCAACACGTCAGACACCTCCTCTCTGCGACAGTCCTGCTGCATTAAGGCTAAAGTACATGAATAAAAACAAATATCATGTAGTACAGATGGTTCGTATTTGTGCATCACCACACTGACCCCAAAAAACCTATTTGTAAATAAAATGTTTAATTATTGGTTTGCAGTTGAAGTGAAAAGCGTTGCTGTTCCTTCATATTCCTACAGGTGGCGCTCTAAACTATTCAGAAACAAAAGATGCAAATTACTGGCAAAGTTTGTTTAGAATTGTAACAAAATCAGATATTAAAAGGGGAAATTTGTAAAATCATGATATTTACAAATCGAATCGTCACGCAGGTATCGTGATGTCATCGTATCGGCCGGTCCCTACTGACTCCCTCCACCGTTCTTTCTTTAGCTGTTCATTTAAAAATCATTTAACATTCCATCATGTAGACGGCGGTGCTGCTAAATCCTCCATCGAGTAACACAAGCTCTAACGATCCAGCCGGTGATCTAACGAGTTATTATCTCTCTCGAACACAGAGACGGTGGTGTGTTTATAACTTTACTACGAGGAGACGTTTATGGAACATTTTCAGGAAGGAGTCTCCAGTGTCGGTGCTTTAAAACTTCCCAACATTACATGTACTTATCGAGTATTTATTCACATTCATGAGAATTTATTCTTTTTTTTCAGATTTTCAGAGATGCTCCATGAACGCTCTTAATGTTCTGAACAGATAAAAAGCATCTCATCTAGTAAAAAATACCCCCCCACTCCCCAAAGAACAAAAGAAGTTATATGAAAGTGTGCTAAAGTTGTTAGGACAACAGAAACCAGAGTGAGTGTGTGTGTGTGTGTGTGTGTTACCTTAACTGACACTGAGCCGTCCTGTTTGTTCATTTCCCCGAGGAGAGCCGAGAGCAGGGAGGATTTGCCTGAACCCACCTGACCGACTACAGCGACGAGAGATCCTTCAGGAATACACACGTTAACACTTCACACACACCAAGAGAGAGAGAGACACACACACACAAAGATCATTAAAGAGAGATAAAGACATTAAGAAAGAATAGAGGAGAAAAAGGAAAACGGTGGCAGAAAAGAGGAGCGGAGAGAAGGAGGCGAGAGCAGAAACGTAGAGAGAGAGAGAGAGAGAGAGAGAGAGAGAGAGAGAGAGAGACAGCATGCTTCTTAGTGCAGAAGTTTCATTTAAAATGCATTTGATGAATTAATAATATTCACTAAAATCACAGAATTAAAAAGACATCAATAATTAAAGTCTGATCCGTATAAAGATCTCATTCATTTTGGGATTCGGTCAAGAACATTATAACAATACATAATTTTTCAACCATAATCAGGTTCCTGTCAAATTTTTTTCAAATGACCAAAAATAAATAAATAATAAAACTTTTTTTTTTTTTTTTTATCTAGTCTTTATAAATAAATCAGTGAATTAATGCTAGCACTTTAATTATCATTACATCATTTACATTAGATTTATGATCAATAATAAAGAGATTGATGAGGATCATTATTGGAGTCTGGATTCAGATGATAAAGTGGACGGTGGTGGCAGGAGGCGGGTCGCAGGTAAAAACCACATGGGTTCATAGTTGGTTTATAATAAATGAATCAATATATGTGTTTAGAATCATCAGTACAGTCGCTCCAGGTACATCACAGAACAATTCTACATTACAGATTATTAAGAGAGCGTCTCACATCCCCGAACCGCCCTGAACTCAAACACATTTCTTTCTATCTTGACTTTGTGTGTGTAATTTGTAGGAGGAGTTTAAAGCGCGTGATGTCACAATCGGCGATGTTGGAGCATGATGCTGAGGTCACATGATGTTCGACTCTTCGCAAACCTCGACACTTTGCTAGTTAATAAGCAGGAAATTGTAGAGGACAGGTCGACATGAACCGCTACGGGTCCACCTGCCAATCACCTGATCTTTTCTTCAGTCGACTAAATCATTTAACATTTCCACGCACGCTCTTAAAAAATTTTTTTTATAATAATAATAATAAAAATAAACATTTAAACAGCTGCGATTTCTCCCGAACTGTACAAAGTCGTACTGAACTCTGATAAACCCGACGCTCTCGAGATCCAACAGTTCAGGGTGAAATTCGGGAACCTGAGAAACGCTCACAAGCCTGGGAGACTGAATGCCAACTGGATTACGTTTAATTAGTTCCGTTTGCATCATCAGATTCTCAGAGCCAGACTGAAGTGATCTGGCTGTTGATATCGTGTGGGGGTTTTGAGCATGCAGGTGTACTTGCCCATCACATCCTCACACAGCTGCTGGTCTTTAAGCTACAACGGTGTCAAGAAATGTTTTAAAAACAACAGTGCATGTTTAGTGTTTCAAACACTTCTTTCATCTCTATGTACTGCTACAACAGTGTTTATATAAAAAAAAAAAAAAAAAAAAAAGGGCAGTTTTATGGATTGTAATCATCAGTCATGTGACGGAGACGCAGTTACCCCTTTAAAGCAGGAGGGTCGTCTTTAGACCAGCTGAAAGTCCCGTCTGTGATCCTGATGCTTTCAGGGGCTGAAAGGAAGAAGAAAAGGAACAACAGTCGTCTCAGAGCCGGACATCAAACCCGCCAGCGGGACCGACGCCTACGCGTGCGGCGTGGACGCGTCCCGCCTGCTGAAATCATACACGTCACCACTCCGGTGTGTTTTTACACCCCTGACCACTCGAGAAGTTAAAGCAGGTCGGAATCAAAAGATTGTGGGACGGCTTAGATTTATGTGCGCGCAATTGTTTTTTGTTTTTTTACTAAGATTAAGATTTAACTTTGCATAACGGTTCAGAAAGAAAATTATCTGCTTTAAACATTCATAAATCACTCAAATTAAAATGTGAGATTTTTTGTTGCAATTATTCTTATTTAATCAAATTTGATTCAAGACCGTGAAACAAATCCAGTTCAAGCTGGTGCAGCGATTCAGCAGCAAAACGTTCATTATTATTCAGATTCAGACGCGTTTATATTCATTTCAATTCACAATTCACTGATCATTCAGATTAAATGTTTTGCACCGTCAGAAGTCAGGTTTTTTTTTTTTAACCCCATCACGAGAGTCAGTTTTTGTTAATCAATACTAAAAATATTAAGAATATAAAGAACTTTAAAAAAAATAAATTTAATAAGGGTTAAAGTGTCAGCAGAATAAAACAAGTTCCTCACTGGAGTAAAAGAATTACAGACAAAATGTGAAGGAGTTTTAAAAATAAATAAAAATAAATAAAGGTGTGTGGGGCTTTCGAGTGTCCAATTCTGCATCTTGTATAAATGACTTGGTCCCAATTTTTAAAGGAAATGTACGTTTTGTTCCAAAGTATTCAGGATTTATTTCATGTAGTTTGTTATTTAGACTCGGGTCCCATAATTTCAGTTGTTAAAGTAAAAAAAAAAAAAAAAAAAGGGGGGGGGGGGGGGTGCACAAGATTACTCAAATAAGGATAAAAAATTTTTTTTAAAGAAAATAATAAAAATTCTCTTTTCATACTCTTACATACTTTTTTGTCTCATTATTTCTCATTCTTATTTAATACACTATTTTTCTTTAGATTTTTTTAGGTCAAGGGTCGATTGTTAAAACATGTGACACTACAGGTCATATATACTGTGTATGTCTGTATGTGTCTGATCCATGTAGGACCCAGACCGCAAATCACAGCAGCCAATCAGGATCTGCTGATTCCGTCCTGGTTCCAGACACCACCGTACTGAAGACGAACCTGCACACTACTGGGCTTAACGTGTTCATAACGTGTTCATAACGTGTTCATAACGTGTTCGCGCTGTTGTATTGGGTCTAATCGGTGTTGGAGTGCAGCGTTATTACGCTGGGCTGCTTACAGCCTGTAGTGGCGCTGCGATCCACGCTGTCCTCATCCAGTTCCTCGTGAGACAGAAACACACGGAGGCGTTTCAGTGAGACGCTCGCCTAAAATAAATAAATAAAAAAATAGACAGTAATGAGGTGCCAGGTTAACCGTTTTGAAACTGCAATCAGGCAAATCAAAAGATTAAAAAAAAAAAAAAAAAAAAAAAAAAAAACACATTTAATCAGCAAAATAATGCTTTAACAACTGAGCTCGTCATAAAGTATTGGCACCCATTACACTAAAAATAGCGATGTCATGATGTCACGCAGATATCAGTTCTCGACCTCATCACATCATCACTTTCTAAACAGATTTCAATTCTTCGTGCTTTTCTCACCAGTATTATGGTCATAATATCTAAAAGTTAATTTTGATATGAACGTAAAGTTTCGGGCGGTTCCTCCCGACCTGCACCATGCTGCTGATGACCATGGGCAGCATGTTCAGAGGAAAACGCAGGATGTTGAAGAGAGCGAGGGACACGAAGGCCTTCTGCGCGTCCAGGATGTGCGTCTCGTCCACGAGCACGTACACGGCGAACGTCGACAGCGCCACCTATTTACGGGAAACACAAAGTACACGGAATGGTGCGATGGTAAAATCAACCAGTGTGCGCGCGGCGAGAGCTGTAGTGCTGTAAACGCCGTGTAACGTCGCCGCCCCTCACCAGGAAGGGGGCGCAGACCCAGGTGAAGGTGGACCCGGCGGCCAGGTAGGCGGCCTTCTTCAGCACGCGCAGCTCGCTCTCTCTGATCTGGGACACTTTGTCTCTGAAGGCCAGCTCCCAGGCGTAGAGCTTCAGCACCTTGATGCCGCTCAGCACCTCGTTCATCAGCTTTATCCGGTTGTCTTTACTCTTCATCTGTGCGACCTGAGGAACGAGATCATCAGCGTTTATCCCTCCATCAACTCATCCGGTCATATATCCAAGTCAACCGCCAACCAGACGGCCGTCTGCACGTCTACAAAACACTGGAACAGACTACATTAGGTGTTTTTTTTTGTTGTTGTTTGTTTTACCTGGTAGGTTTTGGTTTTCATGGCTATAACCGCATTCACTGGTACCATCAGAACCATGACTGCAACGCCGGCCAGCACGGACGGCCCCAGATACTAAAACAACACACAAATCGATTGATGGAATTAACAGAGATCCGATACGACGGACATCCCGTCCCGCTCAGAACCAAACCGCTTCCCACCTGCCAGAGGAAGTAAAGCGCCAGGACGACCTGCAGGGGCGCCGACCAGACCATGTTGATGTACGTGATCAAGTCCATGAAGCGCTGAGCGTCGACTGACATGAGGTTCACGATTTCTCCGACCGTAGACGTGCGGCGAGCCGCGTTCGTGATCACCAGCGCCTTAAACGAGGAAAAGAAGCGACTGTGAAACCTGAAAATATTCAAATGGCTTATATCTTACTCTAATAAACATGATTTACATTTTATATAATGCTTCCTTATACACACAGAGTATATTATTAATCATTACAGTTTAATTTTAATTAAAAATCTGTAGATAAAACTAAAGTATAGTGTAATGACTTTAGATACTTTACACTCCGTAATGAGGAAATTAACATTATATAAAATAGTTTTGTTCTTATTAGTGCTGCTACTGAAAATCCACTACAAGACCATTAAGAAAAGTCATCGTTTCTACACGGATGAAGCGATTGATCCTCTACACACCACTCGTTCATCAGTTCCACCCCCGGGTGGTACGTCACGCAGGGTTCGAGCTCACCTTTCTGTACACGGCGCCCACGACGGCGGTGCGCAGCCTCATTCCCGTTACGAAACACACGTGGAAGTACTTCTGCAGGACGAGCGTCTGGACGCAGGTGCACAAGAACAGCAGAGCCGTGTAGAAGTAGCCGTGCCAGTAGGGGGCGCTGGAGTCATTCACGAACTGGATCAACACACTGAGAAGAAAACCGGAGGAACTCTGATGGGTCAGAAAATGTCTTAAATGTATAAAATACATAAATAAATAATAAATAAATAGGTGGTTTATTGAGCAGAAAAATCAAAGGACGTCCCCTTGATGATGTCATAACATCACTGCACGAGGTAAATCACGCGAATAACCAGAACGATTATCGGGAGTAAATCGGATTGTGCTAGATCTTTGTAAAAAATACAAAATAAATAATAGCAATAACTTTTATAATAAATTGTAAAATGAAGCAACAGGAGATTTATGAGAAAAAAAAACAGTTTGAAGTATTTCACATATTTTCTGTTTTTTTTCTCCACTTTGCAAACATTTGCATGTACCTTTTAAATGTAAACCAACATAATTTAGCCAAAAAAAAAAAAAAAAAAAAAAGGTACTTAAAGGGGAAGAATTTAAAGGGGAAGAAACAAAAGTTATCATCTTGTATTAAGTTAAATTATAAAAAATGTCGCCATCTATTGAATAATCATCATATCAGGTGACCTTCAATGCTCGTCTTGGGAGAATTTACAGCCATATTTCATTTTTATTATACTGCAGCTGAATTCTCTAATCTGATTGGTCAGGAAGGGTGTGTCAGTTTTGTATAAAATCCAGTTAAAGGGCACCGGTTATGCAAAATTCACTTTTAACTCATTTTTAAACCAAAAACTACTACTAATAATACAAATAATAAAAAAAAGTGAGGGACAAAGTTTTTTTTTTTTTGCATCGGCCAGGGTATAAAACAAGCCAGTTAGATTTTCCATATACTGTGACATCATATAAGAAAAAGCCCCTCCCCCCTCCCTCAGCTCAGACACCGACACGGTGCGTTCGCAAGACGAGTAAAAAAAAAAAAAAAAAAAGGGGGGGAGATTGAGCTACAGAAAAAAAATAAAATATATTGTAAAATACATGGACCTTTTAACGTTAAAGAAAGTAAAAGGAATAATCAATAATTGTTTTTATGTTTCGGAAAAGTACCCTTGATGATCAGCACTTTGTGATATTTCAGGACAGACAAATTTACTCTTTCAGGATGTCTGGTAAAATGAGATGCTGCACTTTTTTTTAAGATTGAGAGAAAGTGCGAGAGTGTGTGGGGGGGGGGGGGGGGGGGGAGAAGAAATGTTCATAGTTAAGCTTTAAAGTTAAGACACCGCGCGGTGCTGTTATCACTCATTATAACTGTGATAAAATGTAGATTACTAAATGTACTTTAAGTTTTACTCTCCTTGGCAAATCACTGATGTTAACAGAATAATGCACACAACAACAACAACAACAACAACACACATGAACAACACCTTTGGTACACGGATTAGCTTCACGCAACCTTTTTTTGTACATGAATTAAATTAAGATATACATTTTCTCGTTCCTCAAGCACAACCAATGGGGGATGCAAACTTTTGCCCTTTCCTGCAGTTCTCCATGCATGCACAGGACACTACTGCTTGTGTTTAAGAGTATAAATACCAACCCAAGCATGCCGTTACTATGGCGACGCCACAATAACCATGCTGGCCGAGACAATCCCGCGGCTAATCATAGACCTCTGTGAGACGTGCGGACACGCCTGATGTTTATATTACTGTATTTAAAAGGGGGGTTTGGTAGACTACGTCTCATGCGGTGGTGTGTATTGTAGTCTGAACTCGTGTGGTGGGTGAGATCAGCGGGATTAGTTTGAGTAAACTGTGTGTCGATCCTGTCTGTAAGGTCACAGCTGTATTTGAGGACGTGATGTCTTTCCCCCTGTGGAGAACTCGGCACACTGTGAGAGACGGCAAATATCACTCAAACACACACATACAGGGAAACCAACCTGAGGATTACTGGTCCCGCGAACATCAGGATGTCGTGGATGAACTTGAAGACGGAGCTGACGAGGAAATACGGCCCGAAGGTCCGGCACAGGGCGAGGAAGAGCGACGGCTCGCGCGACTTCTGAGGAGATTTGGAGATTAAGATCTCGGACTCTTCGATCGGCTGCCCGTCCTTGCTCTCGGGCTTAGCCGGGCGTTTGGGAGAGTACGTGGTTTTGTCTGCCGTTCTGCTGAGGAACAGAACAAACGGAGATAGAAATACATAAAAAAAATAATAGTAATTAAATAAACAAACTCGTATGAAGAAGATTTTTACATACAAAATCACATGGAACCCAAAGTGGTTGTGTAGAATTCATATACGTACCATTTTACCCCCCACGTAAATAAAATGAATTCGTTCGCAGTCACTATGAACCATATTTAACTTTTGTTTACATCACAAAATATGAAAAGAATTAATAATGTAAAAATTACAGGCAAATTTTTAATTTTAGGCAAATTATTTTGGTTGTGAAACGATTTTGGAATGTTCGCGACCCGAGGCTTCACTGCATGTGGTACGATGTTTATTAAACAATAACACGTCAAATTAAATACCAACAGCATTACCATATAAATCCTAATGAAACTTAAAACAGTGATTCTTGAAATGTATGAACTTCTTGACCTTCATAATGAATCAGAGTCCAAAAACCTGCGTTAGTTGAGCATTTACATGGACAGATCTGAGCCGTCACTACTGATCACCACAAAAGGGGTGGAGCAAATACACTGAAATGGCTAAAACTGGTGAGCGAGACCAGCGATGCTCTACAGCGGCAGCCAAGAAAAGACATGAGGCAGAGCTGAAGATGTTGAGGTTGACGAGGGTCATAGGATTAAGAATGAGTTCATCAGAGGGACAACCCATGTTAGATGTTTTGGAGATAAAGTCAGAGAGGCCAGATTGAGGTGGTTTGGAGATGTTCAACATATCGGTAGAAGGATGCTGAGGTTGGAACTGCCAGGCAGGAGGTCTAGAGGAAGACCAAAGAGGAGATTTATGGATGCAGTGAGAGAGGACATGAAGTTAGTTGGTGTGAGAGAAGAGGATACAGAGGATAGGGTTAGATGGAGGCAGATGATTGGCTGTGGCGACCCCTGAAAGGGAACAGCCGAAAGACAAAGAAGAAGAAAATGTTTTAAAGAAGGTGATACGTCCGCGAGAGATGAGTCCACTGCTGTGGTTCCTGTGAACAACATTTAGGGAGTGTAACGCCTCATCCTTGAGATGTGGACACACATTCACCATCACCACTTCGACTCTATAGGAACTCGGCTGGGAGTCGGTCATCGTCACGTCCCCCATACAGTCCTGACCTTCCTCCAAGACATTTCCAACATGTTGGGTCATTAAAAGGAGTTCCAAATTGGGAGGTCGAGGTTTCAGACATTAAATCAGACAGGCTCCAGAACATGGTTCCAAAAGTACTGAGAAAACTTTGTACCTTGATGGTGTCCAAGCATTAGTGAACACTGGGATAAATGCATTAGTGTAGAAAAGGATTATATAGAGAAATAAAAAGGGGGAAATCCCAGTTTGACTTGAACACCCCTTGTATTTTATGCTGTTGCTTTATTGCAGAAGTTCAGTGTATCCGGTTAGCTGCTAAACGTTGTAAATGAAGATATAAATCTAGAGAGACGCAGCGCTTCCTTCAGTGGAACCGGAAACCCGGACGAGTGCTTTAATTCTCTCAGATATGTTAATCTGCTCACCAACCACCTGGACATTGTAGAACCGGACCACCGGACCTCACACACCTGTTTCAGTTCGGTCATAGCGGCTGCGTCTCAGATTTCAAAAGATTTAAAGCTGTTAATTGGACCTTCGATGGGAAATTTGATGCAACAAAAGGTCTTTATTCAGGCAGTCTGGCGTAAAAAAACATGATGTTCTGTACAAAAAGTAACTAAATGCTCCATGATGACGGAGTCTGAGGCAACGCGAGTCGACAAGATCCAGTGCAAAAACCTAAAAAACTAAAAGGGAAACCCTTCCTACATTAGATATACTGTATACACACTGCTGTTAGATCTCAGCATAGGAACAGAAACCCAGTCCGAGTTCGTGCTTCGCCTGAGACACTCCGTCCCGACCGCGTGAAGGAGGAGTGTTTACTCGTCCCCTCGGGTTTCTAAGGCCTCGCGGTTGCCGCGGATCCTCGTCTTCTACAGGGTCAAGCTGTGCACCATGTGCCGTGTGATGAGGGTTTGCACTTCTCATGCCCTTCACACGCTGGGAAAACAATATCAAAACCCGCTGGAAGTCAAGCGTGTTTACACGAAGCTTGGCGGCGGCGGCGGTCTCGCTGGTGCGGAATGTTAACAGGCGGAGCGTTTGATCAGAAGCTTCTAGAAGCAGGTTCTCTACGACTCTTTGATCGTCGTGATTTTCAGTTTGATTCTATCCAGTAACACTAATGTTGATCGTCTGATTCGTCTCAAGCAGCTACATTTCTTACAAAACTGCTAAAAATGATTAAAACGCAGCGTAACCGCTGTCGATGGTTTAAACATCAAAGCAATTAACTTTTTTTTTTTTTTTTAATGCTAATCTACTAATGAAATGTTGCTGGTTTTTGTTTTGTTTGTTTACTTGTTTACTTCACCACAGAATGATGTAGATCAGTTCCCACACTGGTTGGCTGTAGACACTCCAGTTTATATGTTATGACTAGTGGCGCGGTGGTGTAGTGGTTAGCACTGTGGCCTTGCACCTCCAGGGTCTGGGTTCGATTCCCGTCTCTGTGTGCATGGAGTTTGCATGTTCTCCCCGTGCTTGGTGGGTTTCCTCCGGGTACTCCGGTTTCCTCCCACAGTTTCGAACATCTTCTACACAGTTCTTACAAGTTCATAGAAGTTTCTGTTCAATTAGAACCAAATATTAATTTTAATAAAGTTGTTGTAAAAATTTAAAACAATTTGATGTTTTCTTTCCTTTACAATATTATAAATTAAAAATCTCTTCTTTATTTGGGCTACTTAAGTTTATTTTGGGCTACAAAAAGGTAAAAAAAAAAAAAAAAAAGATTTTACGCCGAGGCTGTATTTAAATATTCCGCTGCAGTTTCCGCTAAAGCCGTGCGGCATTTTTTGAGGAATTCATACATTTTAGACAGTTTAACATTCGGCCTAAATAAATTCAAAAGTGTGAATCAATTCTAAAACTTTATCTGAATCGAACAACAAAAGTTAATTCATTAATTGTATAACCTGATCAAAATCACACCACTGTTGTAATGACTAGTTTATAGAAATCTTCTCATACTTTGATGAAAAACCTGCAGCAGCGTTTCCTGAGAAGCGATCGCTACATCTTACTTTGTTTGGGTTTAGTCGCCTTTAAATGTCTAGGAATGTCTGCGAAACAGGTTGGTTAACTTCAAAGCGGCCACACCCTGACCGGCGAGGGCGAGATGACGATTTAATATCCATATCTGGATAAAACATGATAAACACAATGTACTTCCCTAGTGATATTCCCGATACTGTCGAGAGGAAGCTTCAGCAGTGTAGTAGTGAAATACTAATTATTAATATACATGGGAGGAGGAATTAAAAATAAATAAATAAAAATCGATTGCAGCAATTCCTCTATAATCCTACAGGTGGTGCTATACAGTGTTCGCACATTGGGAGGCGGCACAGCGTTGTGTGTGTGTGTGGTAGAAGTTTGATTAAAACTGTAAAGAAATCTGAAAAAAAAAAAAAGATTTATATCACATTGGGATTTTTATAAACTGGTGACACTTATCGAAACGGCAATACGAATGGAATCGGCACCGCGGGATGGTGACCATCGTCTCGGCTGCTTCGTGGAAAATTCCACACTTAAGTGGATAATAAACACAACATCTTAAAAACCAGATAAAAAAAAATGTAAAAGTGACACACAACTATGTGTACAGATGATAAAACATCTGTAGAAACATCCAGAACCTCAGCGCCGCTCCATAACAGGAAACAGCCGCGAGAGCTGCGTTTCAGCCGAGTCACGCGAGTGTGTGCACATTCACTGAGACACTCGAACACCCGGTCTATCGTCTGCTCTACATTCCGCGTGCCTCAAACAACAGGAAAGGCAAAACCATGTCGAGTGTCAGAGCAGACGATAGACGTCTACAGTAACGACGACCTCGTGATTACATAAAGCAGAACCCTTGCGAAAACTGCTGAGTCATCTTCACTTCGTGCAGAGTCATCCTGAGACGGCACATCAGTCCAGAGACTCCTTCAAACCGGTTCATACGGAGACACGTCTGAGCGGCTGGCTGGGTTCCAGAGGAGTGTGTAAGAGGGAGAGGGGGGTGGGGGAGGGGGAGACATGCGAGAGCGCTCGAGCAGAACATCTTGACTAGTCCTCCAAAACACAACAACAGCGCCTGGGTATTTTTCTGCCCCCCCCAGTCGTACACAGAGGTTCCGCTGTATCGTCATCATGAACGATATAAGGATTGAGGGAACTCTAACCTTTTGACCTTGTTTAGCTCGTGGTTCCAGCAGTGAACCAGCTGAGGCACCACCGTGTGAGACTCGTCCTCTTCATTCAGGGACCACAGATCTTTCTCTTCCAGGGGCTTTTTGTAGCCACGCATCAACATCCTGCACATCGACAGACAAATAAGAATACAAAAACAAATTACATGGATAATGTAATTAATGAGTATGCTGAAAGTTTAAATTTAAATCCAAAAGCAACACTCATTGCTCAAGGCTGTTCAGAGAGTGCTGTATCAAAGCATATTCATGGAAAGGTGACTAGACTGTTAAAGTCTGGCGGGAAAACGTACACAAGTTCACTTGTTCCTTTATTCTCAGACCAAAAAGGTATGAATGCAATTAAAAAAATAATAATAAAACAAAAACTATTATCCCCAATTCTCTCGCTCTCACTTTTTTTGTATTCAAAATCCACACTTCCCCTGCGACACACCCTGCTGTCGAACACATCTACGCCTAAAACTATCAGGATAAATGTCACGCCAGCCACACTGTTTATAAAAAAAATAATAATAATAAAATAAAAACACTTGAACAATCACTCGGTGAACAACTCTGTAAAATCCTCCAGTGTGCAGGAATGCAGAGAGTTCCACTTCACCTAAAATGCACCTTGTTACCCAAAGCCCTCAGCGTGAAGTGAAGTAGTAGCTCTATAGTAATATGTGGCGTCTTTATCAAACGGCTACACATTTTAGAATAGCGGATCACACAAAACTCCCCCCCGCCGTACAGTCCTGACCTCGTTCAAAGCCAGGTCCACATGTTTGTGGACATTAAAAGGGAGTTCCTGGGAAGCCGGTGCATCGTTTGGGTTTTTACTCCAAAAGAAACTATGGAAAAAGTCCCAGTTTGACTTGAACACTCGTCGTGAAAAAGGAACAGCGTTGTAAATGAGAACTTTATTAAGATTTACATTAGTTGAACGGATATAAACTATAAGAGTATTTACAGTTATTACGTTATGACACCGAGCCCTGAGCCAGACATTTCCATTTCCACCATTTCTTTTCAAAGACGTCCAAGTCAGTTTTCTGCTTAATGTACATTTGCATGGAATTTAGTTAGAGAGATTCTGAGATAACCGGTTAGAGTCAAGGCCTCAGGAATACGCAATTCTTAACATAAAAATATAAATAAAAAAAGAATAAATTGTATAACTGCTCTGGGGGACGTTTTGAAAATGAGAAAATGATTTTATAATAATTATACATAATGGTTGATTGTCAGGTCTTATTTCATAACTGTAAACAAGACAAGGTTTTTCTCCTTACCCTGTGATCCACCAGAAAGTGATCCTGGACAGGAAACTCGCTCCCAGTTCTGGACACGGATTCTGCATTTAGATAACAAAACAAAAAACAAGTTACACAAAAAAAAAAAAAAAAAAAAAAAAAATTATATATATATATATATATAAAAAATTCTCTTAAAATTAGATTAGAAATAATCACGATTATAAATACATATTTTGTCTTTTGAATAACATCAGTCGAGTCCTCCATCTCTGAACCCTGAAGTCTGCGTTCGTAATCGAGTTTAAAGATCACATGCTGTCCAACTGGACATTACTGCTGTAAACAACAACTATATATACACATTATATCCACAAAGCTCAAGCTGGCCAAATTGTTTGTGACATCACGTGTCCTGGTCGCCTAGCAACAGAAGTCCAAGCAGTCAGCCACTTCCCCATGTCGACTGCACAGATGTAGGAGCTCCGTTTCCTCCCTGTAAAGCTTTAGACGAGACTCAGGATGAATCTGTTTAACTGAACAGTCGGCAAAATCTGATTTCGAGCTGGTGATGTGTTTGGTGCGACACCGAGGGCTGAAGACAGAACACGGATCGCATGCAAGACGCCCAAGATGGACTGTACACATCCCTGGTATCTGATAGTTAAGATGTGCACAAAGTGCTGAAGGCTCAGTACTGATAAGCAGCTGAAACTGGATTGATCCGGCAGTGGGAGCTCAGAGGGTTATGGGTTATGGCACAGAGATCCTGATCGGGAGGTCGGCGGTTTCGAGCCACGGCTTCACCAGGTTGTCGCTGTCGTGTCCTCGAGCGAGGCCTGTATCATGGCTCACCCCTCACTTAAAAATAAAAAAAGAAATAATATATGTTGGTTAAGAGAGGTCTAACGGATCTGTGACGGCAGGATTACGGCTGTTCGTTGCATGAACCAGTTTCTGGCAACAGGTGGAACGACTGGGAGCTGAACAACGGTCGTTCCCCTCAGGCATGTTGGAACGGAAAGTCTGGACTTTTAACCCAAACGCAAATATTCTGTAGGACGCTGATCTCATCATACTGTATCACAGCGAGCAACAGCTGCTCAAACAGCTAAAGCAGGGTGTCTGGACTTCTGCCTTCTTCTAGACCACTGGTCCTCAACCCCCGGGGCACCGACTGGTACCGGGCCCCTCATAAAAGAATTAAATATATATATATATGATCTTACTTTCATTTTATTGATCAGAGTCTGCAGAGTTTTATTTAGAAAAATGATCAGACCGTCTCCTGTTCGCGTCCTCCGTGAGACTCGCATTGTTCCAAAGTCTGCTCTGTCTAATAAAACATGGCATTAAAGGTCTTTGACCGTGCGTCCCTTACAAACAACCCAAAAATGCTGTATTTTAACCTAAAGACGTGTCGATGTGCTCATACATGCCGTTTCAGAGGACAGACGCGTCCCCCATTAGGGCTAGATAAACATCGTTTTTACATTATGAATGTGAACGGGCATGACATACAAAACCTCAGACCAAAAACTATTTGTAATGCGAAAGCCTTAGTGAAAGGTTAAAGATGTGAACAAAGGATGTGATCTGCAGGAGACGTACCGGTCTGAACAGCTCACGCACAGCTGCATTAGTAACCCGAAACGCTAAGGCACCAGCGCAGAGCCGCGGCACTCAGGTTAGAGTTCGTCTAGAAGATTCGTCTAGAAGGTTTGAGGAGAGGAGAACTGTAGACTGTGCTTAAAGTCCTCGCAGTACGAGTCTGTGATTAATGAGTTTTATATGAAAATCACATTTCTGTACCCACAAAGCTCACATACTCCCTCTCTCCCACATGCAAACTTGAACGTTTTGCTTGCGGTGAGGAATAAATGATCTGGCAAAGTTCACACAGAAACTAAATCTGACATAATCCAGAACAGACTCTGGGGGAGGAATTCCTTTAAACCGGTCTAAACAGCGTTCCTTATTACAGCACTGTATTGTACTTGGGAAAACGGTTTGATTTCCTGTTTATATGCACAAAGCAATAAGACCAATGGAAGCTCCGACGTGCCCAGCGAGGGCGTGATGGACATTTATACGGCGGTAGAATCACAATCGATGGTGATGGGAGAACACGTGCGGCGTGACTACATGCGCTCACCCAGTCGTCTAGTCCTTCATCGAGACACACATCCTCAAAGCCGTGGTCCGAGTAACGTCTCGCGGGCGTCCATGAGGTTTTCGGACACCGAGGTCAGAGCTGATGTCTACGGCGACCCCAATGAGGCGTCCTTCTGATATGCTCATGTTTAATGTCAGTGTTACTACAGTGTTACACTCACCGGGTCTTTGACGGTCGGGGAGAAGAGCGGCAGCCGGTCCGAAATGAACGACAGGATGAGTGAGATTAACAGCAGGACGTAGTAGATGTAGAACGTGGTGTATCTGAAGGTGTTCACAGAATCAGGCTGAAATAGAGAACATAAACTGTTAAATTACACCAAATCATCGCTATCTCTCTCTCTCTCTCTCACACAGACTGTATTTAATACATGCAATAATGACCATGTGTAAGTTTACAGAGTGAGCCACAGAGGTTATTATAGTTCAACATTATGACAACAAGAAATAAATAAATAAAACATGGAATCCAATTCTAATCATGTACACCACAGCGGTGTAGAGTTCTGGATGCTGATTGGTCAGACAGTGTTGATTTATTTTCCATGACATTTCCAAGTGACATTTAACAGCCACAAAGCAGCCTCGTGAAATGTGAACGCGACCACCCATCATCAACATCCTAACACACACCTGGCACGCCACACAAACATAAAACCAGCACCACCATAAAACGCCATAGCAACCAAGCAGCACCACCATAAAACGCCATAGCAACCAAGCAGCACCACCATAAAACGCCATAGCAACCAAGCAGCACCACCATAAAACCACCATAAAACACCATAGCAACCAAGCACCACCATAAAACACCATAGCAACCAAGCAGCACCACCATAAAACCACCTGAAACACCATAGCAACCAAGCAGCAACCATGTAGAAGACCAGAACAACCAAGTGCAGCAACACTCTAGAAACTACTTGGAAGACCATCGGGACCAAGCCTAGTAACACCCTAGCAACCATAGAAACCACCAAGAAGACCTCAGAAACACCATTATATATATATATATATATATAAAAAAAAAAAACACACACCCGAAATGTAGCGACAAAGCAGAAGCACCCTAAAAAACACTTTGAAGACCATAGCAACACCACCCTAGCAACCACACAGCCAGCTTAAAACACCACGTAGAAACCACAAAAAAAAAAAAAAAAAAAAAAAAAGCAACCTCATTTATCACAATAGCACAGAACAGCTGCATGAAAGTACTCCAGCAGCCACCAAAATCCCAAAGAAATGACTTAGCAACACCGTAGCAACCGCATACAAACAGCCTATCGAGCACCTGATATGCCATGGCAACAGCCTAAACACACCCAAGCAACCCCTTTGAAATACAAAAGTAACCCCTCAGCAGGCATCAAGGAAAGACCCTAGCCATCCCATAACACCACCCCGGCAACCCCAAGAGACCCTTAGGGAAAACCCTAGCAACCGCTTTAGCGTAACTGAGAGACTTGTGCTGTATTATTGATGTTGCCAGATGAAGCTTGCAGTAAGGAGTAGATTATTGATGGAAGGAGTCTCCAGTGTCGGCATTTTCACTTCGTACAGCAACAAAACCGTGTGGAACCCGAGGGACAGACTGATTACAGTTAGAACATTACTGACTACAGCAATATCAGTGTCCACGGTCCGGCGTCAACCCGAGACGAGTGGACATCAGTAATACATAAAAGATATATATATATAAAAAATAAGGAAGAAATACAATGCAAGTGGACATGACCTTGTAGACCGTAATCCTCACCTCGTTGATCGCCCACAGGATCTTCGAACGAAATGTGACCGTGGCACAAATTAAAGCGATGAGCCAGAAGTGGATCATCACGCCGGAGGACTGGACGCCCTTCATCCGCTCGTACTGGATGAAAAACGTAGCCAGCAACTGTTAAAAAGACAAAAAACACACAATTACAGTTTGCTTTTCAACTAGTGACTCTTAGCAATTAGCATCTGCCTTAATGTTCTAATAAACATGGTATGAACTGTAATGATCACTATTAAAACTTTAACGTTAATTGTTTTGCATAATATTTCTCCGTCGCTCACATCTCTATTGACCAACACCGCAAGAGGACAGTTCATATACAACGGTATAAATAAAACTAGTAAATATACAAGCAAAATATTCTTCATAGCCTTCTTTTTCCGTTTTTATTTTTATTAGTTTTATTATTCTGTGGTTGAGTATTATATACCCTGATGGTTAGAAGATTATTAATTGTTAGCATGGATAACGATCGGTTAAGAACCGCTGGTGAAATCTGCAGCTCTAATAAAAACCACCGGTGATTTACAGCCGCACTACGAGCAGGTACGCGGCTATAAACGTGATGAATAAACACTTTCCGACCAATCGGAATTGAGGATTCGGTGCTGTGATATACAGTAAGTGATGTATACGGTTGAGGAGAATATGGAGCTGTAAATGATGTGTGTACATAACAGTGGATCGTTCCTGCGTCTCGTCTCGTCTCACCATGGTGATCCCGAGCAGCGTGGGACTGATGAGGTAAACAGGTGCGACCGCGACCCCGTGGCCTTTTTCCCAGAAAGTGTAGAAGACATCTGACCAGCAGATAATCCACAGCAGTAACCCAGTGACCTTAAGGGAGAGGACAGAAAAAACACAGATAAGGAAGGGCTTAAACAAACACTCTGATACAGACGAGAACACAGGGGCACACACACACACTTCACTGTAGAGTAACAAGTGTGGGATTATATACTGTACGTACTGTAGTGTGTAAAACAAAAGTGTGTGTGGGGGCGAAATCGATTCAGTTACGCATCATGAACATTTTGTGCGACATTTCACGCATCGCCTGCAAAATACATTGTTTTATTATTACTTTTAAATTTATACACGTTTACATTCGAGGTGGTAAAAATGTTACAGTTCCTCTTTAATCCTATAGGTGGTGCACTGGTGGTAGGAGTGAAGCATTTGCCAAGTTTGTTTAGAATTGTTAAAAAAAAAAATCTAAAATAAAATACTTAAGATACTAATGGAATCACAATACAAGTCGAATCATTAACCGATAATTTCATTGATTGTTTTGCGTCATGTTACTCCGTAGCTCATCTATTAACTTCTACACCACATAACATAAGAGCGAATTAACTGGTCACTGGGATGGACTGGGATGTTAGTTACTGGACTTTTGGAGAAGTAAACAAGGTCATGTGGTGTGATGAGTCCAGGTTGAGGCCGTTCCAGAGTGACGGAGGTGATCGGGGGTAAAAAGGGAAGCGCATGAAGCGATGAACACATCACGCATCAGCCACTGTACAATCCTGAGGACTGGAGGAAGCGTTACGTTATTTAATCAAAGCTAAACTGAACTCATTATAACCTGAATGTGATGAGGTTTATGATGGAGAGCAAGCTGTAAAATGTTTCTGCAGTTTTTAAGGCGTGACTGACACACACACACACACACACACACACACACACACCACCCTGTGCAAATTTACATTGATTCATAACCGGCTCTACTATAATTTTACTTGCAGATCGCCCTGTTTAAGTTTAAATCTCTTATTTATTTATTTTAATTACACATGTACTTATTACTGACCCAAATGAAAAAAATAAAATCAACAACAATCAGGAATATGAGCAAATACATACTGAAATTACTGTCAATTAAATATACATTTATATTCTGATTGTTTTTCGACGTTAAAGCTTCAAATTTTCTTATTCTATTAATAAGCAATTCAGTTTGAATTTATAAAATATATTTTTAAAAAAAAAGTTATGAAGATTGAAATAAATCTTAAAATAAACTCTTAAGATCTGCCAATAGAAAATCCTTGAAATTAGTAATAAAAGTAAACTTTAATCAACATATTTTATTACTTAATATGAAGGTGGAATGAGAAAAGAGAAATAATGGATTATGACTGTTAGATGTTTTTTTTATTATTGTTTTGTGGTGCTGAAAGACTTTTTGAACTCTTTAATGCCTTTTATGGAGGAGTTTTTGTGGGCGTGGCTGAATAAAACAGCGGTGTCATTTCGTGTTAATTAGGTGTGCATTTTAAGCTCGAGTTGAACTAACAAATTTTATTTAAAACAAAGCAAAGATAAATAATTCAGTCATGATCGTAAAGAGTGACGGCTGGAATCCATACTTTGTGTAAAACCGCAAATTCTGCATAAAACTAAGAGAAATAAGGAAGCAGTTTGAACTGGTTTGCATATTGTACACACACACACACACGTTAAACCCGGGGGCTCCTTTAACAAAAATAATCAATAAAAATGTAAATGTAGGCAGTTAAAATCTCACATTTTTTCCCCTCACACACACACACACACACACACACACACACACACACACACACACCATTTCTCAGCTTTGCAGCTAGAACATGCTGATAAATGCAGTGCATTATGGGTAATACTGGTGCGCCACCCTGTCGCTCGTCAACACTCACGGTTTTGGCTTTACTCAGGTGGCTCATACAGATGTAGCCGCGGTTATGGCTTCTGAGATACAGGAAGTAAAAAGGTGTGAGCAGCCAGAGGTAGAGACACGGGATCCAGACGAGGAGTGTGTTCTGAAAACACTGGGTCAGGTCTGGGTTCTGAGAGTGCCATGTGCGGTTCCAGTCCTGCAGACACACAGAAGAAAAATATTATAATAATAAAAACGGTGGTCACTCGTTCGGTCAGAGAGTTTCGGTGGCGCTTCAGAACTACAGCACACATTAAACACCCCAGTGGACATGCAGCGTTCACTGTTCATGTCCAACTGCCCCACTGTGTCTCTGCCCCGTCCCTTTCAGTCGGGGTCTTTTTGCCCCATCTGTGGCTCTCTACCCTAGATTGTCTTCATCATTCCACCCCGTCCTGCTTTGTCTTTCGACTCCTGTTCTTCTTCTTCTTCTTGTCCTTCATGTCCCTCTTCACCTTTCTACCCAGGTCTTCTTTGTGCCCTTTTTCAGCCTTCCTACCCCCCACCCTTCTGATCCTTCTTTGCCTCCCTCTATGACTTTCTAACCCCATGTCTTTCTACATTTCCCTCTTCACCCTTACACCCCCGTCCTTCTGTGTGTCCCTTTTTGCCTTTTCACCCCATCCTTCAGGATGACATCCATCCTTTGTTGTCAGTCTATCCCTGTCCCTCTTCATCTTTCTAAACCCTCCTCATTCATGTCCCTTAATGTCTTTCAACCTGTCCCTCCTCCTCCTCATCATCATCATGTCCCTCTTCACATTTCTACCCTTCTCCTACATGTTTCTCAGTCTACTCTCGACCCGTCCCATCTCTGCCCATCTCCACCTTTGGCCGTCTTCCTCAGTACCGTTTGTCTTCGACACATCCCCGACTCTCTCTCTACTTCGCCCCCTCTCTCTCTCGAGGAAACTAGAGTCAAAATAACATGGATGTAAAGAGTGAGACGGGTTCGAGGCGGGGGGGGGGGGGATGTGAGGCGGGTTCGAGGCGAGAGGGGGGAGACGCGGGTTCGAGGCGGGGGGGGGAGACGCGGGTTCGGGGCGGGGGGGGGAGACGCGGGTTCGGGGCGGGGGAGACGCGGGTTCGAGGCGGGGGGGGGAGACGGGGTTCGAGGCGGGGGGGGGGAGACGGGGTTCGAGGCGGGGGGGGGGAGACGGGGTTCGAGGCGGGGGGGGGGAGACGGGGTTCGAGGCGGGGGGGGGGGGAGACGGGGTTCGAGGCGGGGGGGGGGGGGAGACGGGGTTCGAGGCGGGGGGGGGGAGACGGGGTTCGAGGCGGGGGGGGGGGGGGGGAGACGGGTTCGAGGCGGGGGGTGAGAGACGGGTTCGAGGCGGGGGGTGAGAGACGGGTTCGAGGCGGGGGGTGAGAGACGGGTTCGAGGCGGGGGGTGAGAGACGGGTTCGAGGCGGGGGGGTGAGACGGGGTTCGAGGCGGGGGGTGAGACGGGTTCGAGGCGGGGGGTGAGAGACGGGTTCGAGGCGGGGGGTGAGAGACGGGGTTCGAGGCGGGGGGTGAGACGGGGTTCGAGGCGGGGGGTGAGACGGGGTTCGAGGCGGGGGGTGAGACGGGTTCGAGGCGGGGGGTGAGAGACGGGTTCGAGGCGGGGGGTGAGAGACGGGTTCGAGGCGGGGGGGTGAGACGGGGTTCGAGGCGGGGGGTGAGACGGGTTCGAGGCGGGGGGTGAGAGACGGGTTCGAGGCGGGGGGTGAGACGGGTTCGAGGCGGGGGGTGAGAGACGGGTTCGAGGCGGGGGGGTGAGACGGGTTCGAGACGGGGGTGAGACGGGTTCGAGGCGGGGGTGAGACGGGGTTCGAGGCGGGGGGGTGAGACGGGGTTCGAGGCGGGGGTGAGACGTTATTTACACTGATACAGAAAACACCTGGGAGTCTGGGAACCAGATTAACTTTATAAACTGTTTATTCATCACCACTATATTCATGTACTTTATTCTTTATAACACAGGGAAAATTATTTGTTATAAGATGTGACCTTGACATCATTATTAAAATCATAAACAACTGCCATGTTTGTAAACAACTGAAACAACAAACAAGATCTCAACAGGATGTGGCTGATTAATAAAAAGTAACTTCTAATCTCAGTAACGCTAAACCGTTCCGGTCAGGTGTCTCATCAAACACATAAGATGTTACTAAGTAGCGATAAGGCGAGGTCACGTGGTGTTAAACACACCGCCGCCATTTTCTCTGTTGTTGCTAAAACTGTACAAAATATACAAGTGTGTCTTATTAGCGTTAGCATTAGCATTAGCAGCGACTTAACCGGCATATTCACCCGGCTGTTCAAATCTCAGCACATTTCAGCACAGAACTCCCCGCACACACTCACACACTCACTCACACACACTCACCCAGAACGGGTCGGAGAGCTCCGCAGAGTCCGCGCTACACAAGCGGTCCATGTCTCCGAGCGCTGCGTGAGAGCGTCCCCGCGGTCCCGGCGCACAACAGCGGCTTCGGCTGCGACGCCACACCGCTACCTCTTAAGGACTTACGTAAAACGGGTGCACTCAATCTACCTGCCTTTTTTTTCTCCCCTAACCGTTTTTCGGATATAGCCACGCCCTTTTCCGGGTTATCTGCGCTGTGATTGGTGAGCTTTGTTTCGTCCTCTGCGCTGTGATTGGACACTAAACACAGTTCCCTCAAAGGGTTGGTTTTAGTTTTTGTTTGTTTTGGACGAGCTGCAATAATAAATAATCCAGGCATTGGGGGGCTTCCTACAGGAGTTAAAGTCAATAAATAAACTGTACAATAAGCTAAACAATCACAATAATAATAATAATAATAATAATAATAATAATAATAATAATAGAAATATAATTAACTGCATAATTTTAACATTAATTATTGTTTAAAAAACAAAGTTAATTTAATACATAAACAATTAAAATAGTTATTGCAATTTAATAATTAAAAAAAGAGCATTTACTGTAAAATCACTGATGTTTTTTATCCTGTATTTATTTTTAAATTAACATTTACTGAATATAACAGATAGACAAAAAGAGACACATAAATGGACAGACAGACAGACAGATAGAATTACCTTCTGCATTAATTATCTATCTATCTATCTGTCTGTCTATCTATCTGTCTGTCAGGGCCATGATGAGACGTTTAAGGGGCGGGTGCTCAAAGTTAAAAAAAGATAGAACAGGCTGAATAACAACAACTCAAATTCATGACGAATCTAATATGGAATTGCATCATTACTGTATGACTGTCATCAGGTGACAACTTTCACTCAATAGTATCTATCAGCTGGTGAGGGATCCACTGCCTTTAGCAGCCTCACACAGATCCTTATGTAGCTGTTTCTTCCTCCTCTTCTTACGAGGAATGTCTGGAATATTTGTTATATTATTAGTAATAATTAAAAAAAATCTATACACATAAAACACACAAACATGCACATGCAGTGCTTATTAAATGTTTAAACTGTAGAGATTCAATAATTTTACTGCTGTAAAATCAGCATTTTATCTAATTTGAAATACAAACCTAATATAATTTGTTACTTAATATATTTTCTTTAAAAAAAAGTGGGTTTTTATATCATAAATATAATAATCCATAATTATGTGGATATTCATATTAGATTGTTTTAGTGAAATAAATGGCCTCCAGAAATGAAGGGAAAAATCCTGTAACTTACTTTAAAACAAAGCAGGTTCCCTAAAACAGTGGACACAGAGCTACAGACCCCCCTGTAACCCCCCCTGTAACCCCCTTACCCAGTGAGCTAGCAGTTAATGACCACCACTACTTGTGCAGTTCATAAAAGGACAGGTAATGTTTGTTGTTATATACTATAGTGTACACCCTATTTACTGTTTTGCTACAGTCTGCACCTTCCAGTAAATTTGCCTGCTTCTCCTCCAGCCTGCAGAACATGCGCGTGCACTTGGGGGCTCGTACCCGGCTCGTAACGAGCGCGCTCTGCCCTCAAGGGCGAGCATTGGTTAATGGCAGTCATGTGACTGATGCAAGCCAGATCCTTTTATTTAGCAAAGTTGAGAATAACAGTTACATATTATTGTTGAGGGGCACAGACAGGGTTACATACGCACATACACATTAAAAAAAAAAAAAAAAAAAAACAAGAAAAGGGCACTTGAGGCATCCTGGAGGAAAGCACCCTCACCCCCCCCCCCCCTCTGCACGTGCCTGCTGTCTGTATATAAGAAGTGTATAAATAGAGCATATAAATCATAAGTAATAGTAAGGGGGTAGAAGTAAAATTAAGTTAATTGCCGTGCAGTTTTGTGTGTGACAAAATGACCACTGCAAATATTAACTGATTAACTGATTAATCCATTAATTAGTTGTTTTCTTTGCTTGATGCAGGACAGTAAATTGACCCTTCTGAAACAGAGTAACATCTTTGCCGCCACCAGAGAATATAGTCTTCTGACATGGATGTTTAAGCAATGAGAAGCTCCTCAGTACATCAGTCAAGGTTAAATAACTTATTTCAGTGGTTCTCAAAGTGTGTGGCGCCCACTAGTGGGGAATACAGACATGACAGGTGGGGCGCAATGAACGGGAGGAAATAACAGGAAAGTACCTATTCTAATTCATGCTTTTCTTTATTGATAATGAAGAGCGTACGCTCAAAACTAAACAATCACACACAAATAAATGGATCATTAATACAAGTAAATTAAAAATAACATCAGTTGTGGGCCGGGAGAAAAAGTGGAACCATAGTGGAACAATAATGGTTTAACGTCGGACCAACTTGAGCAGCGCTGCTAGAATCACAAACCTGCGCGAGCCACTGGGCAGCGCTGCGCGACTCTGACAGAAATAAACCGCGCCGACCATCAAAATACATTTTACCCCGCTGGGATGCGCACGTACAAACCAGGCATGGCAAGGCGGAAACAATAATAAACAGTCCTGACATTTTTTATTGTTTTTAAATAAAACACAGTGGGTCGCGCAGGTTTGTGATTCGAGCGGCGCTGCGCGATCCACCGGGCTGCGCAAATAAACCAGATCATCACTGCGCTATCCAGATAGTCGCGCTGCGCTGTATTTGCGCAGATATTTGGTTCAATCGGGCGCCGCGGTTTCGTCCCACTTTTGATGTGTTTGGCTTCACATACACTTCGACAATGGAAGAAGACGCTGCAGCAGCAGTGAGTTTACTTACATGTGACAAAACCAAGAACGAGGAGATTGTAAAGAGAAAAGGTGCATCGTCTGTGGTGTGGAATTCGTTTGGGTATAAGAAAAGTGATACGAATGAGACGAACGTGATTTGGAAAGTACACAAGTGCACTGTTTTAACAAGTGGTGGAAACACGTCAAACCTTTTCTATCATCTGAAATACAAACATCCAATCGAATATGGCCAAAGTAAAAAAAATGCGGCAAACCTCAGCAATTCACAGTTTAAATAAAACTACATTATGTAAAACAGTTTCTTTGTGTTTGAATTTTTATTTATGCATTTTCAGATACAAATTGCTATATTGTGATATATATCGTTATTGAGTTAGAAAATTGCTTCTACCGTGATAGAAGATTTTGGTTATATCGCCCACCACTAATGAAGCCTATCTTGAGCTTGGATTCATGGTGGTGATGGTGGGGGCAGAAGAGAGACATGTGTGTGTTTTGTGCCTTAAACCGCTGGCAGCAGACCGCATGAGACCCAACAAATTAGGAAGACACTTAGAGACAACACACTCCAGTCACGTTAATAAACCACTGGACGTCTTTGACAGAAAGCTGGCAGAATACAGACAGCAGGAGAATCGCATGGTAACATCTGAATCAGTGGACAGCAAAGCACAAATGGCTTCATTCAAAGTTACATACAGAATTGGCCAGTGCAAAAAAAACTACAAACTATTGCTGAGCAGCTAATAAACATGGGGTCAATTATGCAAAGATAAGTGACAACGTAAGCCTTGTAACAATTGCACGTGTATTTTATCTGTTTTTAACTTGGTGTTGTTTGATCTTATTGGTTTAGAAATTGATATTTCAATAAACAGTAAACTTGGCCAATTTCGTTATTATTTTGTTGACAAGTGAGGCTTGAAAATTCGCTCACCCCCTTAAGTGGGGAATGACAGAAAATGTTTGAGAACCACTGACTTATTTCAAGCTGAACCATATTAAATCACTGTACAGTAGTAATTATGCAATGGAAGAGTCTTACCTATTCACTTCGCTTAGTGAAATCCATGTGCTGAGATTTTATATTTTATACATAGAAAAAATACATATTTGGATAATCCATCTTTTGCAAATTTATCTTAATTGTATTTATTTGTTAACTTCATATTTATGGAAAATGATGCATTGGAGTTTTAGTTTTTAGGTCTATAAATAAAATGATTCTTCCCTCTTCCTAATTAATTTAATATGTACTTTGAGGCTAACTGCATTGTATAAATTAGTGCTCTTTATGCCCTGACATGGTTTATGATTAACATTTACCCAAATCCAGTTTCTCATACTGAAGCTGAACTACTGTATGATAAACTGATTAGTAATAGATAATTAGTGCCCTCTTCTGGACACACGCTGCCACTGCAGCATTGTTTACTCTAATCCACACTTTGTTGTATTTTGTACATATTAAAATCTCTCCTTTGTTCATTTATCTTTTTAAGACACACTTTTATCCTGGTCAGGAATGAAATGGATCTGGAAGCTTTCCCGGGAACACTAGCACGAGTAATCCAAGATCAGGAGCAAAAAAAAAAAAAATTAAGGCCCTGGAACTTTGATACTCACACATGCAGCCACACAGACACTCAAAATTACTGTAAAATAAAATCACATACATAATTCAGTGTCACTTCTGGAGGAAAGAGACTTGGGTCATATTTGTTTTTGTTTAGTAAGAGATTTATTTTGCACATCTGATGAAAACAGTTGTTTACATGAACATGAGAATCTGCTTGTTTTAACCCAGACTACGCCTTAAAACTCGATTCCTCTCTCCGAGTGATTTAAACACCAAACAGACTGTTAAAAAACTGTAACAGACTTTTAGTAATTAATGGTAACCTGGTAAAAATATGTAACTACATCCCTGATCTTTTCTATCTATCCATCTACTGTATCTATCCATCATAATTCCTATATCGTATTAGTAGAGAAAACAGGATGTACGAGCTCCTCATTACATTTCTAATTTTAACATAAAACATTGTAGCCTTCACTGAAGTATTAAACTTTAATTCATCTTAGCTACTCTACAGAGATACCACAAATGAGAAACTTTCAGATTCTGGTCCGTTTGTTAAAAAGATTTTACGTCTCAGACAAATCGAGAAATCGGGCAGGGAAAAAAAAAAAACACAAAAAACAAGGTGGTTAGTAAAATAGTTATCATTTTTGTAAAAAAAAAAAAAAAAATCCACTTAAGAAAAAAAAATTAATAAAAGTGCTCTAACGAGGCAATTACTGTAAAACGGAGAAATGTCTGGGTTGTAGCGGGAAAAAAATTGCGTGGCGATGCATTTATCACCACGCTGACACCAAAGTCGATTTTTAAAAATTATTATTTATGAATTTATATACCATATGTATGTATTTCAGGTGGTAAAATGTTGCAGTTCTCCTTTACTCCTACAGGTGGTGCTCTCTAAACTACTCACACATTTACAGGCGGCGCAGCATCATGTGTGGTTGGAGAAATTAATTGCTGAGTTGGTTTAGAACTGAAACAAACTCCAAAAAAGAAAAAATGAAAAGATTAAAATCGAATCGTGATATTTATAAAATTGTGATACAGATTAAGCCAGTTAAGAACTGTGATAGCATCGTATCAGTGCTACTGGATTCTGATTGGTCAGAAGTTGATCAGTCGTCTATAACAGCAGATCTCGTTCCTATGGTAACAGCTCATTTGCAAAGACTTTGGTGCTGCGCATGAATAATATTGATGATGATGATGATGATATTGGGGGGAAAAAGTCTCCAGTGTGGGAGGTAAAGCTATAAACCCTATAAAAACTTTCAGACATCTTCTGGACAGAGAATTATTTTTTTATGCTTTTGTGTTGCAGGTTTCTTGCTAATGGCTAATGTCTTGCTCTGTTTTTAAACGAATGACAAAAATTAAAAGTGAAACAATCTAGTTTTGTCGATGTTTTACAAGATTAAATAAAGCATCATTCTTAAAAAAAACAATAATGAAAGGAATACAACACGTACAACATTGTACAACTGAGCACCCGTGTGCGTCTTTGATCCAAACTGACAGGATGGATTTTCTTTACCGTCTCTCTCTCAGACTCGCTCTCTGATCTAAACGCTCTCTTTTTCTAGCAATGTGAACACAACTTAAGGCAAACTAAGGTCCAGCCAAATTATTATTTTTAATTAAAAGCTCCACATCAACTAAAGTCCTTTGAAACACACAAAAAAAAAAAAGTGTTGTGTCAGTCAGGCTAAAGCCATTACTGTACATTGAACGCTTACAAACAACAGCAACAACACAAACACATAAATTAACAGTTATGTGGAACCATGATCCTCTGTTCCATAAGCGAGAACCATCATCATAATAAAAATAATAATCAATCGTACGATAACGAGCATGATATGATAAATGTACACAAGCGCTTACTATTTCGAGTTTTGAAGAGCGTCCTGAGTCTCCTGCTTTTCATTAACACGTACAAAAATCTCTTTCCTCTCGTGTTACGTTTCAAACTAAAACAACGGATAATTTTTCTCCCTATTTCTTGTCACACATGCGTCTCTTCTGATCTGTTATCTGATTACAGAAATAAAAAAATGAACAATAATAATCTTGACGTCACTGCAGACGTACAGTAAAGTGGCTCGGCTACGAGCGCCCCGAAAAGGGCAGGATGAACATTTCAAAAACATTATTTCTAACCTGAGCGGTTAATTGCTCGTTAGAAGACATGTTGCACACAGACCCTTATGGCAATATTGCAGTCTTTAAGTTTTGTGCTGCGCTGCACAGTTTAGTGTGTTCCCTTCTCTCTACCTCCACTGAAGCCCCCACCGGCCCATTAACGATCTCGTTCCCACGGTCACCTGCTTTTCGCCGTATTACACGGACATGGGAAAACCTAAACGCTAAACTGTGCAGTGCTAAACTCCCGTTTCAGACTTCTCATTGTAAAAACAGTGAAAACATACATATATATATGTATGTACAGATCACACTGTAAATATAGACAAAGTAAACCCTCAGTTAATAACAGTAGTTAAAAAGCAGAGACGAGCTCACACACTCCGAGTGCAAGAGAGTTAAACATTTAGTCAGGAGCAGGCATGTGTATGAAGAGTCCAGAATAATCACAGACGTGATGTACAGAGAGACAATGAGTGAGTGAGTGAGTGAGCAGGTGAAGGGTGTCGGTCACACCACCATTTTGGGTCCAAAATCCAGCCGCTTCACCATCCTGTAACAAAAAAATGCATTAGGAAGAGAGGAAATGAGTGAGAATGTGTGTGTGAGAGAGAGAGAGAGAGAGAGAGAGAGAGAGAGATACGACAGCCAAGGTATCAATTAAGAACACACAAATTCTTGCTCTGGTCGAGTTTTAGCTCTGACACTGGAGACTCCTTCACTCACCCCTCGAACAGGCCGTTAGGACTTGACTGGTTCTCCATGGCTTCCCTCGGCGTGCTGTGTGCGCTCTGAGCCATCGCGGCGCGGCTCGGCGTTCGCTCCTGGACCTGCAGCTCTCTGCATGATGCCAGCTTTGACTCCAAATTCTGAAAAACACACACACGCACAAACACACCAACAAACACAGAGGGGAGACACAATTATTAAAAAATAAAACTCGCTAGGTACATTCATCACAAAGAAAACCCCAAACACAGACAGTGGAAAATATACACACTTCGCAAGTTTTACAAAAGTGAAGTACAGAAAAACAAAAACAAGCGACAGTAGAATTATCATTGTTTAATAAAATACTGACAAACAATAATAATTATTATTAATATCAGGCTAGGAGACTTACGCCGACTTTCCTCAGCAGCTCTCCTACGATGTTCAGAGCAGATATCCGTGCGGATGTGGTCAACGGCGTTCCAGTCAGACCTTCAACTGAATCACACACACACACACACACACACACACACACACACACACACACACATCACGAATAAATGTTCATAAACACTTCAGTTTGACTTAACTTATTTTACTTAAAAATATAACAAATTCAAAATTTTAAAAATTACACTGCGAATTCACCATGTTTACACACGTGTGTGTGTGTGTGTGTGTGAGATCTCACTTCTGCTGTAAGAGGACGGTGGTGTGTGAAAGGCACTCCCGAGCCCTGCTGCTGTCCTGGCCGGTGTAGTGAGGAGCGAAGAATGAGCAGACGGAGTGTGTAATGGTGTCGACTCTGCCTTCTCTCCGTCCACTGAAATGCTGAGTGAGGGTTTACGGTCCTGCTTCTGTTTCACAGCCAGCTCCTGTCTCAGATCTACACACACACACACAAACAAAAAAAAACAAACATGACTTACATAAATAGATGCAAACGTTAAAGCAGTATCAGTGAAAATGTTCATGTCCTAGTATACTCGCTCGTTATAACATGCTCCACATGAAACAAGGCTGTCACTAAATAAATCAAATCTCTGCACAGAATGTTTTTAAATAAACACACATTAGCCACTTTGTATTTGGCGAGTATCATGATACTGTATCATGGCTACTCATTAGTAAGAACTGAGGGCACGCATTTCTTTATAAATATCAATATTTCTGCATTTTTAAGAACCAGTCTGTTCCTCTAACCGTCCAGAAAGCTGACTAGTCGCTCAGCGTCAGTCCACATGCATGGAGCAGTAAGGTAAATCCGGGATGCCTCGGCTAGAGCTGGGAACCGCTCTTTATTTCTCCCTTCGCTATTATTTTTGTGTTAATGGTTTTAGGGTTTTTACTCTGCACTGAAAGGCTTGAGCTTATTGAGATAGGTCGTTGAGTGAGGATCGACGCACAAGAGTTTTCCTGCTGCATTCGGGGATAACTTACTCAGATTATTCATGCTTAAGCGGCGTATAAGCTTTGTTTTGTTAAAGCTTTCAGCAGATGTTCGCCTATGTGGTTTTCCTTTTAGAAGAAATTTGCACATTGCAAATTGGAAGTCTTTTGAAAAGAGGTTATTTCCCCAGACTGGCGACGGCACATTGATGTGACTGTCGACTTGTGTATTTTGCATCATCACAATAATATCGGTTTACATGATCGGCCACTTGAAAAATGAAGTAATTGTAAAAATGTTGTGACTATCAGTCGATTTCAATCGCAGCTGATAAATCAAAGTACCCGTAGCAGCATTAGGAGCTCACCTCGAGCTTCGTCTTTCAATCTCTGCACCGACTCCAGCAGATTCTCCTTCTCGTCAAGCTCACTCTCCAGGAAGGCGTTTCTCTCGATGACATGGTTCATCCTCTGCTCAAAGTCCTCCAGAGACATGATAGTAGCCCTGAGAGAGAAACCAAATGTTTAACCTTCGCCTGTTATTGATTAGAAAGAAGCGTAATTTCCAAAATCATCCTCATCTAGAAGTAACACCATCACAGACAATCAATGCTGCACCTTTTTGCTCTCTCCAGGTCATCGTTGGCCTGTTCCAGCTCTCTGATGTATTTCTGTAACTGATCCTTGATGGCTGTGGTCTCTGCTAAGTCCGCCTCCAGGGCAGAAATCCGTCTGTAGGTCTCCGAGTGCTGTGTCTCATATTTCTCCTAAACAGACAATAAAAAGTAATAAATAAAAACTTAACTGATAAAGTTGGGCATACACTTACAGTACAATCTTAAACAGAAGTCTTGAAATGTCCTCATAGACCCAAAATAAATAACGTCAGACACCAAACATGTTCTAGCTGATTACATGCATGTTATGCAAATTTGTAACTTCTTTACCAGCGTGGTTACCCGCTGTCTTTGACTAATCCTACTATCAAATTTCTGACCTCCAATTAAAAAAAAAAAACATTATAACACTATATTATAAAGTTAGAACTCCTATTAATAAACTCTTGATATTCTCGTCAGTAAGTAAGCCAAAAGGGAAAAATTAATCCATTCAGAGTTGCACTTTTGAATTTTTCTACATGATGCGATTGGAAAGGTCAGTGACCAATACCGACCAGCAGGTGTCGCCCAAACACCCAAAATGAAATATATCCAAACAAATAGTGTCGGAAATAAACGAATAATATTCAGGGGCAGTAATCTCTGAGCAGCCTAAGACTGATAACTTTATAAATTATAAATCATCTAACTGAGCATTTCATGTGTAATTTAACATTATTTTAAGCCCTATAGAGATGACATGACAGACATTCAGCCATCAGCTGCTCCTTGGCCTCTCAATCAGCCCTGTTGTTTTTCTTGGACAGACTGTAAGTGTGTGTGTGTGTGTGTGTGCGTGTGCGCGTCCCTTTCACCAACTGCCTACGTAATTTTACTTACACACAAACATAAATTAAAATAACTCATGGCTGATGATAATTTCATGATAAAAAGCACAAATGAATTCAAAGGTCACACACAGGCATGAGGGCGTAGCCTCCATGTACAGGACATTCAGAGCACAAACATCAAACAAAAACCTCTTTTCATCCAAATCTGTATTCATGGCACTTTAAACAGACATGCCGTGTATCTCGTTTTTATTTGTTTCCTATAAAAAAAAAAAAAACAATGACATGCCTCCAGCTGCTGAGAGTCTCAGGACATTTTCACACACAGGGTTCAGCTGTGTTTTTCTCCTCAGTGTGAAGAGGGATAAAAGATAAGAGCATTAACACACACACGCACACAGACATTTGTTCTGTGAGAGAGAAGAGAGAGAAAAACAAAGAGATATAAAGACGTAGAACAAGAGAGAGAGAGACAAAGAAATACAGGTAGGGAGAGGCAGTGAGAGACAGGAATAGACAGGAACCCAAAGAGGAGAAAGGGAGATGCAGAGCAATGGAAAGGTGGAGAATGAAAGACAAACAGAAACAGACCAGACAAAAGTGACAGAAACAAACAGACTGACAGACAAATGGAGGTAGAGAGAGAGAGAGAGCTATACGGGTAGGGAAAGAGAAGGGGCGGGCAGATAGGTAGGGAAAGAGAATGTGAGGGAGGGAGGGAGAGAAAAAGAAAAAAAAAAAGGAGAGGGGTAGGTGACGGGTATAAACAGAGACAAACAGAGAGAGAGAGAGTTAAAAATAAAAAGACAAAAAGAAAAAGCGAGATATGCCAAGAAAATGAGACTGAAAAAGTGAGACACACAGCCTTGGTCTGCTTCCATCAGTACCTCTAGGGCTCAGTAACAAGGGCTGTCTTAACGGGTGGGCGGAAAGGGGCAGTGGCCCGGAGGGCCTCAGTAAAGCTGAACTATGTCTCAGCTATAAATATACCTGAGCACCAGAGATTGTGTGTGTGTCTGTGTGTGAGAGAGAGAGAGAGAGAGAGAGAGAGAGTGAGAGAAACGGTTGTTGAGAAAATTACGCTTTCAGCAAGAAAAACACAAAAAGCACCACTGAGCCCTTTCACCACATGCTCTCTGGGAACCAAATTATTTTTGGTCGCTGCAGGCGGAGCACTCCCGTCCCTCAGACAACGGGTTAAACAACGAATGTTTAGCTTCAGCTGAGCCACCACGGAGACGCGTGTATATATTAAACTAAGACTGTAAAATATTTGAAATACTTCCAAGTGGTACAAAGCAGCAGCAGCTATAAACGAGTATACACACAGACGAGTTAGTGAGTGTGTATAAGAAACTCATACATAGGGGGTAGGGCTTTTTCATATTTAGCTCCAAAGCTTTGGAATAGCCTTCCAGACAGTGTTCGGGGAGCAGACACGGTTTCTCAGTTCAAAAGTAGACTCAAGACGCATCTTTTTAATCTGGCATACACATAACTCATCCCATAATCTCATACTCCAGTACACCTATACCGAATGGCAACTACGCTAATTCTCCCCATCTGTTCTGTATTTCTCTACCCATCCCGAGGCATCGGGAGATTTTGCCAGCTTCAGTAGACAAAGGCCGACCCTGCGAGGTTCCTGAGGCATCCAGAGAAGGACCAGCTCCAGCTGGATTCAGCTTTATGATGGGTGGAGCTACACATGCTGCTCCTGTGCTTCCAGTGATCCAGACCTCATCTGCCCTCTGCACCTACTGACTCGTCCCTATGCTGAACTGGTCTTCATGTCAATTTAAATAATTTCTGTCATATTGAATTTTCACCTGCACAACACACAAGATGTTATATCATTTCTATCTGTTATCACCCAAATGAGGATGGGTTCCCTGTTGAGTCTGGTTCCTCTCAAGGTTTCTTCCTAATGCCATCTCAGGGAGTTTTTCCTTGCCACCGTCGCCGTCACCCTTGGCTTCTTCATCAGAGACATTTCATTCATTCGTCTCATTATTATCTGCACATTTTTCTCACACATCCACACTTCCAATTATTTTCTTTTCTATAATTATTATTATTTTTTATTATTATTATTATTTATATATATATATATATATATATATATATATATATATATATATATATATATATTTTTTTTTTTTCATTTTTGTGAAGCTGCTTTGAGACAATGACCATTGTTAAAAGCGCTATATAAATAAAATTGAATTGAATTGAACTTTATGAACTACTAATCTTGTGATAAATGTGTTGGTTCAAACTGAATGAGATCTTCACTTCAAAAGCAGGAAATAAAAAAAAATTATATCGACTGTATATAAATAAAAAAATAATTATATATAAAAGCAAGTAAACTAATTTGTGAGCTGACCCATACCTTAAAGCTTTCAAGTTCTGAGCGTAGGCGGTTATTCGTCGCCAGGAGTTCGCGGTTTCGCGCTTCACACTGCTTCAGCTCTGTTTCAAGTTCAGCTTCGTAATCTCGGCTCATCTGCTGGAACTCCTGCAGCTCGTCTCGAGCCTCTTCAGCCCTAAAAATCACATCGTATTTAGTGTCTAATGTCTAAAAACAAAAAAAGTCTCAATAAAAACAGACAAGGTAGAAACTAGTATTCACATCATCTCTAAAGGTGGACCACATTGCTGCACGAGGAGATTAAGTCTATAAATTATAAGTGCAGATTTTACTGCTTAAAAAGGCTGAACGTAAATGCTGGCACCTTAATATGAAAAGTCTTTCTCACTCCACCAGCTCAGAACGAAAGGACCTAGCTAATGCTCTGAGAGGTTTGATCAACTCAAATGAGATGCTGTAAATCTATTTAAATCTGAGAAAGAGGTTTGCACAGAACCTCTGGTGGTGCTGAGCCGCTCTCTCCTTCCAGTAATCCCGCTCAACTTCGATGGAAGAAAACGCCGGAGGCTCGGAGTCACTCATCACTGTCCCGGATGATCAGAGGGTTCTTCAGGAACAGAAAGAAAAAACAAGTTCTATATAAAAGAAGTGAAATAGAAATAATTTCCCATGAACTGTGTTATGGCGTTTGACTAATTTAAACAACAGCCAATAGCGTTCGAGATATGTCTCGATGTACCGCTGATGAATTAAAGCAGATAAACAGGTACAGGGAACGATTTATTTCCCAACTTCACCTATATTAACCTGTGACTTTATCCTAAATGTGTTTCTGAGGTTATGATGTTAAACGTTTGCACAGAGCTTGACAAGATCAATAAAATCACATGACCACTCACATAAAACTCACACAAACTCCACAAATAAATTCCCAGCATTCTTCAGACACAATTGTTTAAATGTTTTGTTTAAACTAAAATATATTTTTTAAAGGATTTTGTGAGTGAATTCAGAAAATCAGTGAACCAGGTTTTCTGTCACTCTTAAGAAAGGCGTATGACGTTGAGGATTTTATTCCTTTCCACATTCCTAGACATATATATTGTATATTAATGAAATAATAAGAAATTATTTTATCCACTTATAAATTTCAAAATAAGAGTATAATGAATTAGACCTTATTTCCAAAAGCTCCTGTTTAAACCTTACATTTTTCCACACTTTTGCATACACTTGTGAGCAAGTCATACATGTTTTTTTGTTTAAAACGTAAACATGATTAAAATATATGTAAAATCTTCAGAATATAATTGTTTTTTGCAATATACAAGTAATGTAAGGCAGCATCAATGCCCTTAGCCACCATTCTGACCTTTTCATAAGTATTGTAATTTAGACTACATTTCTCTAATACACCATAAGATGTTTCAGTATTTATTAAATATATATTTAATAAGATTTAGTGGTTTGGAACTTTCTAGTAATAAAGACTCAGACTGTAAATCTCAACTCTGAAAACTAGAATTAATTTAAATTTTTCATTAAAGCCAGGCAAAGACTCTAGGGCGGCATGTAACGTGCCGTTAAAGCACATTTGTTTAAATTACTTATTTGTGCAATCGTACTACTTTTTGTTCAGTGAATCCGCTGAGGTAAAACTGTTAGCCGCTGATGCTAACCAAGCGCTCGCGCGACTTACCAAAACTTTACAAATTTTCCGAACCGACTTCTGCTTCGACGCCCAAACCGAATCAAATAACGGAAACCCTTTCTCGGGTTCTATCCCACGCCGGATTGGGGTTTTAATACAGTTTTAGTGATAATAATTTAGAAAAAAGCAAATGAGTATGAATAACAAGCACTTTTAGACAATAGCAGGGGGGAAATCCTCTCAGAATCAATTCTTCTTCTCTTAGAATATGATGTTCGCTCGTGGAACAACTGAAAGGCTTCCTCGTGATCCTGCAATCTCAATGTCATACGCAGGAGGAATAATGACAATGCTATAGCTTGGAGATCGGCGAATGTTCGCTTACTTCCTAGTTGACGTCAAGGTCGATTGTCATTGGACCATTCGTAATGAGGCGTCATACAGGAAAGAGATGGGATTGGTCGGATCAAGTAAAATATCGGCGGTGAAATATTGCAGCTTTAAAAAAAAAAATATATATATATATATAGAAATAAATTATATATACACGTATAATATAAAGTAATGTATAATATAGCATTTTATATAAAATAATTTATAATGAATTTATATTTAAATACATGTTTAATTGATTTATAATATACTGTGGGAATAAATTATACATATTATACACATTATTTTATAATTTATATATATATATATATATATATATATATATATATACACACTCAATATAGCTTGTGTGTGTGTATATATAGATATACACAATATATCGTGTGTGTGTGTGTGTATATATATATATATATATATATACATACACACACACATACAATAATTGTATTAATTTAGCATTTTGGTGATATTCCACTCCTAAAACTTTATTTCATTTAACTTTGACATTTGTAATATGTGTAGTGTTTGATATTTCTGTGACATTCAGACAAAAAAAAACAGTCACCCACATTTTGACTTTTATTACTTTTCTTACACCCCTCTTGCTCATGTTCCACGTTATACTTTACCCAGAATGCCTTGCTGCCGGTGATGGAATTCCAGTCTCGGTGAATCAGATCAACAAGATGAATCGACTCCCGATTACGTCATTGCTTCTTTTTTTTTTTTTTTTTAAACAGAACAAAGTTTGAGGTATCATAGTAATATTTACCTAGCAATAAATGATTTGAGAAAGTAAGTCTAAAACTTGCCTACATCTACAAAAAATAAATAAAATAAAAAAGAAGCTTAAATCAGAGAAAAGATTCGATTGGTTCATATAAAAGATTTCTTATTAAAACAGCTGATGGTGGAAACACGAAAGGCTTCATATTTCAATCCTACCACATTTTATCTGCCATAGACCTGCATTATTGTCACTAATTCTACAAAGTTTCTCTCAAAGTGCGTGCAAAGTCCTACCCCTAGTGGACAGTAAGGGTATTGCAGATGAGCAATTTAGAACATCTTAACATTTTTCAGTTGTCAACTTAGTAAACATTTTTGATCAAGTGTTGATATTCAGTGGTGTAAATGTGTGTGTGGGCATGGGGCATAGGGAAAAAAGTATAAAAGAATACCATGCATGTATGTATCTTGTTTAATTGTCCCAAAAAAATGTAACCAGGACTGAAATGAAGTGACACTACTCTTAGTCCTTCGTATGTTGATCAAAGTTGTGGTTAAAGATCTGGGTGTGCCGTAGATCATTTCCACATCGGGCCACAGGCTCGTTAAGTGTTGGAACGGCTGCTATGAAGTATTTGGATATTTAAATAAATTTGCATTGCTTTGGCCGGTAAAGCACAATCGGTTCAAACCTAGTGAAGAGTGTACCGAGTGTCGTACACGATGGAGAACAAACAATCCACTAAAACGCTGTGAACATTCCACAAATCGCTGTCACAAGGTTGTCTAGAATGTACATGTTGTAAACCGGTTCCAGCTCGATGTTAAAAGCACAAAGCGAGCTCTATGAAACATGCACTGGTGTGTTACGGTGGGAGTGAAGGAATGCCAGAGCCATGACTGGGCCACCACCTCGACACATCAGCGCAAGATGTCACTAGTGCTCGAGTAGCTACATGTACACGTGCGTGCACACAGATTTAGTGGAAAGCCTTCGTAAAAGAGTGGAGTGCATTTAACAGACAGAAGGAATAAATGTGGCTATAACTGCTAAAAGGATAAAAAAAAAAAAAAAAAAAACGAAAAACACCTTAGACAAAATAAGAAAAGAAGAATTTCCCAATTTAATATTTTTTTTATTTTCATAGAAGTTTGCTTTAATAACACGTGAGCACGCTCATGCGCTCTGCAAGAACGCGACGAGAAGAAAACTCAAAGTGTGTGTGTATAAGCGAAGGGAGACAATACGACCGTGATATACTGAGGTTTAATTCTTTTTTTTTTTTTTTTGTTTCCTCCGGCTTTGACTGGTTAAACCTTTGTTACACAAGTTACCTCTGGTCCACATCTTTATCATCATAACAGCGTCTTCGCTGCAAACTGTACTCCTCTGGTGGAAAGGAAAAAAAAATAAAAAAAAAAGAAATGACAATAAACAACCATCTGTAAGTCTGGTGAATTAAAAGGAAAGGGGAAAAAAAAAAATGTAAAAAGAGAAAAAAAAAATGAAACAAAATGGCACTGCTGAGCTCTCAATATGAGAAAGCTGACAACATGTGGACTTTGATTTCTTTTCTTTTTTTTATTCATTTTTTTCTTTGCTTAAAAACAAAATTTCCTTGTTAAAGAAGTTGTTTTGCTTTTTGTGAGCTGGTTCTTCTGGAAGGCGGGAAGACCGGGGGAAACGGTGCTGCTCCTGCCGCAACACACACCAACCTCTCTTCCACGTCCGGCTTCCCCGCGACACACACATGCACTCACGTGCGCATAGAGCTTTTCAGTCTTTCTCAGCAACAAGCTTCAGCACTTTCCCAATGGCAATGGTCTTTCCTGAGAGAGAGAGAGAGAGAGAGAGAGAGAGAGAGACAGAGAGACAGGGGGAAAGAAAAAAAAAAAAAAAAGCTTTTTTCCATACACGCAAATTGCATTGAAAACATCCTACAAAACATCCTATTCTAAATCGATACATTAAGAAAAATGTGTCAAATGTGTTATTTTACAGAAAGGAAAGAAAAAGGAATATTGGGCTGTTAGCATTGTGCATTTTTCTTTACAAACACAAACGTTTACTGAATAAACTGAGAAGCGCTTGACGATTTAGCTGCCCTGTGAATCACGGACCTAATATTTAGTTGTATAACCGCAGTTTCCGAGAACGGTTTACGTCATCTCGCAGGTTTTCTATTGGGCGAGTCGGACATCCACAGATCAGACTCACCAGAAGTGGACCTATGTCCAGTGTTAACTGTCTAACGTCCTCCACTGAAGCCTCAGATACCCCCCCTTCTTGTAATTTTCTGTCTCCGGATTCGACATATTTCAGAATATGCGGGTGCTTATTTCCCCCTTCTACCCTCTTCAAAGTCGATGTGCTCCGCCTTCTCGCTCGTTATGCTATTTGCCCAGGTATTCCTAATAAAGTGACCGTGTCCTTGACTGACCTTCGTCCCTCAGGGTGAACCGACCCATCTGGGGGAAGTCTTTGAACGTCTCGAGGCAGATGGTCCCGGCGGTTCGGAGGCGAGCGATGCACGCTTGGTCCTGTTTGACGAAGCGAGGTCGCGTCTTGCTCTTCTCGCCCGTCTTCTTGTCCACCAAACAAATTAAGGCCTGCGGGATCGCGACACAACACACACACACGGCACATGAACCAACACTGGAATTCGAACATGTCTTTAAATCAAATAACTTAATTAATATAAAAATAATTAATAATCTGGCAACCCGACGTCCTGACGATTATAGTATAAAGTAATATCTAGATCTCAAAGTCTTTAAACAGATTATATCCTGTGTGTATATTATTAAACTCTGGAGAGTGAATTATGGGTAACGGTGGCGTTTTTTTATTTTTTTTAATACCGTGAGCTGCACTTCCTCGATGCAGGAGTGAATGTGCAGGACCGCGTTGTAGCCCGGACAGATGATGGACTTGTGTTCAATGATGGCGATCTGGAAAACGTAAGGAGGAAAAAAAATAAATAGTTTTAATCAATGGAAAAGGATTTAGAATATTATCTGTTGTGTTAAAATATAAATAAATACAAGGCGTCACTTTTGTATTTATTTTACCTGAGCGTCGAAGGTGCGTCCCGAGTGACAGAGGTTCTCCGGGGTGCACAGGATGAAGCCGGGCAGGATCTCCTCCTCCTCGATGCCTTTCAGTCGAAGCTTCAGGTTCTCTCCGGGTGTCGCGTCGTCCGTCTCGACGTCGTCCGAAAGCAGGCTCAGCACCTCCACCGTGTGCTACGCAAACAACAACAACAACAGCCAAACAAAGCGATGTGATTACTGAGCATGTTATTTATCAAGACTTATAGAAGATCAGTGGGATATTATGGGATGTGCTTTACGATCTTACCCTGTTGGGCATCATGACGAGCTGCTGGGCTTTACTGATGCAACCAGACTCCAGCTTCCCCAAAATCACAGTCCCCATGTCCTAGAGAAGATGGAAATCTCTATAAACAGGTTTTTATGATTTGCTCAAAACAGAAACTGCTATTTTTTTCACTGATGTTACCAATACATGGATACTTGGTGCTGCTTGCTGAAGCACAGAGGTTAATACTGATGGATTGAAACAAATCATCTCAGAACAGTTCAACAACACGTATCTCACACACTCCGTGTCCAAATCAACATGGCCGACACCAAAACTTAAGCTTTTCATTTGGCAATGTCTGTACAAGCCGACTGATTTCTAATTAAAAATTTGTTTTGTGACCAGGTTCAGTCTTCAGGTCCCTTTTCTCAGCTAACTTTAGTTTTGTGAATCAAAACCATAAGATTCAAGCAGATTTATATTTATTAAACAATACCAGTTATTACAGAACATCAGAGGCCTCTTTCGAGTGAATCGTCTCGGTATCATCACTACAGCAAATCATACAACCGTACACAAGAACCACAGCTAGTCGGATTAAACGACTTTTTTTTTTGATGTTGCTGTTCTGCCTGAATTCACGGAGTTTATATCATGCAGTACAAATTCTGAACCAAGTGATTCATGATGTAAAGGGGGCGGAGCTTGTACAAGCTAAATGTCTGCACGCAAAGCTTTTTTTTTTTTTGAACAGAGTGAAGTACACAGAGAATGTACACACTTCAGGAAAAGAAAAACATGTATAAATCTTTTAACACTACATTTGTGTTACTTTTGGCCTCTACAGTTACAAAACACATTTTTCGTTCCAGTGAAGTGTGTTTACAGTTTTTTTTGGCTGACTGTATTTTATGTAATAAATCATTCACTACGAACCACTAAAACATCAAGTCATTTAATTGGGCAAATAATCATATATTTAAAAAATAAATAAAACAGATTTGTTTGTTTGTTGATATTTACCTTGTACTTATCTGCGATCGGTAACCTAACTGGTCCGTCACTCGATCTGCAGAAATTTGGCAAACTGTCCAGGTGTGGAATGAAAGGTAATCCTCTGGAAACACACACACCTTATTAGTTACATCAAGCAACAAATAATTCCTAAAAGTGACCAGAATCAGCTGGTTTTCAGTTTGATTGACCCTGATCGGTGCTCAGCCTCAGATATAAAGGATTCTTTTCCGAGTGGTTCATCAGAAATGCATTTATTATATGGTGCACAACATTATCAAAAATTGTGTGCGGTAAAAGTTTCCAATCTGCCTTTTTTCCTCCAAATTCTGAGCGAATTAATCATTAGGAGCCTCCACGCGCCCGCATGCTTGCAGCCGCTTAACCCGCAAGTTCTGAAGGCGTTAGAGGAGGTAAAACAAACTATTCACACATTTTCCTCCCGTGCGGCAGAAGTGAATTACAAAACTGAATGATGAATTATTTGCCAAGATCGTTTACAAACAATAATTACGGCGTTGTATTGTTTAAATGCTGCGCTTGTATTTTTTTTTTTATGAGAAAACTAATGTTAAAAGAAAAGGGCTATATTGAATTTTAAAATAAATGAATATAAAAAAAAAAAAAAAAAAAAAAAAAAAAAGGTTTCGAGGTTGTAATAAAACCGCACTAGTATCGGGGGAGGGGTGTACGGGGATGACTGGTGATTCACATCCCTCATAGAACCGTGAACGTATTTGAAGCGCGCTTTAATATGAACCTTTGATTTGAAGCTGCCGTTCTGTCAGAGCTGCGGTGACGGTGCTCAGTTATAATCAACCAATCAGATCTGAGTACGAGAAACGTATAAAGCCATTGTTCTCCTCCACTTACGTGTACCAGGAGCAGTGCTCCGCTGGTTCCTTCAGGTTGGCCCCCGTCAGTCCTGAACATGGCATGAAGTGAATGTCTTTCCGGGGGTTGAAGCCCACCTTCTTCAAAAATGGCACCAATTTCTCCTTACACTCCTCGTATCTGTGGACGAGCGTTTACAAAACGACACGTCTTTAGAAATCCGAGCCTCCTTCATCGACAAGCCGAAGTCTCTCTCTATGCAAACAAATGAAGTCTCTTTTTTTAAAACAGTAAACAGATCCCTGACCTCTCCAGGCTCCAGTTCACAGTGGGGTCGTCCATTTTGTTCACCAGGACGATCAGGTGTTTGACTCCCGCCGTTTTGGCCAGCATGGCGTGCTCTCGCGTCTGACCGCCTTTTTCAAACCCCGTCTCGAACTCGCCTTTACGCGCCGAAATCACCTGCGGGACATTTCAGAGATTTTAGCCTTCATGATGATAAAAAAATAAATAAATAAATAAATAAATAAATGAACAAAAACAACAAAAGCACTCAGGATCTCGTGACATCTCACTGAACACTCGTTTCGAAAGTGCAAACAACTGTACAATATAGGGGCAAAAGTATAGACACCCAACCACCAGATTGATTACAAAGAAGCTGTAATTCAGGTTTTGAGCACTAGAGGGGAGCACAAACTTTCGGCCACACAGTGCGTTTCCTGTACACAGTAAATAAGAGAGATGAGGTTTGAGACATGAGTATCTCATCATAACAAAGGCATTTCTATACCTGTATTATGATACACAGTTTGCCAGCAACAAAGTAAAGGAGTTAAAGAATCAAATATAAATTCAATAAGTTTTTCTTTCTGTTTGAAAACTAGATGAACTTTGACCTTCTGCTACAAGCTTCTCTAGATACAAGTTTTTGTTACAGCTGAACTAAAGAAAACGAATTTCACACAATTTACAGAAACTATTTACTCACCAGTACGGCCAAATCGGCTTGCGACGCGCCTCCGATCATGTTCGGGACGAAGCTCTTGTGTCCCGGCGCGTCCAGGATGGTGAAGTGCTTCTTCTCCGTCTCGAAATACGCGCGGCCGACCTCCACAGTCTTACCCTTATCCCTCTCCTCCTGATTTGTATCGAGTGCCCAAGAGAGGTACCTACAGGGAGCACAGATTTAACCCAAAAAAACAAATTTCAGAGATGATTTATCGGTTTTTACTAATTAGGAGGAAATCTGGAAAAGCTGGGCTGTAGAGACGATGCTTTTGTTTGTTTATTTTTTTTAATTACCTTGTGACATATTTCAAGAGGCACCTGTACATTCACCTCAGCACCTTTTAAATTCTCATCTCCGATCCGTCAGGGAGAAGAGGGTGATTTATTTCACGCATTAACGAGCAACACCTGAGATGCTTATTAGGCATTCCTGGAAAGAGTCTACAGTGTCTGCGCTTTCTGTCACTCAGAAGTCCAGTACTGTGGAAAAATCTTAGACACCCTGTGTTTTGTAGTACAAACTTTACTACTATATATATATTTTTCTTTTCTTTTTGTTTTTCATGACTTTAGCGTGTAGAAAAACATTCCTGATTTTCAAACATGTGTATTCGACCACAAAAAAAAAAAAAATTCTAAACCAGAAAAGAAAGTAGCACATTATATAAGCGACCACTTTTTAACCAAAAGGAAGCTGCTGGGTTTAGCATGCCAAAAACACAAAAATAAATACAAATAATTTTAAAAAGCAGGTGTCAGAGTCAAACTGAGCTAAGGAACATAACCTTCACTTTTGGAGGCCGACTGTAAAGGTTAATTTTTCTTTTTTTTGAAAGCATCTTTTGCACGTGTCATACTTTTTGCACAGTAACGTAAACCTTTGGTTTTTTTTTACATGTTTTTTACGGTGGTTCCTTATTTCCTGATCGAGTGACTAATAATCAGACCTCAGCGATGCAGAGCGCACACATCCACATATATATGATTTTTTGCCGTTGCACAGCAACTTTTATTTTGAAAGCCTCATATACTCTGACCATTTTGATTCATACACACTCACATTCCATACTAACTTAAATAATTCTTTTGATTGTGTGAAGCTGCTTTGAGACAATGACAATTGTTAAAAGCGCTATACAAATAAATTGAATATACACATTTACGTAGGCATTTTGACTTGAAGCGTGAATTCTCTTAAACTGGAAACAAAATGAAAAACATTTAATTTTCCTGTCAGAAATGGGGTGAGAATATGGACGTGTTTAGGATTGGGGAAAGAAGTCGGACTTTTGAGAGAATCGACGTCAGACCACGTGGTGATCAAACTCGTCATTTCCACTCAAAGTAAAAAAAAACATTTTTAAAAAGGGGAACAAAAAGCGCACGATTTTAAGGTTTAAAAAAAAAAAAAAAAAAAAAAAAAAAAAAAAGGGTACAGTGGTTTATAGTTTCTACAACAACCAAGAACAGGAACTAACGAGCTCTTACGGACGTTACACAGCATTAAACGTAAAACAGAAATAACTGAACGCATGACAATTTAATAAGAGCGTCTGATAAAAAACAATTCATTCTTTAATAAACACACAGATGTGTTTCATGTAGAAAATTATGATGTGATTATTTCCCCATAACCGCACACCTCGGAATGATTCGTTCCTCAAACGGGGTAATAAATTAAATTACCAGGTTTCCCTGTTCTTCTCCTTGGCCTCCCTTTCGTATTTCTCCAGAGTTCTCTTCTCCACCATGCCTGTTAAATACCTGTACGGTGGAAAGAAACACACAAACACACTCTTAGAAATTCCACAAGACTCACTTAACCTCCACCTGAAATACATTGCTTTACCAACAGCGCCATCTATTGACCACGACATTTTATTTTATTTTTTTAAATCAGCCTTTCGACCTTTTCAGGAACCATTTAATGTCTTATTGTAGTTCTTGCTTTTAGTGCTTTTTTTTAAATTAGTTTTCCCCCCTAATCTTTTTCCTTACATTAGGGCTGGTGCTGTATGAGCAGTGTTTTAAATTCCTTCTACCGTTATTTGTAAACAGGTATAAAGCCACACCCACACACGCGCTACATAAAAAAATAAAAATAATAATAATAAAAAAATAAAATAAAAAACCACCCATAACTGGTAAAACCTGAGACGCTGGTTCGGTATTCCTGGAAAGAGTCTCCAGTGTCATCGCTTTCTAACACTCAGAGGTCCAAAAAAAAAAAAAAAAAAAAAACCTATGTTTTATTTATTTTTAACAATATTTTTTTCCCATATGACTATTATTCAATAAGCACAAAAACATTTCCAGCTTTTCAGACAACAGTATTCCACCACCACAAATTATTATTATTTTTAATGTAACAATAATTTGTGGAGCAGCTACTCACATGATCTGTCCGCCGATGGTCGATTTTCCGGCGTCTAGAAACAAAAGGAGTTAAAAAAAATGCAGTGAGAAATCTGAACAGACGTGTAACACCTATATCAGAGACTCAATGACAACCCTGTGTGTTCAAATCACACACACACCAGGGTTTACCAGGATCAACATTACTGTTTCTTTTTGTTTAGGAAGTCAGTGTGTGTGCGTGTGTGTACACATAATGATAATATGGCCCACATGAGCAGCGTGTACACACAGTCCGTAACGTCTGCATGTCATCGGAGAGTATCGGACAAATCCATTATTATGACTGAACTCAATGCGTTATAAACGCCGCAGCTTTTTTTTTTTTTTTTTTTTTTCGATAAAGGTGCATCAGGATACTGGGTAAAGTCTGGAGCGTCTCAGTGCTCGTCATTTCCATTCACCTACTGTTCCTCATACATCCAACTCCGGCTAATTTTGTTAAATATTTCCATTAAACTACTCTCAACTCTTTGCATCACCTTCACTGCTTCCAACTGAGAGAGAGAGAGAGAGACACTTCTTTTTGTCCTTCATCACCCCCCCACCCATCATCATCACCACCACATTCTCACTCCACAGCAAATAAACTCCTCCCAAAAAAAAAAAAAAAAAAAAAAAAAAACACTAATCTGAGCACCTTTCCATGTCAAAACACGGGTCGAGTGCAACCTTCAAATATCATTAAGAGGACACATAAACCGAGCTGAGACCTATATATATATATATATATATATAAAAAACTAAGCTTAACAAGAGTGTGTGTGTGTGTGTGTGTGGGGGTTAACGGGCATTTTCTCATGGACCTGGAACAACTGGAATTCATTTAGCGCTGACGTCTCTTGCGCTCTTATCGCCGTCCAAGGCTGTATTTTATTTTCTCTCCAAGTCTCTCACACGAAGCGTTACACTAACATCAGGGGATTTTAACACAAGTCTAACATCTTGTATTTTTATAGGATTAAAAAATAAATAAATAAATAAAATATATATATAAATAATTCGCTTTTACTTGAGAGAAGCTTTATATGTTTTTTTTTTTTTAATAAATAAAAAGCTTGGAGGGAAATAAATTCTCTCTAAAAATTGATAGACATGAAACAGACACGATAATTAATTTGATCGACTGACTTAGTGACGGCTAAACCAAATCAATGCTGATTTATCAATGAATCGCCACGCGAGTAAAAACAGATTGGAATTTACTTTTCGTTCCCTCAACTGTTTCACGGCAAACACCATTTATAATAAATTGAGCTTTAAATAAGCAAACACTACATTTGCCAACCTGACATCCATCTGAATCACACGAGTGCGTCGCGTTCACCTGTTTATCTCCACCGATCAGGAAATCAATCAATTATAATTTGCATATTATATTACATTTCCTCATGCTGTTCAAAACTCAATCCTGGTCACATCTCAGTTAACACACGTCTGAATCATTTCCCCCCTTTTTTTTTGTAGTTCCTTCTAAACATGTCTGCATCTTACATCAAAGTGCAGCACAAGGGCGTGTTTTTTTTTAATCAGTCCTCCGTAGACAAGACCAAAAAAACCTAAATAATAATATTAGTAAATGAATAAATAAAACGTCTCGACTCTACACATTAATGCGACCGCACTCACCCACGTGTCCGATGAACACCACGTTGACGTGTTCCTTCTTGGGCGCGTTGGGCTGCGTGGGGGTGACTTTCGGCGTGGGCGCTTCCTCGTCCTCCTCCATCACCTCCTCCTGGAGAGAGTCTTCCTCTCCGCCCTTCCGCTCCCAGCTCTCGTCCTCGGCCGCCGTCTCTCCGTCTCCGGAGCCGTTCTCTACAGGCGGAGGAGGTGCTGTCACAACAAACACGCAGCACACACGTCAGTGATACATATACACACACATCATACATTTTGATGTTTACACTCTCAACAGATCAGACGCCGGTCGTTCTTGTTACATCGGTTGAAAGTGTAAAGATTTAGGGTGCAGAAGTGAAGCAGAGATAGTGTGTGTGTGTGAGAATGTCATGAAAGGTGAGGAACAGGTCGTGTCAAAATGCTTGGAAACTTTATTATAGATAAAATAAATAATAATAATAATAAAATAATAAAAATTAAAAAGATAGCATAAATTGATAAAAGGATTGTACCAGGTTGCTTTAGGACAAAAAAAAAAATAAAAAAAATTTATCACTCACCAGCGGTTTCTGAGACCTCAATACAGCCATCGTTCACCACTGTGAGGAGGAAAAAAGAAAAACTTAAGTTTATCATTTACACAAAAAGACGAAACGGCCTGCATTCCAAAGTGCACTTCACAGGGTGCTGCCTCCTCCCTGTTAAGGGAACTTCCCTCGACAAAACTCCACTGATCTGAACACCCTGCGGAGTCACCAGGCCAGACATCACTTCCTCTGTGCGTTACCATGGTGACGTGAGCACCTGGGAAACCTGTGTCTGCCGCTGCGGAAATTCCACACTACGGACATTAACTATTTACTGAAATAAATAAACTGAGGATTTTTTAAAATGAAATTTTTAATAATTGTGTCCTATTGATACATCATCCTCGATAATAATGAATAAAGTAATATAAATACTTTTTTTTTTTTTTTTTTACACTCCAGCGAGAGGAACTGATGGGGAAAAACTTTTCATTCCTTTTTCCAGTAAAGACCCCTTTATTCACTTCTTCCCTGCGTCGTATAAATAATTCCCTTTGACTTGAACAATTTCGCTCCCTGCGGTTTGCAATCAAACAAGCATACTTCGTAAGGTTTCGGAACGCACCGCTAGTCATCTGATGTGGGTACGGGTGCTCCAGTCCTGAAGGTGGCGCCATCAATATTTCATAGATTCAAAACAAAAAACAATGCACAAACTAATCCCTTAGAGGCGTGGTGAAAAGGTTCAACAGTATTTTGTAGTTTTACTTCATGTGGAAAATGACCACAATATTAACTGCAGATTTTTCCTCGCCGTATCAGACTTTTTTTTTTAACCACGCCTCTCTGTCTGATCATAAATAATAAATCTATTTATTCCAAAATGGATGCATTTGAGGATTTGTGTGTCAAATCTATGAAGATTTGACAGCGCCATCTTCAGGACTATTATTAGTTAGTTTTCTCAAATCCCTCTTTCTTCCCTGTTCACGATGCCAAATGAACACACTGTAGAGAGAGTGAAGTCCCTTTTTCCACTTGTAAATGAGTTTATAGCAATATTGTGCTTTTGATCGGTTAATATACAGACAGTGCCTCGGTTAAAGCTTTACGGTTAAAGACTAATCACTGTTTTGAGAAGGTAAATGATTTACATAACAAGCGTGACAAAGGCAAAAAGCAGCTTTAAAAAAAAAATCTCTTCTAAGGAGACACCCAAGTCACGTTTCTCCCTCCCCCACCCGACAACCCTCGCATGTTAAACACCACAAGCTGGGATCGACATTAACATTTACCCCTACAGAAATCACAACAAAACACAGCATGAGTGTGTGATACATGTACTTCCAGAGATTGGACCCGGAGCTGAATCCAGAGCAAACTTGACCAGGACAAAACGCTTACTGCAGATGAACGAATCCGTTTGTTTCCCCCCCACATTGAGGCAACACTTCACCCTTTTCACAATCCACTCCATAAACCTCTGTGCAGAGTGTTTTTTTTTTTTTTGCTTAATGAGATGCCTGAAATGTGAAAAGGTGAAAGGTCAGAAATGTACAGCATTTATTATTTTTTCCTCCTTTTTTTCCAATCGAAATTCGTTAATGAACTGATATCTGGTTTGTCATGAATTAATTAAAAAATTATCTACTGTATTTTGCTTAGAGTTTTAGTAAGATTTGACTGGAAATAAGCCGACTACTACTATATTGGGCTTGTTGTAATCTTATTTTAAGAAAGTGTAGATAAATTTAACTATTTTCAAGATATAATTTAAGTATTTTTTTTCCTTAGTCTGTGATGGAGCGACTTCCGTCTCGATCAAACGACCATTCTGCCTTAAACACGTCACATGTCGGTTTTTTTTAGGTCTGTTTGTTTAGATCAAACAGAACAGCTACAGTAATGACTATATAAAGTAAAAGGACAGCGAAATGTAAATAATCGAGCAAAAATTAAAAGAAACCCTGAGGAAGTATCATACAATTTATGGGAAAGGAGAGAAATATTACACCGAAAGGGGGGGGGGGGGTCAAGACATTTTAGCAAGTAAAATATTCTTGAACATAGCCATACCCATAATTTATTAAAATAAGATTACAACAAACCAAATTTAAGATTATTAAGCTTATTTCTTACCAAATATTAAAGTGAATAATGTCTCGTTTCGAGAAATAAATTCCTAAAAGCTAGCAACATGATCGGCCAATAAAGCAAGACATTTTTCGCTTGCAAGTTTAGTAACATGACTAGAAATAAGAAGCTTAATAATCTTGTTCTGTGTTTGACTACATGATCAAGTCTTCTGTGTCTATCAGTGCCCCTTGTAAACTTCCTGAATTATAAATTTGGGGAAAAAATTCTAAGGAGCCAAAACCTCCTCTACACTCGTTCCTGAGAATGTCTTCTCATAAGGAGAAAGAAAATAAGATCTCGCATCACTTTACACTCGCAGATGCATACAATATTGTAGAAATAGTATTTTTCTACATATATAAAATTACTCTCTGTAGCACCATCAGGTCCGTAACAAAAACATTTCAGGTTTGTTACAAAAAAAAAAAAAAAAAAAAAACTTGTTTGTATGACGGGGGTTTGTGTTGCTTTTGCTGTCCGAAAGTCCTGAGAAGACATGCATGAAGTTTTTTTCTCTCTCTCTTTTTAAACAGAAATTTTACTGATAAACTGAAACAGAATCTGGTCCAAACAGGACTGACGTCATTTAATTAAGGGGCGGAGCTTGAACATTTTAAAATCAGCTTTTAGTTGGGTTTTTTTCCCCCACAGTACAGGAGCGAGCTTGTAGATTTAGTCCTGAACTAAAACACACAAAGTGCCTTTGTTTCTCCTTAAAACCTTTCTTAAGCTACATGAAGGAGAAAAACAACATGTTGCCAACACAGCAGTGACTCAACACACAGAGAGAGAGCCTTTTATTTCCTATTGCTTTCCTGTAACCTGCAGCATTTAATATCCCACCAGGCTTAGAAAAATCCGTCACTATTTATTAATTAATCCGGATTTAAAACCCAGTACATAGCAAGAGGCAAATGTAATGGCACCCACACTCTCTTTGTAGCGCCTTTTCACCTATGATTTTTTTCATTGAAAATACAATAAAATTTGTAACCAAGTCAAACACCACAACCACTAACTAACTGCTCACACACACACCAGGCTTACAACGTGAACAGAATTATTTATTAATTAATTCGGATTTAAACCCCAGTACACAGCCGAAGCCAAAAGTAATGGCACCCACACACTTTGTAATGCTTTTTCTGTGGTATTTAACCTAGAAATTCTTTTTTTACAGGATAAATAAGGTCATTAACTCACACCACAACCACTAACTGCCACACACACACACACCAGGTGTGGCAGAGGTGGTGTGTGATCTAAACAAACACCCACATCTTGCCATCTCCTGTAGATTTTATTAAATTTTTATTTGTATAATATTTTATATTTCATTTTTGTTATTAAAGTCTCGGTGTTTAAAGCACTGCTAGCCAGTTAGCCGACTTTAACACGTGTGGTGATTTGTGGTTAGAGATTTTAAAAACTAAATAATAGCAATAAAGCACGGTGTTTAAAGTGGTGTTCAACCAGAATAAAGTGAGTCTTTGTGATAAGAATGTGTACTTTAGCTGCGCTTCTGGTAATGTGAGCGAACTTTAAACCGTTACGCATCTCCTTCCTCTTACCACAGGTTAGCCTAGCCTAGCTTAGCTTAGCATAGCGCAGTGTAGCAGCAGAGTTAGCACAACCTGCTAACAGGCGTGACAAAAAAAAAATCTACAGCTAGCTTAGCCGAGCTAATCGTGACCGCTAGAGGAGTTTACCGGCTGCAGGGGCGATGGGTTCCGTCTGCGGTTTCTGTAGATATCCGGGGACAAACTCAGCCGCGTTGACGTTCGGAATGAAGGGCTTGGCCTTGACGTTGAGGCCGCTGAAGGCGTCGCTGAGGCCGGGCGGAGCGATGAGCGGGGCCTCGCTGCCCTCATCCTCCTGCTCCCACGAATCCGGGGCAGCGTCTCGCGCTGGCTCCATTAGCGCGCGCGCGGGGCTCGAACTGCTCTATCTTCAAGGCAAATATATGTATTTATCGATATAGATTTACGTTATTAATCCAAATACGTACAGGACGAACTCGTAAATAAACTTACCCCCTGTTAAAACTTCTTATTAAACAGCCCCCCCACTGTTTATCCACAACTGAAACAGCCGGTCTCGCTTCACGCGCGAGCGGAAAGAAAAAAGGGAGACTCGACTCAACGAACGGAATCCTCGTGTGTACGTACGTCTGTGATGACGACATTCGTAATCGACGTGCAAGAGCATTCTGGGAAATCGAGTCACCAGGTCGCAAACCGTTCCTCACTTTTCTAGGTCTAAACATGAACAAATGACTACATGTCCCGCCTTCTACGTTCCTCTCGCCGCTTTTAAAGGAACACAAGGTCTCGTTTTATTGTCGTGACGTTGCGATTTCTGTGACGTTTTCTTAAAGGCGAATTGAATACATCTTTAAAGTAAACGACTGTGCAGTATTCGGATTACAGTATTTATATACAAGTGCGTCTCAATAAATGTAAATATAATCGAAAAGTTGATTTAGTTCAGTAATTAATACAAAAGTTGAAACATATATATATTATATTCATACACACAGTATTGAGAGCTGTACCTGTTCATAATTTTCAGTGTTCCAGCATTTCTGTGTTAATATTATGGTTATTATTTTTTTAAATAAATGGTAAATATATTAAAAATATATATGTATTTTTGTTTTACATTGGTCTGACTTACTGATTTTTTTGTTTCCATTAGATGTAAGCCATAATCAACATTAAAAGAAATAAACACTTATATCAACCTGTGTGAATCTATACAAGTTTAACTTTTTGAATTGAATTACTGAAATAAATCAACGTTTCAATGATATTATAATTTTTGAGATGCACCTGTATTTGACACCTCAAAGACTTAACATAATAATAATTTGAATATTTTTATGAAAAAAAAAAACATAAATCAAAATCAATTAACAAAAACATACATCATGTTTCTAAAAGGTGTACATAGTCACAGGACTAGGGGATGATTTATAATATTTGAGGGTAAAAAACATCTCTAATACAGAGTTAAAAAGAAATACAGTAGATGGAAGCAAAAAAGCGAAAGTATCTGGGGAAAACGACGGTAAAGTTGCATAGGACAATTTTTATGCACTTTGCATTTCTGTACATTAATCTTTACAAAAATGTAATCTTGTTAATCAATATTTTAAGGCAATATTTCCTTTCAGAATTCTTTTACAAATATTTTCAATGTACAGACATGCAAACTTTGAGTTTCATTGTCTTCTATACATATAATAAAACCGTGCGTGTCTGTAAATTGAACATATTTGCAAAAATATAATTTGGCGGGACATAAGATGAGTAATAGAACACATCAAGATATGTTGGAATTTTTGTCTGTCTGTTTGTTTCTGCATGGATCACTTAAACAAAGTACTGAACAAATTGTAATGGGTTTGTCTCAGGTCTATTTGGCTGAGCTTGAGGTAACCTACACCCTAAAAAATGCTGGGTTAAAAACAACCCAATCTGGGTTGTTTTTAACCCAGCTGCTGGGTAAATATAGGACTAACTAAATGCTGGGTTAATTTAACCCAGCAAGATGGGTTATTTGTTTAACCCAACAAGATGGGTTAAATATTCAATCCAAATGCTAGGTCATATTTAACTATAATGCTGGGTTAATTCTACCACATAAATTGGTCTATTTGTGAGGTAGAATTGGGTTAATTCTACCTCACAAATAGGTTATTATTATTTTCATGTTTTACAATGAATCTGTAAAAAAAAAAAAAAAAAAAAAACATGTCTATTAAACAGTTAAATTACTTTGATATACTGGTCTATTACAAAAAACATACATGTATGCAATAAACAACATCCTATTAAATGTTCTTAGAAAAAAACATTTATTTTTCAAAAGCACAAGAACAGATAATCAACAGTGACATCATTACTATACTATTACTGACAAGGGCAGAATGGAGAAATTGAACAAATAGGCTGAAGCAACTTCTACAGAGCAGGATCAAAACTATCCAGCCCTGGTCTCATTTTAACATACAAACACTGTCTATGACTTTTCAGGTAGGCCTCGCTATTTCATAGCAACATTACAACATTACTGAGAGCAGCGCTGGTCATTATCTCCCAACGTCAGGATGTAGGGGTACGGCCTCGACACTTCAGCCTGCTGGAGGTATTCCACCATGTTGGTGCCAACCTTAGAAAGAAAGAAATGAAAAAGTTAAAATTTTGTTGAATAGCAAAAATGAAACTGAATAAGACTATCAATTTCGTGTGAAATACGATTGATACAAAAAAATTACAAAGCTGCCCATTAAGATAGTGTATAGGTAACCAGAAACAAAAACATGGAGACAGCTACTACCAAAAATAAAACAGCAAAATAAGCATGGCTTTTAGGATACAGCTCTTTATGTCAGACTAGTTGATATTGTAGTCTGCATTGATTTTAAGCTAATTACCGAAAAAATGTCATAGTTGGTGTCATACTGGTACATTACAATCACCAAAATATTAATACTTCATCTAGTAGTTATCTGTACCGCTGTGGTACTTTTTCCTGTAGTTGGCGCGCTGACTGATAGTTAATTTAACTTTGGTTAAAGAGGGCTACATGGTTAGCTTACATGCTATTACTGGTGATACATTAGCATACTTGCAAAAGGGGGAAAGGTGTAAAATATTGTTATAACTCGGGAGAAACGCAGGAGAAATTTGACCGCAGAGTAAATGACTAGCTAGTGAAAAACGGGAGGGTTAGCAGGTCTGTATATTTGTGAGAGGGTCAGTGGTTTGTAAAACACCAGCATTTTGTCTCAAGCAGTGAGTTTAATAAAGTTCTAAAGTGGTTGCTAATGCTAGCAAACTAACTAAATGCCGCCGTCATGCGAGCACTAAAGTTAACAGTTTAGCGTTCATTCATCACTTCACCTTCTTCGTAACCCTGCAAACATTCTACAGAGAAAGCTAAAAAGCTCAGACATCTTAGCCGTTTCTTTCATACACAGGTGGGGTTGTTTGGCTAACTAGCAGCTATTCTCAGATAAATTATCATCCAGTACCTCAGACCAGCCGGAAAGTTTGTGTGTAACCTTAACACGGTAACAGTAATAAATGTTACATATAGTAATAATTTTTCAGTCATATGTGAATTAGGTGAGTGAACATGTGTATACAGACCTTGTATTTAACGCCATTTTCCCTTAAATGTCCGAGGAGGATGAACCGTCATCAGCGGTGTGGGAGCTCAAGAGACACGAAGCTGAGTGACAGCCGCTGAATCCACCGGTGAACTTTGGGGGAGGGGCCAAGCAAACTTCAACCCAGCAGCTGGGTTACACAAAAACTACCCAACTCTCTGAAAATAACCCAGAAAAATGACCCAACAGCGGCAACCCAGCGTTTGGGTAGAAAAAACAACCCAGCATTTTTTAGAGTGTACAGGCTTTGTTTCAACGCAATCTGGAATGATGCCTGTATATCATAAAATTTGACCTTAAAAAATTATTCATTTCAAAATTTAACTGACGGCGCTGTACATTTATTAATAAGTGCTTTTGAGCGTGCAATTAAATAATTATTAAACGTGTAATAAAAGTACATATTTTAGTTCATTTCAAAATTCAACAGAGGGGCACTGTACAAGTTTTAAAAAGTGGCCAATTAAATTCCAGTCACGGGCACATATATTTACTATTTACCACATTTATGAATGCAACATTGATCATTTTCCTTCAAATTCACAATTATGTGCCACTTTTGTGTTGGTCTACATAAAATCCCAAGAAAATACATTCACGTTTGTGGTTGTAATGTGACAAAATGTGGCAGTTCATGGGGTGTGAATACTTTTCCAAGGCACTGTATACAGTATTTACACTGTTTTATATATTATATGCTCTTTTTAACCTATATAAATTAGAAAAGTCACAAAGGTTAATGTTTTTAAAGGAAGTTACAGAAGGTATAAATTTGGTGTCCTCGCTGCACAGGTGGTTGTAAGAGCAGCGTTGCTAAGCAACTGGTAAACACCAACACCAGAAACAAGCTAACACCAGAGGCTAACAATTTAGGTGGATATTAATGCTTTTATAATGGAAATGTACACAACCAATAAGACAGACATGTCAAGAATGATATAATTTTCTTAATTTAAGTAAAATGAATGCTATTTACCAAACTTAGCATTGTGTTACACTAAGCATTGAATGCTGGGAAAACACAGGGTGAAACAAGCTAGCTAACTCATGAGGCTAACAATTTAGGTAGATATTAATGTTTTTATAAAGGTAAGTAAAGCACAACTAATGTTCAAATAAGAAATTCATGTAAAGAATGCTAACATTTTCCTCAGATATGATGGTACATCACAAAAAAGTCTTCATTTACCTACATTTAATGCTATTTACCAAACTTAGCATTGTGTTACACTTAGCATCGAATGCTAGCCCTAATACTATGGTGTTGTATACAGGTATTATACAGGGTTTTTTAGTTTTAATTAAAGTCTACTTATTTAAGTAGAATTACAATTTTAGCTCAGTGCTAATACTGAAAAGACAGAAAGCAATGAGTTCGCAAGGTTTGCTTAGCATCATAATCTTTATTATCATTTACAGACTTGCCTTTTGAAAAAGCTTATATGATTATAAAAACTAATCTAATCTGCTCGTAGCACTAAATCTTTTCTGCCACAATAAAGAAAGAAAGAAAGAAAGAAAGAAAAAGGGGAAAAAACAACAACTACCAGTATATTTATTGCACCAAATTAAGACAGTGTAGCTGCATTGAAAAATCATCCGGTCCTAATGGACATTAACCATCAAGAAATCACATTTACATTTAGTCGTCAACAAATAAACGCGTGAACGTGTTTTATGTGGAAAAACCCGACAGGTGTGTTCGTCATCACGAGATGATCGTTTACTATTGGGTGGAAGGAGACTCACGTGTTCATACTTCATATGATATTCTGATGCTCTTATTAGTGAGCGTGAAAAGGGAGGAGTGCATGTAATGAACCGACAAAAAGGAACAACTTCATCAGTGGCTTTGTGGTGATGGACGGCACGCATAAAACAAATCGTTTTTTTTTTTTAGTTACAGTAAATGCAAAGGGTGTCTGCAGGTCCTACAATCGGATGCTGAATGGGATTATTTTATAAGTCGTATCAGATCTTGATCAGTAGAATAAATAAAGATTCTGATTAAATTATAACAATCTATTTTTAAAAAAGTGCAATACGGCTTTAATCTGAATATTAATAGAATTATATTCGACTTCATTTGTAGTAATCGTGAGACTACACAAACAAAACGCAAAAAAAATAAAATATCCCAACACCCTCCCCCACCCAACTTTTTCTTTTTTTTTTTTTTTACAAAGAAACACCAAACAATCCTTTCAAGCAGCAGTTCAGTGAAAATTTTAAAGTACAAAATGTCCTCAAGACCCTGAATCTAGTCAAAGTGTTTTATTCCTCCCACATCAATCTAAACGTAATAATAATTTGATAATTACAGTTACAATTATAGCAGTTCTAAACCTCATACTTCCTCACAAGTCTTCTTAAACGTAGCCGAGTATTAATAAACCACAAAAACTGTAAAACTGTAACCTCCTCCACCCTAAGAAAAACTTTGAACTGTTATAAAGGGCTGACGCTGGAGACTCCTTCCATAAAATGTTCTCTTATAGAGAGGGCTTTACAATATCTATAATTAATACCAACATTTTAAGCTAAGGGTACAAGAGACATTACGAACACCTCTATTTTAGTAGAACTGCTTCTTTAGTTTAAAGAAAAATAGTGTAACTGAAAACAAACATATAGAAAAATCAACCCACCATCTACAGTGAACAAAACATAATATATATATTTATATAATGTAAACGATGTAACCTCGAACAAATACAGAAGAAATGACGATGCGTGGCAGTGCGCATACTGACGGGGTGTCACGAAACCCAGAAAGGTGATCGTTCGCTAAATCACAGAAACAGAGTGCTATTAGCAAAACGGAAAAATAAAGTAAAAAGTGCGTGATGTGATGGGATGTGCACTGATGAAATTTTCCAGTTGTTCCATTGGCTACTCTTCTACAACAACCGTTCACTTCCTGTCCTGCGTTCCAATATTGATGTAACACATACTCATCGACTTCAATGTCATACACATGTGCACACAAAGTGAGGAATGCCAATTTCTTCGGATGAAACAACTGCTGTTAATGGATTTATTGCTCCTGTTTACGCTAGATAGTCCACTCTGAAAGAAAACGGATGATTTTTTCCGTAACTAGACGCGGTCCTTGGCGTCTAACCTGACGCCATTCTGAATAATAAAGGTAAGCGGATGAGCAAGTGTTAGTAAAAGTATTGGAACGCAGCCCTAGTCTGACTTGGTCAAGGCATCGAGGTTGCGCACTTCACAGTGTACAGCCGCTTTGGCGTCGCTGATGGATTCGATGGTTCTATCTGACCGACTCGGACTCCTCCTGGCCCTCGGGAACGCGCTGATCTGTCGCCTCTACTTCCGGCGTGAGCGTCAGAGGCGGTGTGTCCGACTGGCCGGAGATAGGCTGAGGAACTTCCGCCTCCTTTAGAGACTCGTCGAGGTGGCAGACAGAGCTGGTCTCGCTGCACGACTCGGAACCGATGGTGGAGCGCCGGAACAGCCTTTGTCCTGTCGGTGAAACAGGTTCAGGGATTATAAATTAACCCGGGTCTTATTCTTGTGTAAAACAAACACTTAGACGGCTATTGCGGGAAAATAAACCTGTAAGCCGTTTGGCTGTAGATGTAGGTGTTTCAGGTGAGGCCTCTTTATTTGACTGAGCCTTCACGGAGTAAAGAGGCTCAGTGCTGTCCAAAGAACCTGCAAAAAAAAAACCAAACAAACAAGGAAAGACATCACACAGGTTTGGCTACACTGGATAGATGAACGGATTATCAGGTTTCTCAATGGTGCCTGAAATTCACAAAATACCATGTAAATACTACTGATAAATCCAATAAAATCCTTCTTTTTGTAAACAGTTCATAAAAGGTACAGCGCCACCTGTTGGCGAACTCTTCATTAACACTGAAGCGCCTGTTTATGAAAAAAAGGTTCATGAACTTTTGACTCCAAACAGTTCTTGAGCAGTTCATCTTCTTCTTTCTGAACAGTTCAGGTTTATAGAAGTTCTTGTGGCGTGTGGTAGTGTCAAACCAGTTTGCTTATGTATGAAAAGTTAATGAACAGCCCAGCGGCTCCTGCACGTGAACAGTTCATAAGTAGCGCGGCACCTTCTTTAGGCGAACAGTTCATCAACAGCACATCGGCTTGTCAGCGAACAGCTCATGCGGTACGGTACTGGGGCCGCTTCCGTTTGTGAACATTTCGCGAACAGCACAGTAGCTTGCTTGTGAACAGTTCGCAAAGAGTGCAGCGCGTCAGTAAACGGTGCAAACACTTGTTGGTGAACAGTTAAGTGCCAACACAGCATCTCGTTTTTGTGGACGGGTCATAAAAAGTTCTCATACAGGTGAGGCAAACCCATGAACAGCAGAGCAAAATGTAGTATTGTGTTTCACAAACAATACTTCAGCTTTTGCTTGTGATCAGTTCATGCCCTGAGAAGCATTGAAGAATAACGCTGCCGACTGTGAACAATAAATGAACAACAGTTCATAAACAGGGCAGTAGATTTTTTTTTTTTTTTTTTGGGACAGCACCGTAGCTTTATGAAACTACGCAGCAGCTCCTGTTTATGAACAGTTCATGAACAAGGCAGTACTTCTTCTTTGTGAACAGTTCATAACCAGTTCATTGTCAGCAGTCTATAATGGGTGCAGCAGTGATGTTTTCCTATACAGACTATGATGCGTCTTAAAGCAGAGCCACTACATCTTTTAATTTGTCCATCATGAAGACGGCTTATATTAAGACTTAAGAACATCTAGAGTAATGAAGTGCAGATTACCTGCTGCCAGGTCGAACGTCCTGCCTTTCACCGAGCTCTGAATCGGAGAGAACCAGTTGAGCATGGAGCCGACGAGAGGAATCTGCCGCAGCACCCCCTACAGGACATGAGGAAAGAAAATCCAACCAGAGTTTTTTCTTCTTCTTTTTTTTCTCACATGTCCAGCAGCTATGAATCAAAGTGACTGGACACGCTTCAGCATCGTAAATACGAGTCAGCCAGCTCCGAATACAGAGGCACACACACACACACACACACACACACACGCACACACACACACACACGCGCACACACACACACACACACACACACACCTCTTCCATGAGTTTCTCCTCAGCAGATTTCTGAAGCTGCAGCTCGGCCTCCAAGATTCCCTTCCTCACCACCTCCGTCATGTTCTCCAACAACTACAGACAAGAAGAAGAAGAGACGCAATAAATAATGTGATTTATGATGAATAGAAAGCAAAAACATGACAATTAGTCGAACATCTAAATAGTTAAAAACTTCCTTTTTTTTTTTTTTAAATAACCCAATTTTTTTTACGTTTTCCAGGAAGTTGTGACTCTGTGTGTGTGTGTGTGTGTGTGAGATACCTTCCCGCTCTCCTCGATGTCTCTCCCCAGAGACGAAATAGTTTCAACCAACACTGAAACGTCCAGGTCTTCTGACGCCATCCCGATGTACACGCAGTCCTTCTCTTCACCGAATTCAGGTCCTGTACGCAAGACAAATATATATATAACACACACATACACACATTAACGACTAGTGTACTAATGACTACTAAAAGTTATATGACTACTCGTACTAACGAACACTGATGTTTATAGTCTACTAACAGGTAGGTCATTAACCAGACACGTCACTGTGTTAGTTATAGAAAATAAATCAACACCTTCTGACCAATCGGATTCAAGAAAACAGCTGAACTCTGTTAAACCTCTATTTTTCTTCCAGGATGAAATATGAACATTTTATTATTGTTATTATTATTATTATTTTCTAAGGACCTGTTGAGAAGTCCAGCTCCGTGTCCAGTTCCTTCAGCTTCTTCAGCAGCTCAGAGTTGACCTTCTGCACGTCCACCTCCCTCTTTGCGCCATCAACGTCCGTCCTCCTCGGCTCGTACCTGCACAGACACACGGGTTTGTGTTTTATCTGACAGAAAAAAAAAAAAAGAAAGAAAAAAAATACATGCATTCTTTGCACAAGAATCAGAAATTTGACTACAGTAATTTAACTAAAATAAAATTTTCATTACACACTCATTCAAATGTTATATTGGTAAAGTGACTTTTGTCGGAGACTCATGCTCGTATGCAGTGGTTTGTGGGTAATAGACAGGACACTGTGCTTTTCCTATCCAGATTATTAAAACTCTGGGGTATAATAAATATAAACACAATAAAGAAGCCTTTTCCTAAAATGACTGAGAATGGAATAATACAGAGAGCGGACCGGCCCTAACACGGCTGACGAAAACTGTAGCCGAGGGTGGTTTTGGTTGAATCCCCCCCCCTGCGCTCTCTGACCTCACGGCTCCGAGTCCGGCCCAGCTCAGATCCTCGATGTAGGTCAGAGCCGAGTACTGCAGAACTTCCTCTCGGAAATCGTGCCTCGAACGCAGCGTGGAGCTCAACATGGGGATCGTCTCCGCTAACCGCTCCGCCAAGAGTGTTATATCTGCCTGCTGTGTGCCCAAAGCTGTATACACACACACACACACACACACACACACACACACTTATCATTTCTATAACCATATAGTAACCGCAAATACATTATGGTTTCTATAGCAACTGCAAAAACCGTTATGGTTTCTATAGTAACCGCAAAAACGTTATGGTTTCTATAGTAACCGCACTGTTATGGTTTCTATAGTAACCACAAAACCGTTATGGTTTCTATAGTTACTGCACTATGTTATGGTTTCTATAGTAACCACAAAACCGTTATGGTTTCTATAATTACTGCACTATGTTATGGTTTCTATAGTAACCGCAAAAACGTTATGGTTTCTATAGCAACTGCAAAAACGTTATGGTTTCTATAGTTACCGCACTATGTTATTGTTTCTATAGTTACCTATGTTATGGTTTCTATAGTTACCGCACTATGTTATGGTTTCTATAGTTACCTATGTTATGGTTTCTATAGTAACTGCAAATATGTTATGGATTCTAAAAAAAACGGAACTAACCGTTATGGTTTCTATAGTAACCGTAAATATGTTATGGAAGACGTGTGTTTGTGTGTGTGTGTGTGTGTGTGTGTGTGAACTCTCACCTGCAGCAGTCATTAGAGGGTTAAAGCGCACACACACGCCCTCATCCTCCAGCTCGACCACATCGACTCCGCTCTCAGGGACCAGCACCGCTAACTTCTCACCCAGCTGGAGACAAAACGTAAAAATCTCAAATATTAAATATATTCAGTTTCATTGATTTGTTCACGTTGTACAAGTTTTCAATCATTTTAGAACCATATCTTGTTTTTAACACTTTGTCATTTACTAAAGACAGACCATAAGTGTATATTTTGTGTGATGTGGTGAAGGAGATCTGCTCTCACCCATCTGTTTAGAGCGTCCTGAACTTCTCGGTCTCCGCCGCCGTATCCCTCTGCTGACCCTCCGCTCGACGCTGCGGACACGGAAACACACAAATCGTGGTCATTATAACACTTTCCCTGTTACTATCATACAGCTTGAAAAATGTATGAGGAGCGTTCAGGTCAAACCGGGACTTTTGATTGTGCAGAATAAGAGAACAGTTCTGAGAGTAAAACTCCCTTTATTTATATTTATTTCTCTATATACAGTAATCCTTTTCTACACGAACACACTTATCCCAGTGTGTCACTAGTGCCTGGACACCATCATGATAGAAAGTTTTCTGCTTTGTCCAGTTTATTTAAGAGAGTCATTTGCGACCCGAGAGAGTCGACTCCTGAGCCAAATGATCCGATTCAACAAAAAGCGAATGGATTCCCGTGAATCCCGTTATGCTGCTATAATATGAGGCCTTAGGTATAATTAAGGTTTTTCATAATAAAAAAAAAAAAAAAGAAAAACAACAAAACATTATTGCTAAAGTCCCATCCAAGTTATAATCATCTTATTGATTATAGTGCAGGAAATTACAGGATATGTGGAGAGTAAAACAGGTGCAGGCTTTTGGGATCAGGATTTTGGTGTTTTTCACACACCTGGCAACCCTGACCCACTATTTTTATTATAGGCACATGTCAAAAGAAAACACTTAATTCCAATCTCACCCATTACATGCATGTTCCACTGTTACATGTTCTTTATGTAGAGTCAGGCTCAGAATTATTGGCACCCTTGATGAACATGAGGTTAGGAATGTTAGGTGTGTGTCATTGTATAGCATTTACTGAGGGTGCCGATAATTCTGTACCATTAATAAATAATGAATAAATGAGAAAACTGGAAAACAATCAATCACCTGAACTTGTATCTTGAGAGAACCTGAACACGACGACTGGAGAACGGAGCTCGTCCTCGACCTGCAAATGTCAGAGAGAGAGAGAGAGAGAGAGAGAGAGAGAGAGAGAGAGAGAGAGACAAGGGAAGACAAAAAGAGGAGGACAGGAAAACAAAGTGCAAACAGGAAGTAAACAGAAACAAGAAAAAAAAAGAAGTGGAACAAGAAGGTGAGACGTTGGAAAAGACCAACAGAGAGAGAGAGAGAGAGAGAGAGAGAGAGAGAGAGAGAGACAGTATCTAACGTATTTTGCAACACTTAAATATGAGAATGAGACACAGCCGGAAGGCTTGATGTCATGCACTAAGCTGCACCATGTGACCCGTTTGGTTTAGGTTTGGAGTCTCAGCCATTTAAATGTGATGTCATGGAGAGGTTTAGGTTAGTTGTGTGAGGTGAACCCTGACTGCATGACCTTTCATGCACACCACACCACATCGCATCGCATCGCATAGCTGTCGGAATGTCCATGTGATGCTGGAACAGTAGGCAACGTCCTCACTTTCACGTCACCGCTTCCAACACACACACACTACAGCTCTGTTTTGGAATTCTGCTACATGGGACTGACGCTGAGGTTACTCGGCGCCACCTTGTGGAGCGTCTCGGTTTGTAAAAGCACCGGTGAGAGAGAGGGAACGAAAAAAGTGTCCATGAGTCAGTAAGTGGTGTGTGGCTCATAAAGTGAGAAAGGATGAGTCTGTGTGTGTGTCACTGAATGAGTGAGTCAGAGGTTGAGTCAGTGACTGAGTCAGTAAGTAAATCATTGATGCAGTGAGTGAGTTTGTTAGTGAGTGGAGTCAAAACTATTATTCAATACGTGAGTGACTCAGTGAGTGAGAGTCTAAGTCAGAGAGTGAGTGAGTCAGTGGATGAATTATTCAGTGAGTCAGCATGTAACTGAGTCAGCTAGTCAGCAAGTGAATAACTTGGTGAGTCAGCAAGTGAATGACTCGGTGAGTCAATAAGTGAATAACTTGGTGAGTCAGTAAGTGAATGACTCAGTGAGTCAGTAAGTGAATAACTCAGTGAGTCAGTAAGTGAATAACTTGGTGAGTCAGTAAGTGAATAACTTGGTGAGTCAGTAAGTGAATGACTCAGTGAGTCAGTAAGTGAATGACTCAGTGAGTCAGTAAGTGAATCACTCAATGAGTCAGTAAATTAATGTGTGAGTGAGTCAGTAAGTGAATAACTTGGTGAGTCAGTAAGTGAATGACTCAGTGAGTCAGTAAGTGAATGACTCAGTGAGTCAGTAAGTGAATCACTCAGTGAGTCAGTAAATTAATGTGTGAGTGAGTCAGTAAGTGAAAGACTCTGTGAGTCAGAGAAAGGCAGAGTGAATCAGTAAGTAAATCAGCGAATGAGTGAGTGAGTGAGTCAGGGAGACATCCACTGAGTAATCCACTTGGTCAGTGCGTAGCTCAGTACAGTACAGTGTGTAGGTCAGTAACTGAATGGCTCAGTGAGTGAGTGAGTCAGAGAGCGAGTCAGAGAGCGAGTCAGAGAGCGAGTGAGTCAGTAATATTTTTGACGGCGCCATGAATAAAAAAATGTGAAATAACTAAACTAAGCCCGTCTGTATTCAGTTCAGTGCTGTATTGAGTGCTGATGACCTGCCAGTCCATGAGGTGAACTTTGTGCGCATGCCGTAAGCAGCGGTGGACATGGTGAGGGAGTGAGCGGTGGAGGGGACACACAGCGGACGGAGGGAGTGAGCGAGCGAGGGAGGGAGCGAGAGGGGACGAGGGTGAATCCCACCTACAATAGAGAGTATGAGCGAGCCCAGCACGTCCCTCAGGGAGGCCGCGGAGAGAGGCGGCACCCGCGAATGAGACACAGCCCCCTGGAACCAAGGCACCCGATTCTCACTAACACACACTACTGAAGAGCTCTGACACACACACACACACACACACACACTCTCATTACACATTCTCCAGACACTCTACACACTCTGTGTTAGGGGTGAGACGGTATTAAGTATCATTAAACAGACTTTCTTTAGTCACTGGATAACTAGAACTGAATCACTTCGTTATACCATAAAAATAATCAACTTCGGGGGTTATTTTCCTAAAAACAGCGCCCCCAAGTGGCGCATTCTTCACACAACACTGCAGTCATTTACTTTCATTGACGTAAAAAAAAGAATAATCAGGAAGACGTGAGGTCTTGAAACGACAAAGGGTTAACTATTATACCTTCCCACCCCTACACACACACACACACACACACACACAGCTCTTTACCATGCTCAAAGCCTCCAGGAGAGAGATCTCTCTGTCAAGGACATCCTGATAATGATGACAGGAAAAAAGGTCTCGGTTTTAATCAAGTCTGATGTTTTTAAGGACCTTACAGGTCGTTTTGATATGACACACACACACACACACACACACACACACACACACACACACACACACACACACACACACACAGTTTAAATGGGCCTCTTTTTTGCTATAGTCACAAATTTACTGTCAATACTGAGTAACGTAATGACAATTGAGAAAAAAAAAAAAAGAAAATGTACAAATAATAAAAATCTTAGTAATTTTTTATCAATTTGGAAATCTGCTGTTAATTTTCGCAAAATGCGATGCAGTCAATCTCACAGAGGCTTTGCCACAACGCTATAAACCACGCTACAGACGCTGCTCCACCTACCGACGTCTTGATGGAGGCCAAAGTCTTCAGCTGCGCCAGAAGCTGCTGACTCTGCAAAAAGACAAAATAAATAGTTTTTATAACATTTTATCTTTATTTAGGAACGAAATCCCGATATCAGCTAAGACTCAAGGATTTTTTTTATTTTATTTTCCTGAAGACGATCCTGTCTCCTGCAATGCGGTGTGTCATGTGATCAGTCGGCCAGTCAGACAATCATTGTTAACAAATGTGTCTTAAACTTCTTAAATGTTACAGGTTATGAGAACTGTAGCTGGCCTGTGTGTGTGTGTGTGTGTGTGTGTGTGCAGACTCACAAGCTGTGAGGCGTGTTGGATCTTCTCGACGATCCCGTCGTGTCCGAGATACTGCAGCGAAAGCCAGAGAGGGAGAGCGCGAAGTTTCTCCACTGGATGACTGGATGTGAGACCTGCTGCTAAAGACTGAGAGAGAGAGAGAGAGAGAGAGAGAGAGAGAGGAAGAAAGAAAAGGTAATAATGGGGGGGAAAAAGTGAGAAATAGAGTATATGCAGCAGAGTGATGGAGAAGAAAAATTCCAAGATATCTCGATTAATCTCTGTTAACTAATTAACTAGATTGAGTTTAATTGATTGACAACTTTAGTTTCACGATTAATGACTGCTTAAAAAGCACCAGTGTAAAAAAGTGATCTACTGCAAATGACCGATTAATCAAATTAAAATTTTAAAGTAATAATTAGAGTTAAGATTTAATCGGAAATAATCAGATGACTAATTACGTTACTTTCAAGTTACTCTAAAACCATCTGTCACTGCGTGCGCCTGTGATGGGCCGCGTCTCAACCCGCTGTCGCTCCTCGCTCACTCCGTAGGTTCCCTACGTAGACGTCCTTCCCTTCCGCAGCCGGCTGTCGATAATTAATCCCCCCCCCTTTGTTCTAAATTAAATCACCCCTTTTCATTAAATCACTGCGTCATCAGGAAAAGTAACTAGATTACAGATCATTATCTTTTTAAAACAAAGTTTAATCTCTATGATTATCCCCGCCCTAGGGTGCACGCTCACCAGCGCAGGATCCTCGTGTCTGTAAAGAGTCGCAGCAGGAACAGCCGGCAGTCCGAGCCAAGAGCCAGGAGTCAACGTCATACTGTCACTCTTAGTAGCTGCCTAAACACACACACACACACACACACACACACACACACACACACACACACACAACATTAGCAATGTGAAGCTCAAACACACTTACACAAACTACCAGACTTGACAGCATACCATGACTGCAGAGGTGACGTTCCCAAGCACTAGGGTTGCCAGATTGACCCTAAAAGTGACAGAAGAGAAACGGTCATTATTTAACGGGAAAAAAAAAGGTTTTGTTACATCAAATACTTCAGTAGACTTATTATCACACCGAGATGAAAGTAATAATCCATCTAATGAAAGGAAAAGTTGTGGATATATTAATGACTCTGATCAGCTGTTCGCTGAATCATTGTGTAAAGGAATCACAAGAAGATTCTGTGTTCTGTTAAAAATTTGCGAATTATGTTGAATATACATATATATATATATATATATATATATATATATATATATACTGTATATATATATATATATATATATATATATATACACTGTATATATATATATATATATATATATATATATATATATATATATATATAGTGATAAAGCGCAGAGCAACATCTACAACAACAATGCAGCGAAGATCAGCAACGAACAAAGGTGTGAGGCAAGGCTCCAGTTTAGGACCCATTTCATTCATCTGTTCCTTTAAATTATAGACATGGTAATAAAATTTCCACTATTTTTGCACCGCCTTTTTGCTCCAATGTTGAAAACAAACACTCTTGCTCTGTTCGGACAGGATTATTTTACACACCCTTCTACATGCTGCCAGATGCTGTACTGAACACACAACTCTTTCAGACGACTCAGCTTGTCCGTGTGACCCGCACCGGGAGTTCCTAAAAATAATCAAACAAACAAACAAAAACAAACCAACAAAAAAGGTTAATATCAGCACTTTTATTATGTCTGATTTCAGAAAGCTCCATCTGTTACAATGATGATGTTAGAAAAATCTGACAACGATATACCCTTTATATTATATCTGTATCGATAACTTTGGTAACACCACAGCCCTGCTGAATTCTCAACTCTGATTGGTGTTACTATCTACTGTATAGTCACTATAATGTTACTATACTGTATACTTACTATCCCGTCCTCCATCAAACTGTAGGACTCAAATATAAAATGATCGAGTCTGTGCTCTCTCTACCTGAGACCAGTGACAAACAGCGGTATGATAAGTGTGTTCAGATACAGATTTACTGTAAGTATCTGTCTGACTAAAAGACATTTAATTAATTCTGACTCAATAGAACAACCCTTTATCTTCCGAGCTGTTACGTGCACTAAATAGGTAAATGACTGATTTAATTAAAATAAACGAGTCCAAGCGTTTCTGCTGCTCTCCTGTTTATTATGTTCCAAAAATAACCACGTTTAAAACAGTCTCGCTGTTTGTTTTTATACCTACAGTATATTAGAATTACATCCGATTAAACGCTCGCTGCTGGACTTTGTGTACAAAGTTAACACTCCTTTTCATTGCTCTTGCTCATTATGTGCGTCCCATAAATCAATCGAGCACTTCCTGGTAATTTAATTTTTTAAAAAGGGGGGTAAAGAAATTATACGTACACACACAATCAGATTTGGACCGCTTTTTTTCCTTTAAGAAATCATCATTTAAAAACTGCACTTTATATTTATCTTTGTGTAGTCTGATCTCGATCATTTAAGTCTGACAAATTTGCTAAATAAATAAAATAAAAAAATCAGGAAGTGTTCTAAAAGTTTCAACCTAATGATAAGCTCGGACTTGAAACCCAACTGACCAGCGTTTGCGACTAAAACCAGGGGAATCTTCCCGGCGTCGACGTCCTCTCTGATGAGCTTGTCCAGCAACGCCACATCCTGTAAGAACGAGACACGTCAACGCGAAAATATAAATCAGGAACGATCAATAAATGATTAATTTAACATGCAAGTGCAAATACATGACTCTGACCATTTGGTGCTGAGAACCGAACATGGTGTTGCACGGCACGGTGCAGACGCTGGACAGAGGCAGACCCAGCTGTAAACATAAACAAAAAACAAAAAATGAAGACACAGATCTGTTTACGGGATTTAATCAAACCTCGGCAGGAAATCACTTTTCTTCCTTTAAATTGCCTCACTAATTATTTAAGGACTAACGTTATCCTGCGTCCTCATCTAACACACATTAGTTACTGATTAACCGTGAACAGCTGCAACATAAGATAAGGAAAAGGCTTGTGAAAGAGTACCAGTAGCAGTATTAACACCAGCTGTAGTAGTTATAGTGTTATATATAGTATAGTGCAATAATAGTAGTAGTAATAGTGTTAGTAGAAATAGTAGTTGCAATATTTATATTAGTAGTAGTAGTAGTAGCAGCAATACTATTATAATTATCAGGAGTAGTATCAGTAGTAAGAGTAGTATAATTAGTGTTATGGCTGTAGTATTAGCAGTACTCTGCCTACTATGAGCAGTAACAGTAATAATAGGGTAGTAGTAGGAGTAGTATCAGCAGAAATCAGGCAGTAGTATCAGAATTAGGTGTAGTATCTGTAGTAATACAACAGTAGTATCAGTAGTAGGAGTAGTATCATCAGTAACAGGGGAGTAGAATAGTGTCTGTAATATTAATAAGTAGTACTGTAGGTAGTAGTGTCAGTACAACATGAAGTATCAGTAGTAATATGGTAACATTATCAGTAGTAACAAGGCAGTACTATCATAGTATTGGTAGGAGTAGTATCAGGAGTAACAGGGCAGTCGTATCAGTGTCATGAGTAGTATCAGTAGTAATAAGGTAGTATTAGTAGTAATAGGGTAGTAGTATCAGGAGTAACAGGGTAGTAGTATCAGTAGAAGTATCAGTAGTAATAGTGCAGTAATATAAGTACCATTAGTAGTATCAGTACTAATAGGGCAGTAGTATCGCAGTATCATAGTAGTCGATAGGAGTAGTATCAGGAGTAACATGGCAGTAGTATCAGTGCTATGAGTATTATCAGTAGTAATAGGGCAGTATTATCAGGAGTAATACGGCAGTATTATCAGTAGGAATAGGGCAGTATTATCAGTAGGAATGGGGCAGTAGTATCAGGAGCAATAGGGCAGTATTATCAGTAGTTATAGGGGTAGTATCAGTGTCGGTAGGAGTAGTATCAGGAGTAATAGGCAAGTATTATCAGTAGTAATAGGGCAATAGTATCAGTAGTAATAGGGGGTAGTATAATAGTGTTGGTAGGAGTAGTATCAGTAGTAATAGGGCGGTTTTATCAGTGTTATGAGTAATATCAGGAGTAATAGGGTAGTATTATCAGTGCTATGAGTAATATCAGGAGTAATAGGGCAGTATTATCAGTGCTATGAGTAATATCAGGAATAATAGGGCAGTATTATCAGTGCTATGAGTGATATCAGGAGTAATAGGGCAGTATTATCAGTGCTATGAGTAATATCAGGAGTAATAGGGCAGTATTATCAGTGCTATGAGTAATATCAGGAGTAATAGGGCAGTATTATCAGTGCTATGAGTGATATCAGGAGTAATAGGGCAGTATTATCAGTGCTATGAATAATATCAGTAGTAATAGGGCAGTATTATCAGTGCTATGAGTGATATCAGGAGTAATAGGGCAGTATTATCAGGAGCAATAGGGCAGTATTATCAGTAGTAATAGGGGGTAGTATCATAGTGTTGGTAGGAGTAGTATCAGTAGTAATAGGGCAGTATTATCAGTGCTATGAGTAATATCAGTAGTAATAGGGCAGTATTATCAGTGCTATGAGTAATATCAGTAGTAATAGGGCAGTTTTATCAGTGCTATGAGTAATATCAGGAGTAATAGGGCAGTATTATCAGTGCTATGAGTAATATCAGGAGTAATAGGGCAGTATTATCAGTGCTATGAGTAATATCAGGAGTAATAGGGCAGTATTATCAGTGCTATGAGTAATATCAGTAGTAATAGGGCAGTTTTATCAGTGCTATGAGTAATATCAGGAGTAATAGGGCAGTTTTATCAGTGCTATGAGTAATATCAGGAGTAATAGGGCAGTATTATCAGTGCTATGAGTAATATCAGTAGTAATAGGGCAGTATTATCAGTGCTATGAGTAATATCAGGAGTAATAGGGCAGTATTATCAGTGCTATGAGTAATATCAGGAGTAATAGGGCAGTATTATCAGTGCTATGAGTAATATCAGGAGTAATAGGGCAGTATTATCAGTGTTATGAGTAATATCAGTAGTAATAGGGCAGTTTTATCAGTGCTATGAGTAATATCAGGAGTAATAGGGCAGTATTATCAGTGCTATGAGTAATATCAGGAGTAATAGGGCAGTATTATCAGTGCTATGAGTAATATCAGGAGTAATAGGGTAGTATTATCAGTGCTATGAGTAATATCAGGAGTAATAGGGCAGTATTATCAGTGCTATGAGTAATATCAGGAGTAATAGGGCAGTATTATCAGTGCTATGAGTAATATCAGGAGTAATAGGGCAGTATTATCAGTGCTATGAGTAATATCAGGAGTAATAGGGCAGTATTATCAGTGCTATGAGTAATATCAGGAGTAATAGGGCAGTATTATCAGTGCTATGAGTAATATCAGGAGTAATAGGGTAGTATTATCAGTGCTATGAGTAATATCAGGAGTAATAGGGCAGTATTATCAGTGTTATGAGTAATATCAGTAGTAATAGGGCAGTTTTATCAGTGCTATGAGTAATATCAGGAGTAATAGGGCAGTATTATCAGTGCTATGAGTAATATCAGGAGTAATAGGGCAGTATTATCAGTGCTATGAGTAATATCAGGAGTAATAGGGCAGTATTATCAGTGTTATGAGTAATATCAGTAGTAATAGGGCAGTTTTATCAGTGCTATGAGTAATATCAGGAGTAATAGGGCAGTATTATCAGTGCTATGAGTAATATCAGGAGTAATAGGGCAGTATTATCAGTGCTATGAGTAATATCAGGAGTAAGAGGGAAGTATTATCAGTGCTATGAGTAATATCAGTAGTAATAAGCAGTATTATCAGTGCTATGAGTAATATCAGGAGTAATAGGGCAGTATTATCAGTGCTATGAGTAATATCAGGAGTAATAGGGCAGTATTATCAGTGCTATGAGTAATATCAGGAGTAATAGGGCAGTATTATCAGTGCTATGAGTAATATCAGGAGTAATAGGGCAGTATTATCAGTGCTATGAGTAATATCAGGAGTAATAGGGCAGTATTATCAGTGTTATGAGTAATATCAGTAGGAATAGGGCAGTATTATCAGTGCTATGAGTAATATCAGGAGTAATAGGGCAGTTTTATCTGTGCTATGAGTAATATCAGGAGTAATAGGGCAGTATTATCAGTGCTATGAGTAATATCAGGAGTAATAGGGCAGTATTATCAGTGCTATGAGTAATATCAGGAGTAATAGGGCAGTATTATCAGTGCTATGAGTAATATCAGGAGTAATAGGGCAGTTTTATCTGTGCTATGAGTAATATCAGGAGTAATAGGGCAGTATTATCAGTCCTATGAGTAATATCAGGAGTAATAGGGCAGTATTATCAGTGCTATGAGTAATATCAGGAGTAATAGGGTAGTATTATCAGTGCTATGAGTAATATCAGGAGTAATAGGGCAGTTTTATCAGTGTTATGAGTAATATCAGGAGTAATAGGGCAGTATTATCAGTGCTATGAGTAATATCAGGAGTAATAGGGCAGTATTATCAGTGCTATGAGTAATATCAGGAGTAATAGGGCAGTATTATCAGTGCTATGAGTAATATCAGGAGTAATAGGGCAGTATTATCAGTGCTATGAGTAATATCAGGAGTAATAGGGCAGTATTATCAGTGTTATGAGTAATATCAGGAGTAATAGGGCAGTATTATCAGTGCTATGAGTAATATCAGGAGTAATAGGGCAGTATTATCAGTGCTATGAGTAATATCAGGAGTAATAGGGCAGTATTATCAGTGCTATGAGTAATATCAGGAGTAATAGGGCAGTATTATCAGTGCTATGAGTAATATCAGTAGTAATAGGGCAGTATTTTCAGTGCTATGAGTAATATCAGGAGTAATAGGGCAGTATTATCAGTGTTATGAGTAATATCAGGAGTAATAGGGCAGTATTATCAGTGCTATGAGTAATATCAGGAGTAATAGGGCAGTATTATCAGTTCTATGAGTAATATCAGGAGTAATAGGGCAGTATTATCAGTGCTATGAGTAATATCAGGAGTAATAGGGTAGTATTATCAGTGCTATGAGTAATATCAGGAGTAATAGGGTAGTATTATCAGTGCTATGAGTAATATCGGGAGTAATAGGGTAGTATTATCAGTGTTATGAGTAATATCGGGAGTAACAGGGCAGTATTATCAGTGTTATGAGTAATATCAGGAGTAATAGGGCAGTATTATCAGTTCTATGAGTAATATCAGGAGTAATAGGGCAGTATTATCAGTGCTATGAGTAATATCAGGAGTAATAGGGAAGTATTATCAGTGCTATGAGTAATATCAGGAGTAATAGGGCAGTATTATCAGTGCTATGAGTAATATCAGGAGTAATAGGGCAGTATTATCAGTGCTATGAGTAATATCAGGAGTAATAGGGCAGTATTATCAGTGCTATGAGTAATATCAGGAGTAATAGGGCAGTATTATCAGTGCTATGAGTAATATCAGGAGTAATAGGGCAGTATTATCAGTGCTATGAGTAATATCAGGAGTAATAGGGCAGTATTATCAGTGTTATGAGTAATATCAGGAGTAATAAGCAGTATTATCAGTGCTATGAGTAATATCAGGAGTAATAGGGCAGTATTATCAGTGCTATGAGTAATATCAGGAGTAATAGGGCAGTATTATCAGTGCTATGAGTAATATCAGGAGTAATAGGGCAGTATTATCAGTGTTATGAGTAATATCAGGAGTAATAGGGCAGTATTATCAGTGCTATGAGTAATATCAGGAGTAATAGGGCAGTATTATCAGTGTTATGAGTAATATCAGGAGTAATAAGCAGTATTATCAGTGCTATGAGTAATATCAGGAGTAATAGGGCAGTATTATCAGTGCTATGAGTAATATCAGGAGTAATAGGGCAGTATTATCAGTGCTATGAGTAATATCAGTAGTAATAGGGCAGTATTTTCAGTGCTATGAGTAATATCAGGAGTAATAGGGCAGTATTATCAGTGTTATGAGTAATATCAGGAGTAATAGGGCAGTATTATCAGTGCTATGAGTAATATCAGGAGTAATAGGGCAGTATTATCAGTTCTATGAGTAATATCAGGAGTAATAGGGCAGTATTATCAGTGCTATGAGTAATATCAGGAGTAATAGGGTAGTATTATCAGTGCTATGAGTAATATCAGGAGTAATAGGGCAGTATTATCAGTGCTATGAGTAATATCAGGAGTAATAGGGCAGTATTATCAGTGCTATGAGTAATATCAGGAGTAATAGGGCAGTATTATCAGTGCTATGAGTAATATCAGGAGTAATAGGGTAGTATTATCAGTGCTATGAGTAATATCAGGAGTAATAGGGTAGTATTATCAGTGCTATGAGTAATATCGGGAGTAATAGGGTAGTATTATCAGTGTTATGAGTAATATCAGGAGTAATAGGGCAGTATTATCAGTGCTATGAGTAATATCAGGAGTAATAGGGCAGTATTATCAGTGCTATGAGTAATATCAGGAGTAATAGGGCAGTATTATCAGTGTTATGAGTAATATCAGGAGTAATAGGGCAGTATTATCAGTGCTATGAGTAATATCAGGAGTAATAGGGCAGTATTATCAGTGCTATGAGTAATATCAGGAGTAATAGGGTAGTATTATCAGGAGTAAGGGCAGTGGTAGCTTAGAGGGTTAACTGAACATGTCATCATCATCACCTGTTTCTCACTGCGTCATTCCTTTAGTTAGAGTTTTTTATGCTTGAATGAATCATAGTTTGTGTTAAACAAAAAATCTTCATAAATACATAAAGAATATGAGAGACAAAAAGTCGTACAGGAAGCCTGTAGAACTGTTCCTTAAGACTACATTATAAATGCAACGTCTGACTCTTTGGATGCAAAATATGACGCAAGTCAGGACTCTTACACAGTAAGTACTGTACACACTGGCAGAGTGAACTCCTGTTGAATGTTCTCAGGTATACGACGACATGTCAAATGCGTAATCATGTTCGAACCTGCAGCCAGCAGCATACAGTACTCATACTCCTGTTTGCCTTGTTAGCCTGTGCAGTGTGTGTGTTTGCAGTGTGTTACCTGGTTACACAGGTGTTCTCCCAGCCCCGGCCTGCACGCCGCGCTCATGTAAATGACCGGCGCTCTGACGCTGAACACGCCGAAGCCCTCCGTAGCGTAATCCTCATAGCGAGTGTGAATGACCAGCCGGCACACCTTCAGCAGCCCGTCTCGCTCGTCCTCATGGTAATACGCCGAGCCGTTCTCATACCTGCAACAACAACAACAACAACAACAACAACAACACCACACACATATAATTATAATTCCAGTTTCATAATCACAGCATTATACTTTATAATAACTCTTGTGATAAACATTAATATGTTTACTATTATTAATAATATCGATAATAATATTTTAAATGAAATACACACTTCAGTGATGTACAGTAAAACAAAAAAGAAAAAACATACACACACACAATATGAGTTTTGTATATGTACAGAGTCTGCCAAAAAAATGTATAAACACTCCAGGAAAAGAAAAACATTCATAATACTAAATTCATTAATTCATGGTAATATTATGATGATAATAATATGGTAATAATATTAATATTCTATATCATACTGTTTTTCTTTTCCTGACGTGTGTATTACATGTTTTTGGCTGACTCGGTGTACACACATACTGTATACAGTATGCCACCCTTACCATCCGCTTTAGATTAATAATGCTTAATGTGTATTATGTTATATTTGTAATGGAAACGAAATTTAAATGATTTCATTACTAATGTTTATGTAATTTTTTATTCTACTATATTCTACGACCATGGAAAGGCTTATATAAATTATTTTGTACGGTTAAAATATTTTCAGTGTAAGCTTGAATAATAGATAAGAACACTATAATGCTGATGATGATGATGGTGATGATGGTGATGATGATGATGGTGATGATGGTGATGATGATGGTGATGATGATGATGATGGTGATGATGATGGTGTGTACCTGAAGAGTCTGCAGAGCCACAGTGTGGTGTCTGACAGGATGCGTGTGGTCAGTTTCCTCACGCGGTCTTTATCCAGGGTGGAGATGTACGCAGCCAGGCTGTGACCCAGTAAAGACATGTAACCCTGCTCTCCAACACACTGCGTCCTGCTGAGGAAGCACACACACACACACACACACACACGCACGCGCGCACACACGGACACACGCACACACGGACACACGCACACGCACGCGCACACGCACACACACACACATTTATAAGCCCAAACAATAAGTTACAGGGATATCATTCAGTGTCTTATCATCTCTTCACTTCCTGTAGTGTGTGTTTGTTACGGTCAAGTTAGAGCTGTGTGTGTGTGAGTGGAGTGGAGCAAGGACAAACATGAAGAGTGCGTGTGAGTGTGTGTGTGTGTGTGTGTGTGTGTGCATTGGCGTGTGCAAGTGAAACAGAGAGAGAAATCGAGATTGTGTGGAGCCGGAACAAACCTGGGGACAGAGAGAGAGAGAGTGTGTATGTATATGTGTGTGTGTGTGTGTATGTATGTATATGTTTGCGTGTGTGTATGTGTCTGTGTATATATGTATGTACTGTATATGTGTGTGTCTGTGTGTGTGTGTGTGTGTGTGTGTGTGTATATATGTGTGTGTGTGTGTGTGTGTGTGCGATATATGTGTGTGTATATGTTTGTGCGTGTGTGTGTGTGTATGTGTGTGTATATGTTTGTGTGTGTGTGGTTGTGTGTGTGTGCGATATATGTGTGTGTGTGTGTGTGTGTGTATATGTGTGTGTATGTATGTGTTTGTGTATATGTGTGTGTGTATATGTGTGTGTGTGTATATGTGTGTGTGTATGTTTGTGTGTGTATATGTATGTGTTTGTGTATATGTGTGTGTATATATGAGTGTGTGCGTGTGTGTGTGTGTGTATATGTTTGTGCGTGTGTGTGTGTGTGTATGTGTGTGTATATGTTTGTGTGTGTGTGGTTGTGTGTGTGTGCGATATATATGTGTGTGTGTGTGTGTGTGTATATGTATATGTGTGTGTGTATACATGTGTGTGTGTGTGTGTGTATATATGGGTGTGTGTGTGTGTGTGTGTGTGTGTATATATGGGTGTGTGTGTGTGTGTGTGTGTGTATATATGGGTGTGTGTGTGCGTGTGTGTGCGTGCGTGCGTGCGTGTGTGTGTGTGTGTGTGTGTATATATGGGTGTGTGTGTGCGTGTGTGTGCGTGCGTGCGTGCGTGTGTGTGTGTGTGTATATGTGTGTGTGTGTGCGTGTGTGTGTGTGTGTGTGTGTGTGTGCGTGCGTGTGTGTGCGTGCGTGTGTGTGTGTGTATATATGGGTGTGTGTATGCGTGTGTGTGTGTGTGTGTGCGTGTGTGTGTGTGCGTGTGTGCGTGTGTGTGTGTGTGCGTGTGTGTGCGTGCGTGTGTGTGTGTGTGTGTATATATGGGTGTGTGTATGCGTGTGTGTGTGTGTGTGTGTGCGTGTGTGTGTGTGCGTGTGTGCGTGTGTGTGTGTGTGTGTGTGTGTGTGTGTGATATCACTACACAGAAGCATCATCATATGTACGCTCCAGCTGAACTACACAGAATCTCACCGGTGTCCCGGTTTGTCCTCGTCCTCGTGCATGAGGTTCTGAACGAGCTGCAGGATGGTCACGACGTTCTGTCCACTGAAACGAGACAGAGAGAGAGAGACAGAGAGAGAGAGAGAGAGACAGAGAGAGAGAGACAGACAGATAGACAGAGAGAGAGAGAGAGAGAGAGGACGTGACTTAGTGAGGACGAACTGAACAGACAGGGACGCGCATCATCCACATTCCCCCGACAGAAGGACCGCTCTGGACTCGAGACACTCAGACACACTTACTCTCCCTGTAAAGGGCCCGGGATGTCTCTCCAGCTGAGCTGCCGTCTCTCTGCGTCCTGCGTCGTCTCGCTGCAGAACAACAACAAACACATTAATCAGGGGGAAAAAAAACTATCTGACCTAGTTACATCATTTATTTGAAAAAATATTAATTAATTAATTAATTAATGAAATGTCGATTGGTGACAGACGCGTGCAGGACGTTAACAAACCGGCTCGCTGTCTGGCATGACGAGGGGACACGAGGACGTCTCAGAACTGTATACTCTCATGTTCACTTACTTTGATCTTTAATGATAATCAAAACAAGTGGTCCGATACGATAATGATAATTTGATAAATAATGTTTTTATAAGTTATAACAGTTTGTTGTCCTTTCTTTTTTCATGTGTACATTTTTTCCACAAAATTTTTACCGAATAGAAACGCTACTTATTACACATGAAATAAAAACAAATGTCTAATAAATTAGGTTATTAATTAAAAATTAAAAGTAAAAAAGCTTTTATACATACTGACCTATATATCGTGAAACTTGATTGTTTGTCTTTGAGAATTATGATATGAAATGTGATTTGTTTCGTCATCCTTTAACCCCAAAGTCGGAAAAAAAAACGTGTCCCGTTTCCTGAAATGTATAACGCTTAGAAAGTAAACGCAATACAACCTACGCTCCAGATGCTGACGTATTTATTAGTAGTTATTTTCTACGTAGCAATCTTGCTAGCTGGCCTTTAACGCAGCAGCTAACGCTAGCATTATAAGACATTTTTGCGCCTTTGCTGCTGTTATTTAAACACAGGACTTACGTCCAATCTTACGGGAACAGGTCAGCTAGCTGATGTTAGTTAGTTTATTTATACTAATAAAGAAAAAAAAATTCACAGACAGAAGGATTAACAAACGTACAGCTGGCCAGCCTCCAGGATCCTCATGGCGTCCGAGAGGTGATTCCCCATTTCAGTAAGCGTCGGGTCCATCTGAAATCACACCGTCAGCTTCCGTTAATTCAGTTCCAACCACACAATTAGGACGAGACGTGTACATGTACAGGATAGACAGTCAATTTGTGGACGTCAAACTTCTACGCAAACTTCTGAGAAGATCTGAAAGCAGATCTAGGGAAAGCCAAAAACAAAAGTTATAAGAATGTATTTATATTATGTATATTTATGCATTCAGAAAGACGCACATGTATAATGTTTCACGATTATAATAGACATCACGACGTATATTATTCAAACAATTGTCTTGCTCGTCATAATGAGAACATCCCCGTAAATGTCTTTCCGCTGGAGTCTCGCCAGTTGTCATTTGGAACTGCGGTGTGATTAAACCTGGACGTCCCCCGCTTGTGATTTGCTGGAAAGTAGAGCAACTTGAGAGCAACTGAGATTAAACGGCAGAGTATTGGAGTCGTGGAAACATCCTCCATCACCGGCCGAGAAAATTCATCAACGCTTACGACTGTCCGGGATTCTCATCTCAAGGTCCAGAAGTATTGGAACACCATCAGGAAAAATGTTCAACAATCGACAGCGCTCGTCACACAGCTCGTTAAACTTCGGATTAAACACAGAGGGCCGCTATCCGAGGGCGTCGTGACGATCCACGTCCACACACTTCTGCACACACTGGCGTCCTCACTATGGCCCTGATCTCGCTCCATCAGACTTTCACCCCTTGTGTTTGGTGCCCAGAAAGCAGCCGTACGAGGACGAAGAGTCACTTCTGATGAACAAGTGAAGACAGCGGCGCATTTGTGGCTCGCGGCTCAGCCATACGCGGTTTTTTAATGAAGGAATACATTGACGCTTGCGACAGATGGACAAAGTGTCTTGAAAAGCGAAGAGATGTCTTCGAAAAGTGTGGATCATTTTTGACTATATAATGGTAACGTTACAGTGTTAGTGGTAAATGTAAAAACACACATGTACATGAGCATGAAGTTTAGGTTGAGCAGCAAGCAGGACCGGTTCAATGACATTACTGAACAATTATCAGGTATGTGTGTGTGTGTGTGTGTGTGTGTCAGTAAGCTACTGTTAGTGTTATGATTATTGTGATATTTACGATGTGGGACGTCCTTTATTGTGTGTAAATTGTGTGTTCCTTTATTTTTTTATTAATAAGGAAAAAAACATATAAATGCAGCTTGTCATGAAAGCTTGTCAGCTTATCTCTCCTGAATATAAAAAAAAAATAAAGTATTTTTACACCTTAAGCTGAGGACGCCTTCCTTAAATGTGAAATCAACACCACGGCCTCCTCAAAGAAAACTTTCCGAAATAAATATCATATATAACTATATAACTAATAATACGGGACAAAAGAAAACAACAAAAAGTGGTTCCACCTGAAAGCAAACTCTAACTGGAGCAGAGTGGCGTGTATAGGAGTGGCTGTGTAAAGGGCATTAAACAAACACCATCAACCCGGATCTTCTTCACAAACGTTTGGCAGAGATTAAAGAAACGTCACTGACGGTAAAGGAGATACAAGAGTAACAGGTTCTCTGATTAAAATAAAATCATTATAATGTTTTATAAAACTAACCACGACAGGATATACAGTATAATCTAAAACATAAGGGGCCCAAGCACCAACCCGCAAAAGTATTGAGACAATCATAAGAGATATGATAATATACTCATGATACACGAGACAGGTGGTAGAGGATTGTAAATATCTCTGTAGACGTTAATTAAGTAATTAATTTTTATTATGTTATTTAAAATGAATACTAGAGAAAAATCGATTCAGTTAAGTATCGTGATTTGTTTGTGGGCAATTCACTGACTTTCCTCCATCATCCTCCAGGTGGCTCTAGACTACGCTAAACTATTTACACTTAGGCAGGATAAAGTATAAACCATTACAGCAAAATACAAGAATCAGAATTGTTCTGATGAAACACTGTAGACCAAGTTCATCAGCGGGTTAGTGCGTATTACACAAGTGAACCCAGTGACGAATGTTTAATTTTTAATACTAAGCACCACCTCTTTCTCTCTCTCGGTACATCTGAATGACGAGATTTGATTGACCCGAACCTGAGAAGAGATAAACTGAGGTAAATGTGAAGCAACACAACCACAATTCGGATCAGGAACTCATGAATCAGAGCAGGCATCATCGGAGACACGCTTCGGGCGCTTGAGATATCAGCGCTTTGTCATCGTCAGGGTTCGAGATGAATCTGAAGCCTACTCTGGAGAAAGATGGGAAATACACGCCGCCGGATGGGACGTCGATCGATCTATTGCAGAACATCACGCAATACCTTCTTCTCCTGTCCGCTACACAGGATATCCTGGCAACGCTTCTGGAAGGAAACCGGAGAACCCTGAGGAACAGTCATCAGTGAGATAAAAATCGAAGTCGCCGTGGATAAGGGCGTCTGCCAAATGTCGTAAATCTAAATGTAAACAAGCATAAAAACTAAGGACCAGACTAAACAAAGCGAGAACACTTCGAGAAACTTGCACCAACTCGGGACACTTCCGAGTCCACTGAGTGTGGCATTACACGCTGGTAAAGATGGTCTTCCAGTCTAACCAGCTCAGGCCACCAGCTTGGCCTGTGTGGTTTTTTTTTTACTTTAGAAACAATCAGATTTTTCAACAGGATGTAACAATAAAACAATGCTCAGATGTGCAAAGAGATAACCTGTACGCTGCTCTGGATAAGGGCGTCTGCCAAATGCTGGATATGTAAACGTAAACCATGCAGAAAAACATAGGGACACAGTTAGACAAACCGGAGACACTTCTAGAAAAACATAGGGACACTGTTGAGTCCACCCAGTGCGCCATTACATTTCAGTAAAGACGCTCCTCCAGTTTGACCGGCTCAGGCCAAAAGTTTGACCAGCTTGTCCTGTCTTTTTTTTTTTTTTTTTTTCTCAATGTTTTTTAGCAAGGTGTAATGATATCTCAGATCGTTATCTTCACATCGCGGGTCACACTGCCAAATGCCGTAAACGTAAATGTAAACCATGCATAATAAATCAATAAATCAATAAGGGACCCAGACTAGACAGGCTGATAAGGGACACGTCTAGACACTTGTAGCACATGCATGCACTAACTAACAGCCGGGGTACCATTAAAGGTTAGCAAAGACATTCTTCCAGTCTGACCAGATCGGGCCACCAGTTTGACCAGCCTGACCTGTGTGTGTGTGTGTGTGTGTGTGTGTTTGGACCATTCTGAATGTTTAATGAGAACTAGATTCATACTGCATCATCATTCTCTATGCAAACTGCACAATAACCTTGATGTTGTCAGAAAGCCCTAATGTGACGTCACACATCACGACACCTGCATCACGTGACTATGTGGTCACCCTAACCCCCCCACCCTACCCACCCCCAACATCATGATACTCTACTTGTCTACAGTTGAGACTGATTTATCACACTACACAAATCCCTAACACACACACACACACACACACACACACACACACTCACACACACTTAGCCTCCTGCATGCTAACCTGCTCTAACCTCCTGAACATGGAGCTTGTAAGTGAATGTCAGGCTCTTCTGCATTCATTCCATACCTTTCAGGGTTGATTAGACCTTCCTGTGTCCGCTGAAGAATATTGTAGAATAATAATAACCTAAAATAGTTAAATTATATTCATATATATATATAAATAATCCAGACTATACGGCGCTGTCCCTCCTCTCTCTCTCTCTCTCTCTCTCTCTGCTAATTTGTGTAGAGAAATTTCTACCCGACTTCCTGGTGTGCTGGCAACGGTGACGTCATCGCGTAAAGGACACGCCCACCGACGAGCGCGCTCCCGTCACAAACGTACAGCTTTTTTCCATTTATTTATTTATTTATTCTAAACGCTGAAAGTTTATTTGAGTCATATCAGAATAAGAAACTATATAAATAATATTATTTATAAAAATGCATCAATTTTAATAATAGAATTTGTATAAAAATGCATTTTTTATACTATGTATAAATAAAATGTATAAATAAAACAATAAAATGTATAAATAAAAATGCATCAATTTTAATAATAGAATTTGTATAAAAATGCATTTTTTATACAATGTATAAATAACATATATAAATAAAATGTATAAATAAAATGTATAAATAAAACAATAAAATGTATAAATAAAACAATAACATTTATAAATAAAAATGCATAAATTTTAATAATAGAATTTGTATAAAAATGCATTTTTATACAATGTATAAATAAAATATATAAATAAAAAGTGTAAATAAAATGTATAAATAAAACAATAAAATGTATAAATAAAAATGCATCAATTTTAACAATAGAATTTGTATAAAAATGCATTTTTATACAATGTATAAATAAAATATATAAATAAAATGTATAAATAAAATGTATAAATAAAACAATAAAATGTATAAATAAAACAATAAAATGTATAAATAAAAATGCATCAATTTTAATAATAGAATTTGTATAAAAATGCATTTTTATACAATGTATAAATAAAATATATAAATAAAATGTGTAAATAAAATGTATAAATAAAACAATAAAATGTATAAATAAAAATGCATCAATTTTAATAATAGAATTTGTATAAAAATGCATTTTTATACAATGTATAAATAAAATATATAAATAAAATGTGTAAATAAAATGTATAAATAAAACAATAAAATGTATAAATAAAAATGCATCAATTTTAATAATAGAATTTGTATAAAAATGCATTTTTATACAATGTTTAAATAAAATATATAAATAAAATTTATGAATAAAATGTATAAATAAAACAATAAAATGTATAAATAAAAATAAATCCATTTTAATAATAGAATTTGTACGCTTTGACGTAATGTGCGAAAGATTATCAGATACATTCCTTTTGATGTTGTTTTATGATTTGTCAAGTTATTTATTGATTCACCATTTTCACACAAGATCACATAAAAATCTGTTCAGTGTCATGAAATGATGCAAGTGCATTTTTTTTTTCAATTATAGTTTCATTCATTTAAATATTTTTACAATATGAAACAATTTGTTAAGATTAAACATGCGCAGATCTGCGTATTTTGTTATAAATAGAAGCATCATATGTACACTAAGTTATTATCTTGCTTTCCCTTATTATTCTGCTTCCCCTAGGAAGAAGAAAACATCTCGTGCCCCCCGCGCGACTATAAATAGTATCATTTGTCTATAAAATTGTTATAACTACACCTCTGCATAACACTGTATCCTTATTAACGTATAAGAGAATAAAAAAGAAAGAAATATGGACCAACTTACAACAAAGAATAGCTTTATTAACTGTGACAGAAAAGATTTAAAGTGCATCTGAAAAAAATTTATTAAACTTTAAACTAAAATTAAAATTAAACTATAAACATTATTTGACTGACCATGTCAAACCATATGATACTGAAAAAATACATAAAATCAATAAATAATAATGCATTCAAACTGATCACCAACATTAACTCAGGAGCACAATAAAAAAAAATAAAAATAAAAAACTTTAACCTGCAAGACAAAAATATATAAAATAATTTGTGCTGATTTTTTAAATCAGAGATGATGTCTGGATTAATGGCTACATTATGGATACAATGGCCTACACCACCGAGCGAATGCACACTCTGCGAATGAGAGCGCCACTGCCCCCTAATGTAGTGGAGTGGTATTGCACTTTATTCTAGAACAGTAAAAAAATGTAAATAGAAAAAAATCATGTTCCCCGAGGTCAAACGCGCCCCCCCTGAGGGGCGCCCCCCACTATTTGAGAAACCCTGCTTTAATCCGACGTGTGTGGTTCCACCCTGTGCTTGCTGGGTTTCCTCCGGGTACTCTGGTTTCCTCCTACATTCCTACAGTGTGTGAATGATGACCGAAGGTACACCACATAGCGGTATTCCGACATAGAATATTAGATGAACTGGGGTGTTTAGATGCTGTCTCTCATTAATCACTGTTGACGATGAAGTGGTTGGTCGCTTTACATCCCAGTTCCCCCTCATGTCTGTGTCCCCTTCTGGCTCCTCCCTTTTAGTTATGATGTCATAGTTAGTCCTGCCGGAGTCCCAGCTTGCACTAAATATACAGTACTTTCACTTTATACATTGTTTGACTGTGACCAGACGAACTGCCATCTTCTCTCTCTCTCTCTCTCTCTCTCTCTCTCTCTCCCTCCAATATACACATAAGCAGAAAAAATAAGATGGCACAAAGTACAGTCTGCAACCCTCCAGACGATCTTCTCCAGATTTATTAAATCAAGAATCGTTTAAAACAATATGGTGTTGTGTGGAAACCTTGTTCTCCATAGAAGAAGAAGAGGAAATAAATCATCTTTGCACCAAACTTAAACTGAAAAACCTGAAATACCTATATGTTTAAGAAACAAATAACTTCAATGATTTAAATGTTTTATTTATTTATATATTTACTTATTTTAATTAATTAATTTATTATTTCAATCCCTGTTCCATTTTTATATAACAAAATTTGTAAAATAAAGAATTGTAAAAATCAAAGTCTCTCTCTCTCTTCGACGTTTAGATTTATGATTAATTTGGTCCCTCCATGTGCAAATCTGGCAAGTCGGAGAGAAAACTGGAGGAAACCCACCAAGCACAGGGAGAACACGCAAACTCCACCCACACAGACCCGAGGCGGGATTCGAACCTCAGAGGCGACAGCACTCTACGCCACCATTCCACCTTTTTTATTCGGTTATAAATAGCATTTTAGGGAGTCACACCCAGCCTAAAGACATCACATCTAAAGACTTAAAAAACCCTGCAGGCAATTAACACAATAAAATCACTAAATGTTAAAATGAAGCAACACAGCCTGCAGCACTACTGTATTAGAGTTTTAGATGAAAAAAATATATAGAAAATACATAATAATGATTTTTTTATAACGTACATTAGGTCATCAGATGATTAAGCATGCAGTAATAAAGTTTTTTTTTTATTATTAATTTGCACATGGCGGCGCGGTGGTATAGTGGTTAGCACTGTCGCCATGCACCTCCAGGGTCCGGGTTCGATTCCCGTCTCTGTGTGCATGGAGTTTGCATGTTCTCCCCGTGCTTGGTGGGTTTCCTCCGGGTACTCCGGTTTCCTCCCACAGTCCAAAGATATGCAGGTTAGGCTAATTGGCGTTCCCAAATTGCCCGTAGTGTGTGTGTGTGTGTGTGTGTGTGTGTGTGTGTGCTCTGTGATGGATTGGCATGCTGTCCAGGGTGTATCCCGCCTTGTGCCCTGAGTCTCCTGGGATAGGCTCCAGGTCCCCACGACCCTAAATACAGGATAAAGCGGTATAGAAGATGAATGAATGAATGAATGAATAATTTGCAAATCGAAACAATGCATTTTACTCAGAGATATTAGACAACACTTCTTACATTTAATGAGGGACGCCTGTGACAGAATGCCTGTGACAGAACGCTTGTGCAAACACCACCAAGAAACAGAATTTCTGATTTGTTTATATAGAAGTTTTTCATTTAGTTCTTTTTTCCAGACTAGACAGATTTTTTTTCAAGTGTGATTATTTCACAGATTTTTCTTACAGTACACACAGAACAGTGTTTTATGGATATATATCAGTATTTTTTTTTATGTTTATTAATTAATTAATTAATTTATTTATTTATTAATTAATTTTATATATGAAAGCCTTTACACCAATTTTTTTTTGTGAAAGATTGATAAACCAGACCCACTGAATCTAACAGTCAGGATTTGTTCATGTGAGAACTGAGTTCCTGATCACTGCAGATTTCCAGCTGGAAGAAGACAGAAGTGCTGATGGCTGATCTGGAAGCTTTTAGTTTAATTGCTAATCATCTTGAGTTTTGGCTTCGCACAGAATTTCATTGTTTTTTAAAGCAGCTGATGTTTATACAGTATGATGTACTTACAGAATCATTTTCATAGCCTGTAAATACACTCAGCTGTGAATTAGTGCAGACATTCCTGAGACCTGGGACAAAACATGTCCAGCACTTACGATTGTGTTATTCTGTAAAATTCAAAAATGAATTCATATTTTAATTATGATACATTTTATAAGCTAAATCAACTCGGAATAACAAAACAGTTTTTTCAATCCTACGTAAGATTATTTTAAGTTCATTTGATAAAGTGTCCCCACTAGACCTGAAAAAGTCTTTCCCCAGGACAAGGGTTCACTATTTCAAATAGCTAAAAAAAGAATCTGATTAAAATATATGAAAAAAAAAAAAATTTCACATTGTGTGCTAAGTAAAATAAGTACAAATCATCTCAAAGTTTTTTTATTTGTTTGCTAAATTTATGTCCCATGTATGAGTTTCTGTCAATGCCATTTTTTTTTTCAACAATATAAAAAAAATAATAATAAAGTCTGGTAACTTTGTCCTCAACCAAAACTCCAAGGACGGCTTCATGACACCCTGTTTGTTTTATATCCTGTTCAGTTGCTCAGGTTCTTGTAAGTTTGATCATTTTTTTATATTTTAATAAAGATTTGACCTTGATATTGCTGTGGCCACAACCATGACGTGTCACCAGCGTTTGTCTTAAATGATGTTAAGTTTGGGGTGATTTTTATTAAGATTATTGAATTTCCAGCACATTAAATAATCATCTAGCAAATTATGCAAAAACAAACTGATTCTCATGTACATTTCAGAGGTTATCGAGCATAACATGGAAATTTCCAAAATTCACCATATTGCGTGAAAATGTTGAAAAATGCATCCAAAGTAGGTTTTTATTTCACTAATTAAAATACTTTGTACATTTTCTTCAGCAAAACGTTTCTGTTAATTCCCTGTTTAAAATGAATTTATTGTTTTGTTTAAAGCATATAATTCATTGCTTTAAAAGGGCACGCACACGCACACACACACACACCCCCACACGCGCACACACACACACACACACTCATTCCACACGAGACCACACGAGGAAACCCATCAAGCACAGGGAGAACATGCAAACTCCACACACACACACACACACACACACACACACACACATACAGACCCGAAGCTGAAGTCGAACACTGAGCCACGGTACTAACCGCTAAGCCACAATTCAGTGGAAGCCACTGTGAATAGAGTGTGTGTGGTCAACTCGCTGCCGCTCCTCAGTCTGTTACTGCTCTGCCCTTCATACGCGCCTGTCTCTGTAGACCAGTGGTTCTCAAAGTGTGGGGCGCGCCCCACTAGTGGGGAATACAGACATGACAGGTGGGGCGCAATGAACGGGAGGAAATTAGTGGAAAATAATAGGAAAAAACTAAACAATCACACACAAATAAATGGATCATTAATACAAGTAAATTTTAAATAACATCAGTTGTGGGCCGGGAGAAAAAGTGGAACCATAGTGGAACAATAACGGTTTAACGTCGGACAAACTTGAGCAGCGCTGCTCGAATCACAAACCTGCGCGACCCACTGGGCAGCGCTGCGCGACTCTGACAGAAATAAACCGCGCCGACCATTAAAGTAAATTTTACCCCGCTGGGATGCGCACGTACAAACCAGGCATGTCAAGGCGGAAACAATATTAAACAGTCCTGACATTTTAAATTGTTTTTAAATAAAAACACAGGGAGTCGCGCAGGTTTGTGATTCGAGCGGCGCTGCGCGATCCACCGGGCTGCGCGAAAAAACCAGATCATCACTGCGCTATCCAGATAGTCGCGCTGCGCTGTATTTGCGCAGATATTTGGTTCAATCGGGCGCCGTGGTTTCGTCCCACTTTTGATGTGTTTGGCTTCACATACACTTCGACAATGGAAGAAGTGCAGCAGCAGTGAGTTTGCTTACATGTGACGAACCCAACAACGAGGAAATTGTAAAGAAAAAAGGTGCATCGTCTGTGGTGTGGAATTGGTTTGGGTAGAAGAAAAGTGATACGAATGAGATGAACGTGATTTGGAAGGTACGCAAGTGCACTGTTTTAACAAGTGGTGGAAACACGTCAAACCTTTTCTATCATCTGAAATCCAAGCTTCCAAACGATTATGGCCAAAGTAAAAAAAAAAAATGCGGCAAACCTCAGCAATTCACAGTTTAAATAAAATTACATTATGTAAAACAGTTTCTTTGTGTTTGAATTTTTATTTATGCATTTTCAGATACAAATTGCTATATTGTGATATATATCGTTATTGAGGTAGAAAATTGCTTCTACCGTGATAGAAGATTTTGGTTATATCACCCACCCCTAATGAAGCCTATCTTGAGCTTGGATTCATGGTGGTGATGGTGGGGGCAGAAGAGAGACACGTGTGTGTTTTGTGTCTTAAACCGCTGGCAGCAGACCGCATGAGTCCCAACAAATTAGGAAGACACTTAGAGACAACACACTCCAGTCACGTTAATAAACCACTGGACGTCTTTGAAAGAAAGCTGGCAGAATACAGACAGCAGGAGAATCACATGGTAACATCTGAATCAGTGGACAGTAAAGCACAAATGGCTTCATTCAAAGTTACATACAGAATTGGCCAGTGCAAAAAAACTACAAACGATTGCTGAGCAGCTAATAAACATGGGGTCAATTATGCAATGATAAGTGACAACGTAAGCCTTTTATAACAATTGCACGTGTATTTTATCTGTTTTTAACTTGGTGTTGTTTGATCTTATTGGTTTAGAAATTGATATTTCAATAAACAGTAAATTTGGCCGATTTCGTTATTATTTTGTTGACAAGTGGGGCTTGAAAATTCGCTCACCCCCTTAAGTGGGGAATGACAGAAAAAGTTTGAGAACCACTGCTGTAGACGCTCTGCAGTCTAATCCGGGGTTTCAGTGGCCCTAAGCTCGGGCCTGATTTATCGCTTTTCGTCACAAATCATGCTGCCTACTTTTGCATTTAGTGAGGGAAGCCTGTGACACAATCACGGTATGTTGTAAAAGTTGACGAGGACGCTGCCTACCGTTAGAGTCGGTGAGGTTACGTCTGGGTCGCGCCCGGAGGATGATACAAAAGCTGATAATTGCCTGTGCCACGCCCACAGCATGACATAAACACTGATAATCGCATGTGATAATCTACCTGTGCAAACCCCAAAGCCCTCCGGCCATGCACCGCCCAATGCATAAACAAACAAACAGAATTTCTGTTATTCTGTTATATATAGGTGTCAACACCATCAGGTGGGAATTGTTGGTGTTTGTGTATTTATTTTTGTAGTAAATTCTTCCCACAATAATGTATTTCTCAACATTAAGGAAGATTTTATTAAAAGGATTATTTTGCCATTTTTGGGTAAAAATAATTTGAAATATAATAAATATAAGGAAGCCAGTTTTTATCCTAATTAATTGCTGTAAAATTGTGCTGTATTGAATTATTAAATAATTTTATGAAAGTTACAATAAAAAATACTTGATTATTAGACAAAACCTATGTTTTCAAGAAAATAAATATAATTTAAAGACCTCTTTTAATGTCTGACGGTGATGACAAAAATGCTGTAATGCACTGAACTGAACTGGGAGGTTGTTCCCAGACAAGCCTTTGATCATCCAGACCTCACTGTTCAACATTATTGTAAAAGTAAAAAAAAATAATAATAAATTTTTTTATTTTTCAAATTAAAAACATTTGACTTCTGTTCTGAAGAATGACTGTGTTGCTGTTTCATTGAGTCCAGTACTGGAAGTGAAGCTGTGACGGCGTTACAGGCGTTAAGAGAAGAAGAAGTGTACAGTATACAGTTGTGTCTGAAATGACAAATCAACGCCTACTCAGGCTTTTATTATAACCATGAAGATAATAACGCATGCCACAGTATTGTGTTTACATGAGAAATGCCACAATGTCACTTGTCAGGTGCCACCTGTACTCCACCTGGCTGTGTCTCGTTAAACCTGACCAACAGGGCGTGCTTTATTAGATATAAGAACCGAATATGTTCCGTGCTTTATCCTGGTCAGGTTTAGGTCTTGGTGCAGGAACACAGCCGTTATGGGACACCAGTCCACCTGAGAAGATCACAAACACTTTGTCCTCTTTCTCCATTTTCTAAAATACTTTTCACAGTATACTCAACTTATTGAAATTCCCATTGTTCTCCCCTTCCCTGGAGGTTGGGGTGGAGCTCTCGCAGTATTTTGTGTCATCAGCTGCCTTTTTTACTTCCCCAGCCTTCCTTTCACACTGCCATGACATCATCAAGGGGCCCAAAGGGAATCTCTACCAGCACCTTTGTGATATTTCGCTGTTGTAGGTCATCCACCTGCAGTGTAAAACATTTTGAGATGCTTTCCTGCCACAATTTCATTTTATTATGATATTGACATATGATATTATCTATGAAATATTTGTGTTGGAAAAAAATGCTTTGTTCAAGAAGCTATTTTAAGAAATTTGGGAGCTTTTTTCCCTTAAAAGCAGTTTAACTTCATAACAATTTACTGTATAAATGAATACACCCTTGTTTGTTCTCTTGTGCTCTATAGTTACTTATTTAAAATATGCATATATATAAAGAGAAAAAAAAGAAGAAAATAAGAGATTAACTGTACTGATATTTGTCTACAGCATGTATAATATGTATGAGTAATATATGTTGTTGGTCTTTCGGTTGCTCCCATCGAGGGGGTCGCCGCAGTGAACCATCGGACGCGCATACTGTACAACTTGGCACAGGTTCTTGTACACCGTATGTGCTTCCTGATGCAACCCTTTCATTTTATCTGGACTGGCACTGCATCCAGTGGCTGGGGTTTGGGCATTGGGTGGGACTAATGTACACCATATGGACAAAAGTATTTGGCCAAACCTGCAATAACATTGTATCCAGTTAAAAATCTCCGTTCCAGTTCCTTCCAAAGTTGCTCAATGGCGTTGAGGTTACAGGGCTGTGTGCGGGCCAGTCAAGTTAGAATAGAAAAGGACCTTCTCCAAACTCTTACCACAAAGTTTAGTGATGTATAGCATTGTCCAAGATGCCTTGGTATAAGGCTGAAGCATTAAGACCATCACTGGGGATAAGGGGCCTGATTGATTGAAACATCTGAATCAATAAATAAAATAATTTTGTCCATATATACACATTACCGTTCAAAAGTTTTAGAACACTTTCTAACTCCATGATGGTTCCTGATGTTTATTTCTTTCTACATTGTAAAGTTTTGCTGAAGGCGTCCAAAAACTGCATGAATCTCCTTTGAACAGTTGATATTGAGATGTTTCTGCTACTTCTGCTCTGTAAAGACTTCATAACGCCTCCAATCTGAGCTGCTGTTAATTGGTCATTTTTCAGGCTGATAACTCTAAATGAACTTCTCGTCTGCAGCAGAGGGAGGTTTTGGTCTCGTCCTCCTGGGACGGCCTTCATGAGAGACAGTTTCATTATGGTGCTGGACGGATTTTGCAAATGGACTTGACACAATACTGTTCTTGCAGGAACTATTACAGAAAGGCCGACCTCTGTGTCTTACAATAACAACTAACTGGTGTTTTTCTTGTTGTTACGTAATTACCTAATTCCATATGTGTTATTGTATAGTTTTGAAATCCACAGTATTGTTGTAGAATGTAGAAAATAAATCACTAAACAAAAACAAAGAAATTTGCAATTGTTCTAAAACTTTTGAACGGTAGTGTATATTTTTTATATATTTTTTTTTAAACTATAAATTATCATAAAGGTTTAATGATGAAAATAGGTTCACTGAACTTCATATACAGGTCCTCCTCAAAAAATTTGCATATTGTGATAAAGTTCATTATTTTCTGTAATGTACTGATAAACATTAGACTTTCATATATTTTAGATTCATTACACACAAACTGAAGTAGTTCAAGTCTTTTATTGTTTTAATATTGATGATTGTGGCATACAGCTCATGAAAACCCAAAATCTCAAACAATTTGCATATTTCATCCGACCAATAAAAGAAAAGTGTTTTTAATACAAAAAAAGTCAACCTTCAAATAATTATGTTCAGTTCTGCACTCAATACTTGGTCGGGAATCCTTTTGCAGATTCTTGTGTCTTGTGTCTCTCAACTTTCTCTTCACAATATCCCACAGATTCTCTATGGGGTTCCGGTCAGGACAGTTGGCAGGCCAATTGAGCACAGTAATACCATGGTCAGTAAACCATTTACCAGTGGTTTTGGCACTGTGAGCAGGTGCCAGGTCATGCTGAAAAATGAAATCTTCATCTCCATAAAGCTTTTCAGCAGATGGAAGCATGAAGTGCTGCAAAATCTCCTGATAGCTAGCTGCATTGACCCTGCCCTTGATAAAACACAGTGGACCAACACCAGCAGCTGACATGGCACCCCAGACCATCACTGACTGTGGGTACTTGACACTGGACTTCAGGCATTTTGGCATTTCCCTCTCCCCAGTCTTCCTCCAGACTCTGGCACCTTGATTTCCGAATGACATGCAAAATTTGCAACCTGTAGCCCATTTCCTGCACACGCCTGTACACGGTGGCTCTGGATGTTTCTACTCCAGACTCAGTCCACTGCTTCCGCAGGTCCCCCAAGGTCTGTAATCGGTCCTTCTCCACAATCTTCCTCAGGGCCCGGTCACCTCTTCTCGTTGTGCAGCGTTTTCTGCCACACTTTTTCCTTCCCACAGACTTCCCACTGAGGTGCCTTGATACAGCACTCTGGGAACAGCCTATTCGTTCAGAAATGTCTTTCTGTGTCTTACCCTCTTGCTTGAGGGTGTCAATGATGGCCTTCTGGACAGCAGTCAGGTCGGCAGTCTTACCCATGATTGCGGTTTTGAGTAATGAACCAGGCTGGGAGTTTTTAAAAGCCTCAGGAATCTTTTGCAGGTGTTTGGAGTTAATTAGTTGATTCAAATGATTAGGTTAATAGCTCGTTTAGAGAACCTTTTCTGTATGCTGTATGCCACAATCATCAATATTAAAACAATAAAAGGCTTGAACTACTTCAGTTTGTGTGTAATGAATCTAAAATATATGAAAGTCTAATGTTTATCAGTACATTACAGAAAATAATGAACTTTATCACAATATGCTAATTTTTTGAAAAGGACCTGTATAAATATCAGTACAGTGGTTGCAGATCATCCTATATGAACAACAACTTGCCAGGTTTTTTTTATGCACTTCCTGACGCAACCCTCCTGTTTTATCTCGGCCAGTGACTAGGGGTTGGGCATTGGGTGGGAATAATACATGTGATCGGCAATAAACATACTTATTACCAAAAAAAAAAAAAAAAAAAGTGTCTGTCCTTTGACCTCACTTATCAGGAAAGAAGTTTTTTGTTTTCACCATTAAAATCAGAAGAGTATTTGCAGTTTAGGAAATAATCAAACTCCTCTGATAAGACCAGCAACACCAAGGTCAAGGTCACTTGAATCGAATCACTGAGATTATTATTTTCTCTCTGTTTGATGTGAACACTAATTGCACCTTTGATCATGCTGCGTTTGATGTATATAAGTGCATGAATGGAACAGATTCATGTGGAGGAGGAGGAAGAGGAGGAGGAAGAGGAGGAGGAGTGTCTCTTGTTTGTGATGCACACAGTTGTAATCCTACCTGGCAACCTGCGCATGACCAAGGTGAGACAGGAGGTTATCCCAGGTTAGGACACACCCACAGTACAGGGACTTCACTAAAGCCGCAGACAGTCAGCGGAGATCAAAGGCAGCACTAGAAGTGCAGAGGTGTAAGCGACTGAGGATGAGGATGAGGATGAGGAAGGTGTTCCCGTGGCTGGCCAACGTGTCCCTGTACGGCTGTCTGTTCGCCGGCGGCGACCTGCTCCACCAGCGCGTGACGCTCAAGCAGCGCGGCGCCGAGCTCGACTGGAGGCGCACGCGGAACGTGGCGCTCGTGGCGTTCTGTTTCCATGGCAACTGGAACTACTTCTGGCTGCGCGGCCTCGAGCGCCGGTTCCCGGGCCGGTCCCTGGCCATGGTGCTGACCAAGGTAGCGCTGGATCAGAGCCTCTCCTCGCCCTTAGCAACCAGCGTGTTCTACACAGGTGAGTGGGTCAGAACCGGAAAGCACACCCTCAGGTACATTATTGAAGAACATAAAGCAAATAAACAAACAAACAAATAAATAGATCATCCTGACTGAGATTGAATCCTATTACTGCAGTCAATCTCATTCACTAATCATGTTAGAACACACAGTAGACTCTCACTAGTAAAGCTACCGGCTTGTATAACCACCACAGTTAGAACCTTTATTTTGTATCTTTAAATCTTTAAAAAGATACTTTTGGCCACAAACTGTAATTGAGTCACTGATCTAAAGCTAATTAAAGATACGCTTTCAGAACGAATCAAAGTACTTTTTTTCCAGGTTGCTCAGGTGGGTGGCACCGTCAAGGCTGCAGCTTCACACTTTGCATATTTTCCCTGGGAGCGTGCTCTAGCTTACATTTGTTTTTAAAGTAAGGGTGACATACATCAAAGGTAAAAAGATCACATCACCAGGGTTGAGGTTCGATTCCTGCCTGGGGTCTGTGTGCATGTTCTCTCTCCGTGTTTGGTCGGTTTCCTCAGACCCGAAGACGTACGGATTAGGCTAATTGACGCCCCTAAATTGCCCGTAAGTGTGTGAATGCTGACCAGACGATGTGAAAATAGGGATGTATTGTGGTAATCACCATCGGCCGTCACGGTCTCTAGAGCTTCATGGATGGATGAAAAAGGATTAAAGATATACGCTTGAAAATGGATTTAACTGCAGCGACAATCAAGTTTGATAACTTTACTTCTGATAGCGGAGCTCAACCTAAATGTAATATCTGACTTATTAAAGGTGAGGAAAAAATATATAATATTACCCCACATGTCAAAAATGTTACCCCACATACTGTATATTTGATCAAGCAACGTCTGTTTACTGTCTGAATTTTGCTTCTTTACAATCTCTGGAAAAAAATCTCTACAACTTTGGTACATTAAGCTCATATTTTTATATCTTTCCAAAATATTAGACAGTAATTCTGAAATCCACATAAGATATGTGGATTTTTACATCTTTACATTAAAGCTTATGATACTAAACTATACTTCACCCCGTCGCTTCATGGGAAGCCTACCTTTGAAGGTACTGTATGTTTAGTTTGTGTTTTATATGTTAAAAACAACCACAGATGAACCGTTTAATCTTTACTTTAAACTCAATTAAAAGTACAATCATTGTGTACAAAAAAGTACAATTGCGTTGTTTTTTCTATATTTTATCTAATAAGCTGCTTTATCACAACTTAAAATAGGTTTAAGAGTTAAAAGTCTCTAAGGTCGATTTATTTAGGTAGATTCCAGTTCAGTTCAAAATAAAATGTATATATTATCCTAAAGTATGTAATTAACCAGATTCTGTTTGGTGTCTGAGATTTGCTTCTTTACCTTAGACAAAATGTACCAAAGACAAAGAGAACCACCTATGCAGCGTCATTCTCCCGGGAATGAGAGCACAGTGTACCTTTAAAATAATTTAAAGGGCTTCAATTCCTTTTTTTTTTTTAAGCTAGGACTCTTTTTTTTCTGTTAGGACAAATTTTTTTGTCTTCTTCATTTTAAAGTAAATAAAAGCTAATAGACACGGGTTTAGCATTGTGCACTGTTGTAGTGTTTTTTGTCGACGTGTTCAGTATCAGTTGAGTATAATTGCTGATGTGGTTTCATGATGAAGCTAAGAATAGTCACAGCTGCCGACTCGAAGCCACAGATCTATCACGTGATATCTACATTAGCTGCGAATTTTAAGTACAGTATAAGTAGAAAAAAACAAACAACAACAATAAAATGTGTTGGCTGATCTTTCACTGTACACGTATCCACCCAGTGAACAAACCCTTATTAGATATTAGAACCCTAACAAAACCTGTTGTCCATAGAGGGTCTGTAGTAATAAGTCTATAGAGAACTATAAAGCTCTGCTGGTTTCCGCTTCGTCTCCTTAAAGGTGGTGCTGGAGCGTAAACCTATAATCACGGATTAGTCTTTTACACCCACACAGGAAGGTCATTCAAACCCAGCGAGCGTTCACAATGCTATCGGTGTCATCGGGGCGGCAACGTCCAAACGTCTCTCCAAAACTAAAATAGTTGGCACTCAATGTCAAATTCTGCACTTTTAACCTTTTATATATAGAAAAAAGTGTGTGTCGTTGACTTTACCACCTTTTTCAGGACAGTGCTCGTACCCTGACACGCAAAGTTTAATTACTGTACGTTTCACCTTGCTGGATTATTTACCTAATAAAAAAATCTCATTTCTTTATATTATCACATGTCTGGGCTGGAAAGTCTTTATTTATTCTGTCAACATGAGCGCGTTCATGACTCTGTTTACCCGAAAACTAAAAATAGTGTTCTGCGTTCAGTTCCACATTTAGCTACACACTTTTCTGTAGAATTTGCACCTAATCTGGAAACGTTCTGTACTTTACTATGACAAATAGAAACAGGAAGTGGAGGCTTGTCATCCAGTGTGAGCGAGACGAAAAGCACAAACCAAAACTGATGTTTCCTCGAGCACACGACCTTCAGGCCTTGATCTTAAAACCGAGTACTTCCTCTTCGTATAGTGTAGTGTAGACATGCTACTGATTCTGCACTCAAAAGAATCAACAGACAGTATAAAGAGATGAAAAGCTTCTAGATTCAAGACAACGTTCTGATGTAAGCCGTACGGTTTGGTCATAAGATAGATTCATGAAATCAGAAACGACGGATATGGAAAATCTTGGATAAAGGTTTATTAATTGTGGATCATGATCTTAGAAATTCCCTATTGTAATATTTTAAAGAAACTCTGCACATACAGTGGTACCTCGGCATCCAAATGCCCCGCCTTTAGACACAAAGTAAATGAACCGAGCCGAAGTGAGCGACTGTCCAGTCACGCGTATGTCTGAGAGCCGTTCCAAGCTTTTTTTGTGTCAGTGGAAAGCCAAGAAAAGCAAGTTTACTTTTGAATTTTTTTGCATTTTGTGCAATATTTAGTTACGACGCAGCACCGCGGGTTCAAGAAATGTTATCAAGGACGGTAGCAAGAAGAAAAGGGAGACGCTTTCAGTTTAGTTTTTAAATCACCTGGTGCCGAGAGGAGCCATAAATTAAGGTTAAGTCAGGTTTAATGTCTATTTATTTCATATTTTACTTAATTTACGTGCCTTTTCCTAATGTTTTGAGATTGTTCTTATATGCAAATATTTGATTATAGTGTTGGAAATTAGTGATATTGGTAATATTTTTGGGTGACTGGAACCGATTATCTGCATTTACATTATTTCCTATGAGAAAATGTGTTTTATAAAACGAATTTCGGCCTTGAGGACTCACCTCTGGATTGGATCACACAGGTCCGGCTGTAATTTGCTCCACAGGATCCTGTGCTGCCTGCCAATGTGTGAAGAGTTTAGAGGAACTGCAACACTTTACCAAATCAAATGCAAACTTATTTATATTAATAATAAAAACATTTTATTGCCACACAAAATCATCACAATACGTCACTGAATCGATTTTTTCCCGCATCTTTAGTCAGTGCAGAAACATTATGCTTTGTACAACATCATGAAGTCAATTCCAGGTAGCAGTTCAGCTCAGAAGGTCATGGGTTCAATCCCCAACACCACCAAAGTCCTCAGGAGATAAAAAGCTCTGGACAAGTTCAATCAAGTGTCACAAATGTAAATCAAGTACTCAAGACCACCACAAGCCAAGATTGAGTCAAAACCTGCACTGTCGAGTCAAGATCAAGCTCGAAGAACAAACTAATACTGCACTTTCATGTCCAAGCTCTCAGCTCCAACCTTAGTTGGCTTCATCCAGGCTTTGTCCCAATAATTAGTCTGGTTTCTAGATATTGGAATTACTTCTTGTCAAACTTTGTTCATATAATATGAGGATATATTTTGCTCAGACGAAGATACAGAAATCGTCTCAAGGCTGTGCTTAAATCCAAAGTTCCACAGTTCTACACTTTGGGTCAGACTACACCGAACAAACACGACCATATATTCATCTTTGGTTCTTTTGGTTCTTATTTCCTTTGAAAAGGTTGAAGGATGAAGGCTTCATTTGTCTTTTCTACGCAGGTGTGAGTGTGTTGGAGGGCAAAGAGGACGTCTTTGAAGACTGGAGGGAAAAATTCTTCAACACGTATAAGGTAGGATGTAAAAACCGAACACTTCATTGGGATGATGTACAGTAATTAACATAAACATAATTTTAAAAAAGCGATTTTATGTGGCATTAGGGAAATCTGACATTAATATTTATCATGCAGCGTTACATAGCACTCACGGCATGGGATATTTCTGTATTGTATTTCTTTATCTTATTAAAATGTGCTTCTGAATTTCAGACTGGACTTATGTACTGGCCGTTTATGCAGGTATGTGTAGTGTGTGTGTGTGTGTGTGTGTGTGTGTCTTCACTCTCTCTCTCTCTCTCTCTCTCTCTCTCTCTCTGTAGATCCATAAACTGAATGCACCCTCGTCTTTTATTATTTTGTCAACACTGTTGTTCCTCTGCGTTCAGCTCCTGAACACACTGCGTACTGGTGCTGACTCTACAATAAAATACTTAGACGGCTCACTAGGAAACTGTGCAGTGTTTGGTACTAACCATGACAAATGCAAAGGAAGAACAGGAAGCTGTGACCATATTAGGAAAGAGGGACAGGCAAAACAGGAGCAGGTGTAGAAGATAGAGACAGATTATGCTGGGTGAAACGGGACAGAATTGGGGAGGAAGTTACTTATTCATTTAACATTATAAAACAAAGCACTCCAACAACAAAGATTTTTGATAATAATAAGAGGATATTAAGTGAAATTAATCAGCAAATGAATGAATATTCAAATCACCCACTTGACTCTTCAAAATAGCCCCGCCCACTTCAAACTAGCACAAAAACACTTCAAGTATCTAAAAACTAAAACCACCTCTGGCGTCCCGGTGGCTAGCGTGGTTAATGGTTAGCGCTGTCGCCTTGCACCTCCAGTGTGCGGGTTCGATTACCGACCTCGGGGTCTGCGTACAGCACATGGAGTTTGCACTGTCTCTGCATGTTTGGTGGGTTTCCTCCAGGTACTCCAGTTTCCTCTCACAGTCCAAATGTTACAAGCCAGCACAATCAGCCCACTACATCCATGTCAGAACTCTACCCAAGGTTATCCGGGGTGATTACCGGAGCTCACCCATCACCAATCGACTCATAGCTTTAAATGCTCGCCGAAAGCTCCACTCATCACCGATGTATCTTCCTTGCGTGCCGCTCGTCCTGTTTACCTGTGATTTTCCCTAGTGCTCTGTTCCTGTGTTGGAGCACGCCTGCTCTCTGGATTTCACCTCGTGCCTAGCCCTCTGGATTATCTCTTACTTTGGATTTGCCTATGTGTACTGTATGACCTCACCTGCTTAAGGACCTTAATCTTGGACAACAATTATCAACACACTCCTCACCGACCGGGCTCGCAGATAGGAAAATACTGTTTGGGACACCAGTGATCCATCATAGCACAAGGCAGACGATCCCCACACTAATTCACTCTGGATCTGCCCAGAACCTAATCTCTGCCTAGAAGGTTAAGAACCTTATCCTCCACACGCAAGCCCTGGAGAACCCAATTAACTTTTTGGGCCCTCGATGGAACCCCTCTGGCTGTCATCACCCAACGTACAGCTTCGATAACTCTACAGGTTTCTGGTAACCACACCAAAGCGACTTCCTTCTTGGCTATGCGCAACGCCGACTCACCCCTGGTTCTCGGACGCCCCTGGTTGACTCACAATCCATGGATCGACTGGGCCAAAAACACCATTCAGGAATGAAGCACTTTGTGCCTTTAGTCCTGCATCAGCTCATTGCTCCCTGACCTCTCAGCTGTTCTTCCGACCTCAAGGAGGCATTCAGCAAATCATGGGCTCTCTCACTACCATCCCACAGACCTTATGACTGTGCCATTGACCTTCTCCCGGGCTCGACTCCTCCTAGGGGAAGATTGAATTCACCCTCGTCACATGAGAGGGAAGCCATGGACAAATATACAGTGGTGTGAAAAACTATTTGCCCCCCTCCTGATTTTTTATTCTTTTGCATGTTTGTCACACAAAATGTTTCTGATCATCAAACACATTTAACTATTAGTCAAAGATAACACAAGTAAACACAAAATGCAGTTTTTAAATGAGGGGTTTTATTATTTAGGGAGAAAAAAAATCCAAACCTACATGGCCCTGTGTGAAAAAGTAATTGCCCCCTGAACCTAATAACTGGTTGGGCCACCCTTAGCAGCAATAACTGCAATCAAGCGTTTGCGATAACTTGCAACGAGTCTTTTACAGCGCTCTGGAGGAATTTTGGCCCACTCATCTTTGCAGAATTGTTGTAATTCAGCTTTATTTGAGGGTTTTCTAGCATGAACCGCCTTTTTAAGGTCATGCCACAACATCTCAATAGGATTCAGGTCAGGACTTTGACTAGGCCACTCCAAAGTCTTCATTTTGTTTTTCTTCAGCCAGTCAGAGGTGGATTTGCTGGTGTGTTTTGGGTCATTGTCCTGCTGCAGCACCCAAGATCGCTTCAGCTTGAGTTGACGAACAGATGGCCGGACATTCTCCTTCAGGATTTTTTGGTAGACAGTAGAATTCATGGTTCCATCTATCACAGCAAGCCTTCCAGGTCCTGAAGCAGCAAAACAACCCCAGACCATCACACTACCACCACCATATTTTACTGTTGGTATGATGTTCTTTTTCTGAAATGCTGTGTTACTTTTACGCCAGATGTAACGGGACACGCACCTTCCAAAAAGTTCACCTTTTGTCTCGTCGGTCCACAAAGTATTTTCTCAAAAGTCTTGGCAATCATTGAGATGTTTTTTTAGCAAAATTGAGACGAGCCTTAATGTTCTTTTTGCTTAAAAGTGGTTTGCGCCTTGGAAATTTGCCATGCAGGCCGTTTTTGCCCAATCTCTTTCTTATGGTGGAGTCGTGAACACTGACCTTAATTGAGGCAAGTGAGGCCTGCAGTTCTTTAGATGTTGTCCTGGGGTCTTTTGTGGCCTCTCGGATGAGTTGTCTCTGAGCTCTTGGGGTAATTTCGGTCGGCCGGCCACTCCTGGGAAGGTTCACCACTGTTCCATGTTTTTGCCATTTGTGGATAATGGCTCTCACTGTGGTTCGCTGGAGTCCCAAAGCTTTAGAAATGGCTTTATAACCTTTACCAGACTGATAGATCTCAATTACTTTTGTTCTCATTTTTTCCTGAATTTCTTTGGATCTTGGCATGATGTCTAGCTTTTGAGGTGCTTTTGGTCTACTTCTCTGTGTCAGGTAGCTCCTATTTAAGTGATTTCTTGATTGAAACAGGTGTGGCAGTAATCAGGCCTGGGGGTGACTACAGAAATTGAACTCAGGTGTGATAAACCACAGTTAAGTTATTTTTTAACAAGGGGGGCAATCACTTTTTCACACAGGGCCATGTAGATTTGGAGTTTTTTTTCTCCCTTAATAACGTAAACCTTCATTTAAAAACTGCATTTTGTGTTCAATTATGTTATCTTTGACTAATAGGTAACGGTTTTTGATGAGCAGAAACATTTAAGTGTGACAAACATGCAAAAGAATATGAAATCACGAAGGGGGCAAATAGTTTTTCACACCACTGTATCTCTGAAACCCTGGCCGCCGAAATCATCTGGATTCTTCTTTGTGGCTTAGAAAGACAAATCGCTATGGCCGTGCATTGCTTACCAAGGCCTGAACGAGATGACCATGAAGAATCGTTACTCTTTCCCCCTAATGTCAACAGCCTTTGACCTCCTGCAGAACCTGCGTAACGCCTTTCATCTCATTAGGATCAAGAAAGGGGATGAGTGGAAGACAACCTTTAACACCCCTGTTTAGGATATCTGGATGATTTTTTCAGCTTCCTGGAGGAACACAAGGTTGAGAAGGTCCTTGAGAACCAGTTGTTTGTAAAGGTGGAGGAATGCGAGTTTTATTGTTGGACAATCTTCTTCTTCAGCTTCACTATTGCACTATCTAAGATCTAGAAGGCTAAAGCAGTAACCGACTGGCCGAAAGGACCTTTAGTGCTTTCTCAGGTTGGCCAACTTCTAGTAATGGAGGTAGACACTTCGGACTCCGGGGTGGCAGCTGTGCTCTCTCAGAAGTCACAAAACGATGCCTGCTGTTTCTTCTCTCACCGCCTTTTGGTCACAGAGAAGAACTATGGGTTCAGCAACTGGAAGAATAAATAATGAATAAAACTGGCACTGGAGGAACGGAGACACTGGTTTGAGGGGCCTGAGGTCCCATTTCTCATCTGCATGGACCACAAAAACCTTGAATACCTTAAATTAGCCAAACGCCTGAACGCTCAACAAGCCCAGTGGTCCTAGTTCTTATCTCTCCCTTTCCAGCCAGGGAACAAGAACACCAACCCTCTCTCATCAGTTTCATTTCGCTCACAGATGGCGCTTCAGTATCCACCATCCTGTCCTCACAATGTCTCATTGGGGCTACCTCTCTGTGGGTCACACACCTTATTTCCATGCCAAGCGGAGGAGAGGAGCTAGGAGAGCTAGGCTTTGCAACTCGATATTTCTGTTCAAACATCAGGTGGATCGCCACCGCTGTACTGCCCCTACTGTACCATGTTGGACAGAGAGTCATGCTGACCACCCGCAACATTCCCATTAACACAGTAAGATCTCTCCTGGGTTCATTGTCCCATCGTCCCCTCGTTCCATATCTCCCAGATAAAACCCATCTTATCTTGTCCATTCGTCAATGTGAGGTCCTACCACAGTCGTAAAAATGGGAATAAATACAACAAATTATACATAGCACACAATACACAACTCAATTCATGACAATCATACTTTTCCATCATTCCATCATTTTAATTTTGAAATCTCGGTTCATTTTGTTTACTGTAACTCTACGGTTTATTGGTTTCAGTTCCTAAACTTTGTGTTGATGCCTCCGTACCTGCGCACCGTGTTCATGGGCTGCTCGGCGTTCCTCTGGGCCACGTTCCTGTGTTTCTCGCAGCAGAGCGGCGACGGCACGGCGGGCACGGCTCTCGACTGGTTAACCGCCACTGAGGAACAGATCATGAGCCAAAGCACTAATGAGGAGAAGTGATGAACAGCGACTGTGGTGCCTTCACACACACACACACACACACACACACACACACACACACACAGACGTGTATTGCACAAACCTTTATTTATACTGTATATATACAGTACCAGATTGGACACACCTTCTAATTCAAGGTGTTTTGTTTAGTGATTTATTTTCTACATTCTAGAACAGGACTGAGGTTTTTTTTTTTCAAAACTGTGAAATATCACGTATGGCGTTAGGTAATAATAGTCAGTTGTTATTTTAAGACATGAAGGTTAGATGTTCTAGTATCGTCAAGTGCGTTTGTAAAACCCATCGAGTTCCATAATGAAACTGTCCCTCATGAAGACCTTCCCAGGAGAACAAGACCAGAACTACCTCGGCTGCAGAGGAGACGTTCATTTAGAGTCACCAGCCTCAGAAATCACCACTTAACCTCAAGCAGCACCTCAGATTAGAGGCGTTATGAAGCTTCACAGAGCAGAAGGAGCAGATAAACATCTCAATATCAACTGTTCAAAGGAGATTATTGTGAACGTCAGCGTTGTTTTACAGTGTAGAAATTAAAATCAGTAAAGAGCATGGAGTTAGAAAATATGTGCAAACCTTTGCCTGGTAGTGTGTGTATCTTATATTGTTTATATAATTTCACATCCTGTGAATAGCTGACTTGACTTGAACTTTTTTTTTTTTAACAGAATCAAAATACCTCATATGTCCAGGCATGTGCTGATAATCCTTATAATGATACACACACAATAGAAAAAAACACAAAAGAACAGCTCCATAACAGGCGTGGCTTTGACAAGGATAACAATTTAATTTAATTGAAGATGCCTAGATATTGTTCCCATGTTGTGTCACTCGGAACCAGAACACAACCGCATACTGCATGTAACAGTGTCACAACATTGTAGCAGTCTTTATGTTGGTTTGTTGTTGTTTGTTTGTTTGTTTGGTTAATTAACTTTTCATGGACTTTCTGCAACAACAAAAACAGCACCAGCACCAGAAATATGTGCACTATAAAATTACATTAAAAAAAGTACAAAATGTCATTTTTGTCATATTTAAAGTACTATTAAATCTAAGAATCTATGTATATGTTTGCATATGACCTCTATAACACTTTTCGTGTTATCGTGTTACCTCTCCTGCATTCAAATATTTATTGTTATGCACGTCAGAATTCTGAACATACTCTATATGTATATATACATATAGCACTTATATATATATACATATAGCACTTATATATATATACATATAGCACTTATATATATATATATACATATAGCACTTATATATATATATATACATATAGCACTTATATATATATATACATATAGCACTTATATATATATATACATATAGCACTTATATATATATATACATATAGCACTTATATATATATATACATATAGCACTTATATATATATATATACATATAGCACTTATATATATATACATATAGCACTTATATATATATATATACATATAGCACTTATATATATATATATATATATATATATATATATATATATATATATACATATAGCACTTATATATATATATACATATAGCACTTATATATATATATACATATAGCACTTATATATATATATACATATAGCACTTATATATATATATACATATAGCACTTATATATATATATATACATATAGCACTTATATATATATATACATATAGCACTTATATATATATATACATATAGCACTTATATATATATATATACATATAGCACTTATATATATATACATATAGCACTTATATATATATATATACATATAGCACTTATATATATATATATATATATATATATATATACATATAGCACTTATATATATATATACATATAGCACTTATATATATATATATACATATAGCACTTATATATATATACATATAGCACTTATATATATATATACATATAGCACTTATATATATATATATATACATATAGCACTTATATATATATATACATATAGCACTTATATATATATACATATAGCACTTATATATATATATATACATATAGCACTTATATATATATATACATATAGCACTTATATATATATATATATATACATATAGCACTTATATATATATATATATATACATATAGCACTTATATATATATATACATATAGCACTTATATATATATATATACATATAGCACTTATATATATACATATAGCACTTATATATATATATATACATATAGCACTTATATATATATATATACATATAGCACTTATATATATATACATATAGCACTTATATATATATATATAGTACCGTGCAAAACTCTTTCCATATTAAATGCTGTACCAATTTTGTCATAGATTTTTATCATGTCCGCATAGTTATGTACAAAATCATTCAGTATTTCCATACAGTATATAACTTAAATATTAATAATTAACTAACATTACAGGAGAATATACTGTATGCATGGCATAAGCAAAAGGATGCTTTTGAAAACATTTCTGCATAAAAGAAACTTCTATAAAGAGCAATAAAGAGTAATAAAATAAACAGTCAATATTAGGAGTGAAAACTCGTTGCTTAAAATCAGGAGTTTTAGTCGCAGATTTGTGCAGTTCTATAAGTAAAACAGCTGGTAGGTTTTACTGAGCTTGCTGGAGAATATGAGTTCTTCTGGTAACTTTGTCTCACTCGCTCCTTTATAATTTTATGCAAATCCCAGGAGCGTACATTAGGTGTTTTGTTTCCATCTGAAAACTGGTCTGTTTTGTACTATATATTTTTTCTTTACAGCCATGTACATATTCACCTTTAATGTTATTTATTTATTAATGTAAGTTATATATGGAAATACTGAATGGTTTTGTACATAATTATTCAGACATAATAAACATATATAACAAAATTGGTACGTACAGCATATATACAGTCTATAATGAGACTTTTACACAGTACTATATATATATATATATATATATATATATATTAGTAAAAAAATTATAATAATTACATACAGTGTATATATATATATATATATATATATATATATATATATATATATATATATATATATAAATAATTATATATTATATATATATAATTATTTATTTATTTATTATAATTTTTTTGTTAATGCTCCATTTGCTTTCAGATCTTCCATTATTACATGGAACATGATTATATATTATATATGATATTATAAATAAATCTATTATAATAAATATACTCAAAGATTTAACATGAACATTTACTGTGTACATTATTCAGTATATGTATATAATTAATTTATTATTGACTTGACAATAAATGATCAATGTCAGTATCTTGTACCTGTAGAATCTCATAAATCTCATATAATTATAATCCATAAAACTAATTAATCCAGACATTTACACTGAGGCATTTCTGATTATTCAGGTCTAGACTGCCATCTGCTGGCTGTATCAAATATTACAACACAATCAGGACTAAATACCTGTTACTCTGTTATAAACTTCTGATTTATAAGAAAAAAACAATTTAAAGAAATTAATGACAATAATAGTACAAATTAAAAGAGCAGAAATGTATTAAAATATAAAATGAAGACTAATGAAATATATAAGTATTAATATTCATTCATCAATAATGAGAAGTTGTAAGAACAAGAGAACAAATGAAAGAGGAAAAAAATAAAAGGAAAAATGAAGGAAAAATATACAATTCGTATACATTACAGGACAAAAACAGACAAAACAAAAACTTTAAATGTAATTAGGATTTTAAGCTATTAAATAAATTTTTCATTTATTAGATTTTTTGATATTACTTTTTGTGGTAACAAAATGATTATTATTATAGCAGTGTCGGCTTGCACCTGGAGGGTCTGGGTTCGATTCCCGCCTTGGACTGTTGGACAAAGTTTGCATGTTCTCCCTGTGCTCAGTGAGTTTCCTCCCACAGTTTAAATCCAAATGATTGGTAATGTGTGAGTGTTGACACGGAGGCCTTACCACGGTAGTACACATGGGGATAAATACAATGCTGTCCACTGGTGTCCACTGGTGTCCACTGGTGTCCACTGGTGTCCATGGTCCCTAGTTGAACTACTGAGGTTCCTACTGTAGGTGGATGGATGGATTATTATAAAAGAACCATTACACCAGAGTGATTCCTGGATGAGGGTTCGAATGTGTGTATGCACTCTATATAGTTCTGCATGTTGGCAGGATGTACTGTACTCTGTCCTGAGCTCTAGGTTTACTGGTATAGGCTCCAGGCCCAACACCCACCACAATTATGTACTAGATAATGGATGTATAGATAATGGATGGATGGACATTGATATAGTCTAAATAAGTCTTAAAAAGAACATACGTTTAAAATTCTCGCAGTAAAATCTTTTTTTAAATCTATTTTTCTGTCTTTCCAAACTTTCTCTCGGCTGCTCCCGTTGAGGGTGCACCTCCCATTTTACTATGGGTAGTATGGGGTGTGGCAACCCACTGCCTGTCATGTTCTCGGGGTGATTATTCATGAAGGACGCAAGATACAGGTTTAAGTTGGAAACTCAAGTGCACGTTTATTTTCTCGTTTAAATAAAGTCTTTGCTTCTCTTTTGAAAATGAAACTCATAAACAAAACTCAAAAACACGAAGGAACATGAACACAGTAAACAAACAAAACAGGGGAAGCTCCTCAAACCGCCTCCTCAGGCTGGGTCTGCAGGCGAGCACATTTCACATAAGCACATAAAACATTCACATAGGAAACACTCGAAAGAATGGCGCTCACGCCGCATGAATCCTCATAGTCTTTTAGTCCTTGATACCTGTTGTGACAGGTCTTACCCAGACCCTGCAGACTCGGCTCAGTCCTGAGGAGGAGACACGCACACACGGAGAGGTGAGGAGACACAACGAACATAGGGTGTATACAACAGTGCACGGACACAGGCGTCCGGATCTGACTGGCATTTATAGTGACACACGAGGGAGTGACACAGGTGCACATCATTACTGTGATGAGGTGAAGACATACCACATTGACACACTAGGGGGGGACAAGGTGTGGCTCAGTAGTCCGGAGACCCAGATCGTATTTCCCCGGACCGTGGTGGCACAGATGTGACAGTACCCCCCCTCTCAGGACCGTCCTCCGGAAGGAGGCGAGGGCGCCCCCGACGTCTTACCGGAGGGAGTCGGGACTCGCGGCCTGGTTGGGCTGGCCGTCGAGCGGGGCGGCCCGGAGGTCGGGGAGCAGGGCGATCCGGCCTCTCCTGATGGAAAGTAGTGATGAGTTCCGGCGTCAGGATGTCTTTGGCCGGGACCCAGCTCCTTTCCTCCGGACCGTAGCCCTCCCACTCCACCAGATATTGGAGTGACCCTCTTCTCCTCCGTGAATCTAGCAGTCGGGTTACCTTGAACGCCGGGGTACCCTCGATCTCCACGGCCCCAGGGAGCGACGGCTCTGCTGTGCCCTCGTCTAGGGGTCCCCGAACCACCGGCCTTAGAAGAGAAATGTGAAAAACAGGGTTAATGTGCATATGTGTGGGGAGTTTGAGCTTGTATGAAACTGTGTTGACTTGTGAGAGTATGGGAAAGGGACCGATAAACTTGGGGGACAGTTTGCGACAGGGGAGGTTGAGTTTAAGGTCACGTGTCGAGAGCCATACCCGATCGCCTACCTGGAGCGGAGGACCTTCCTTCCTACGTCTATCGGCAAACTTTTTGAAACACGAGACTGCTCTGGAAATCTGCACATGTGCATCTTCCCATACTCTCTCCGCTCTTCGGAACCACTGATCCACCATGGGAACTTCGGTGGGAGTGGCGTCCCAGGGACAGAGCGGAGGTTGATACCCGAGGATACATTGGAACGGCGTCAGACCTGTAGCAGAGTGGATGAGCGAGTTCTGTGCGTACTCAGCCCAAAGCAGCCAGTCGGCCCAGTCATGCTGTCGGCTACTACAGTATGCTCGAAGATATCTCCCAAGTTCCTGAACAGTCCGCTCTGCCTGCCCATTAGACTCGGGGTGGTAGCCCGACGTTAGGCTAACGGTGGTCCCCAACTTCTGGAAGAACGCTTTCCAGACCCTGGCGATAAATTGAGGACCACGATCGGAAAGAATATCTTCGGGGATGCCGTAGTAACGGAACACGTGTTCAAAAAGGGCCTCGGCCACCTGAATGGCTGACGGGAGCGAACCGAATGGGATGAAGTGACACCCCTTCGGGAACCGATCGACCACGACCAGAACCGTCGTGTACCCTTTCGACACCGGCAAATCCGTGACGAAGTCTACAGCGATGTGTGACCACGGTCTGTTCGGCGTCGGTAGGGGCATTAATTTCCCAACGGGGAGGCTACGTGGTGTTTTGGTTGTAGCATAAACGGCGCAAGACGAAACTACTGTCTTTACGGTCGCTTTCATTCTCGGCCACCAGTACTTCTGTGTGAGTACGCTGAGCGTGCGTGCTACCCCCGGATGTCCTGAGGACAGATTTGTGTGAGCCTGTATGGTGATTTGGTCTCGTAGTGGCTCCGGCACATAGACTCGATCCGGGGGGCACCCGGGGGGCACACGATTTTCATGTCCCCACCGGGCGATCTCCTCGTCGAGGTCCCACGTGACCGGTGCAACCACGAGTGGTGCTGGTAAAATGGGCTCTGGATTTTCAGTAGGGAGGGGTGCTGGATAGTACCGCGACAACGCATCTGCTTTGAGGTTTTTGGAACCGGGGCGATATGTGATATGAAAATGAAAGCGAGTAAAGAACAGCGCCCAACGGGCTTGACGCGTGTTTAATCTTTTGGCCTGTTGGATGTACTCGAGATTACGGTGATCGGTCAGAACCACAAAGGGGTGTTTAGCTCCCTCCAGCCAGTGTCTCCACTCCTCTAACGCCGCTTTGACTGCGAGCAGTTCTCGATTACCGATATCATAGTTTTGTTCGGCAGGTGTCAGTTTTCGAGAGAAAAACGCGCAGGGATGGAGTTTCTCGGGTTGACCGTGACGTTGTGACAGCACCGCCCCGAGTCCCACCTCTGATGCGTCAACTTCTACAATGAATGGCTTCTCGGGGTCCGGAAGCCGTAAGACAGGCGCGGTGGTGAACGCCGCCTTCAGTTTTTGGAAAGCACTCTCTGCCTCGGCAGTGAGTGCTTTCAGTTTCGTTGGTTTCCCCCTGAGGAGTGAGGTGAGGGGCGCTGCCACCGAACTAAAGTTCCAAATGAAACGTCTATAAAAGTTGGCAAACCCGAGGAAACTCTGTAGCGCCTTTACTGATTTTGGTACCGGCCATTGTGTTACCGCCTCCACCTTGGTCTTCTCCATCTCGACCCCCTGTGGCCCTATGCGATAGCCGAGGAATGCTACCTCCCGTTGATGGAATTCGCACTTCTCCGCCTTCGCATAGAGCCCGTGTGCACGCAGGCGCCGAAGGACGGCGGTTACATGATCGATATGCTCAGAATACGACCTTGAGTATATTAGAATGTCATCTAAATATACTATCACACAACGGTTAAACATATCCCGGAACACGTCGTTCATAAACCCCTGAAACACCGCAGGCGCGTTTACCAGCCCATACGACATGACATTATATTGGTAATGCCCCGATGAGGTGCTAAAGGCGGTCTTCCACTCGTCCCCTTTACGCACACGAACGAGGTTATAAGCGCTGCGGAGGTCGAGTTTGGTGAATATGGAGGCCCCTCGGAGTTGGTCGATAGCGGCTGGCACCAGTGGCAGCGGGTGCTTGTACTTTACTGTGATGGCGTTGAGCCCCCTGTAATCTATACAGGGTCTTAAGCCCCCGCCTTTTTTCTCAATAAAAAAGAACCCTGCCGAAGCGGGAGACGTGGACCTACTAATGAACCCCTGTCTGAGAGCCTCCTCTACGTACTCCTCCATCGCCCTAGTTTCCTCCAGGGACAGTGGATAAATACGCGAGTAAGGCGGTGCTTTCCCAGGCACGAGCTCAATAGCACAATCCCACGGACGGTGGGGAGGAAGTCTCGCAGCTGCCCTAACGCTAAATACATCTTGAAATGCCGCGTACTCGGAGGGCACACTTTGGGACACCTTATCAGTCGGGCTTTCAATGGTGGTAACTTGGACCGCTAACGTAGGCGATTTACATGTTTTAGCACATCGTTTGGACCATGATCGGATGCGTGCATGAGCCCAATCAAAATTGGGATTGTGAAAACTGAGCCAGGGGAGACCCAGCACGACGGAATGGTCCACCTGAGGAAGCACAAAGAAATTTATTTCCTCAGAGTGGCCGGGGAAAGTTAACCGTAATGGGACTGATATGCCTGTAAGTGGCGATTGACTAAGTGTGTGACCATCCAGAGCTTTAACTGATATCGGGGATGGAAGCTTCGACACGGGAGCTTGCAGCGCGGAAAGGAGAGAGGTAGAGATGAGGTTGCCAGCCGATCCGGAATCTATTAGGGGAGAGACAGACACAGAACGATTATGAAATGAAATACTGGCAGGTATACAGAAGGGTGCGTGTGTGCGTGGGGGGGTGCGGGGCGTTACTTTAAGTAAAGGACAGTCCTTCACGAGGTGTTTGTCGCCTCCACAATATAAGCACAGACCCGCAGACATTCTGCGAGATCTTTCCGATGCCGTTAGGCGTGACGTGGCGACGTCCATCGGCTCGGCGGTCCAGGTGCCTTCGCGCTCGGGGGTAGGCTGCTGAGGGGGGCTGGAGCGGCGGCGTGGTGCTGCGCGTTGCGCGGTGCGGGGTGGAGGTCGACGCTGCTGGCCGCGTAGCTGTTGATCCAGCTTGATCGCTAGGGTGATAGTGTCCTCCAACGACAGTTCCGTGTCTCTGCACGCGAGCTCAAGCTGGATATCCGCGTTCAATCCGTCTCGGAAGCGAGCCAACAGGCTCTTCTCACACCACCCGCTTTCCGCCGCCAGCACCTGAAAGCGCACCGCATAGTCCGCCACCGTGGTGTTTCGTTGACTCACCCTCAACAGCTGTTGTTCTCCTGATCGGCCCTGGTCCGGGTGGTCGAACACCGCGCGGAGGGCTTCCACGAACCGCCGATACCGGGTGATCGCTACACCTCCGGCGCTCCACAACGCTGTCGCCCAGTCCATTGCCCTCCCTGTCAGATGCTGTGTCACAAAACTCACTTTTTGGGAGTCATTCATGTTCGGGAACTCTTCGAGATATAGCTCACAAGCGAGTAAGAATTTTCGGCACCCCTCTGGGTCGCCTCCATACCTTTCAGGTGGTGTTGGGCGTGGTCTTGGTGGTGTCGCGTTCGCTGGGTGGGCCGCCGGAGGGAGCTTCGCTGTCGCGAGCTGTGACACGCTGCCTGCCAGGTCATGAACGGCTCGCGCCAGATCGCTGAACCTCTGCTGCTGCGCTTTGATGTATTCGTGGAGGCGTGTGTCCTCATCCGGCAGGGGTACACCTGCTGCGTCCATGAGGGTCCGTGCATC